>CM045768.1:42595250-43017209 GCA_025200525.1 Camellia lanceoleosa | reverse complement strand
TTATAAATTTGTGCATTGAATTCAATCATGTATTTGGGCATGTTTGTCTCATGATTTTGCTTTTGCCCAATCTCTTCCTAAGTATACATACACTACTCACATACTTGTTTATTTTGCCCGATCTTGACCTCGCACCCTTGTATACATTTTGTCACAGTGTTCTTGATAGTTCATTACTATTCTTGATTCTGAATCATGTTCTTGTTTCTGTTTTCTTGTTGTGTTCTCCGGATTTTTGCCTTTAATTCTTATTTTCATAGACTTAGGTTTTGGGATTTATTGAGGAACTTATAAATTTTAGAAAAAATTGAAACAAACTCCTTTTAGATCTTGAAATCCCTAGCCCCTGTTTCAGTTTTGAGTTCAAGCCGAGGTCCTTAAAACCCTAACAAACCACTCCTTCGAAATCAACACCTTCTCCTAAGCCAACATCATGGGTATGTGGAGGTGGAGGTAGACACCCCGATTAAGCTAGAATATTTCAAGCGAGTTTGCCATTCTGTAAGCGTTCATTTCAGTTGGTGGGAGGAGGACCCCATGATGCTCAAAGACGACTCCATGCCCTTTCCAGCTGTAGCCTTCACAGAGTGTGGACTTAGGCTCCCTCTTGCAATCCTCTTCCGTGAAGTCCTTCACTATTATAAACTCAACCCAATGGAATTAGCCATTAACTCTTACAGAGTCATCAACAGTATCATTGCCTTAGCTAGCCGAGAAAAAGCTAGGGTAACTCTAGCCGACATCTAGTATTGCTACACCATATGTGGTCTTAAGTCAGAAAAGGGCTACATTTACTACCTTAAGTCGAGGTCGACGGAATACAAACTCATCGCTGACCTCTCTGATTCCAACAAGGGCACTGGGGACGATTATTTCATCGTCTCGTAGCTGGAGTTCCTTCTAGATGATGACCTTCACCTTTATCCTTTAAGTCGTACATTGAGAGGGAGATGGTAAGAGCTAAGTGTTACTTTTACTTACTTCTTAAGTCTCTAATACTTTGTTCCTTTTAAATATTCTAATGATTGTTTTTTACTTGCAGTTCTTCCTCAACCTCCAAAGGACTTCCACAAAAACTTCTATCCCAGCAAGGATTTCAAGAAGCTGTTAGGTCTACTAGTTGACCAGCGAAAAGCCCCTTTGCTGCTCAACTACATCTCGACTTACAAATCTGTACTTCCCAACGTCCCAAGAAAAGGCAAGTCTCCTTCTTCAGCAACAACTCCTCAAGCTAAATCATCAAGGCCTGACCAAGGATCAACATCTGATCCAGCAAAGTAACCATCAACCTCTGCTCCACAACTGATTCTACATTCTCAACGCCAACGCCGACGCCGAGCTCCACTATTCGCACCAGCAGGCAAAACTCAAATTCGAAGACGCCGAAGTGCCGGGGCGTCCTCATACGATCCAGCCAACCCCACGACTGCACTTCTAGCAATCCATTTCAGCACTAAGGTCACCGTTGCCGTAGCCACCGATGAGATGGGTCGTAAAAAGGCTGTAGCAGACGACCTTCTAGCCGACATCCCTAACATCGTCACCGTACAATCTTCACCATCGCAATCTCAGCTAAAGCCAAAGCCAAAAAGGCTGAAGAAAGTCCAAGCAAAGGCAACGATAATTCAGATTGATTCTGAGGATTCCTTGTCGATCTCAAAGATGGCTGAGGCAAAAAAAAATGCCTCTGCCACCGAAAAGAAGCCCGCAGAGGCTGCTCCCTCTGAATCGACCCGGTCAAAGAAGCCAAGGTTAGAGTCTGCGACAACCTTGGGGTCCATGAAATCTGATGCCCCTAGGCCCCTCCAATCACCATTGAGGACAAGCTAGTCAGAATCGGAGACAACGCAACTGATATTGAAGTCGGCGTTGCCCTCTCTACTACGTTGCTCCTTCTAAAAGACCTCGAACGCAATGCTGAGATCAGCGAATATGAAAACTTCGCTCTGATGTTGCAGCACTCCGTACAAGTAAGCTCCTAATACTTGGTATTTTTCATTCTCTGTTTTTTCATACTTAGAGTTTTATTAACTTTGGTTCTGTCCATTTCTTCTAGGCGATCCAGCACGCCCACTCCTTCGCGATGCAGGCTTTCAACATTAAGAAGAAGTTGGTCAACAAGACCAAGGAGGCTGCTGGCTTGCTAAAGAGGCAGATTAATAAAGTAGAGGCCAGATGAAGACTTTGATAGATCGGCCAATGCGTAAGAAAACTCAAAACGAGGTCGATGAGAGGACATAAACTACTGAGGCTGTTGCTAAGGTCCTTGAAGCCGAGAAGAAATAGGCCGAAATAAAGACCATCAAAGCCCAAGTCGAGCTCATTGCTACCTTGGCCACAAAGGACACCAGATCAAAGTGGTGGATGAGAAAGCATACGCCGAGGGGGCAGCCGACGTCCGCGAGGACTACAAGAAGCAAGTGAAATAGGCATGCAACAAGGGTTTTACCCTTGGTTGGATGGCTGCCTTAAAGGAGTTGGTCGTTCCTGAGGACTCAACTCTCTGAGATAATAGTCTCCTCGTCCTGCCATTCCCCCCCACTCCAAGCCAAGCCAAGGCCGAGGCTGAGTCCGAAGAAGATACCGAGGCCGACAAGTCTGAGAAGGCCGAAGCTGTTGGGGCCAAGTCCCCAACTCTGAATGAGCAAGTCCTAGACTTGACTCAGGATGAGGGGGACGAGGTCCAAAAGACCACCTCTGAGGCCGAGGTTGAGGTTGCCAACAAAAGCCTTGATGATACACTTTGCCAAATTGATGCTGAGGTAGAGGCTGACAAAAGTGAAACACCTCCAGCTGACGAAGCTAATCCCAGTACTTAGGATATTTCTGCTTTTCTTGTATTTTTTTCTGTTTCCTTCTTAGCTGTAATACTTTGTCTCTAAACAATGTTAGCTTTGCATTTGGCCGACGTGCCCTTTTGTAATCTGAACAAGTAACCCCTCTTGTAGGCTGAAGTGCTCTTTTACTTCTTTCGAGTGCAAGTACAACTCCTTTTAAAATGTTTGTATGTTTGTCTTCTTTATTGTCTTGTATGATTCCATACTTAGAATAATTTGCATATCTTTAAAGTACACCTTAACTGTTCAATTTCCTCGGGGTAAAAATACTTCGGATATACCTGTTGAATGTTTATCTCGGTCTTGTCTGCCACTTCTCTTTCAGTTATCAAGACTTTTGTCTTCCATTATTTTCGAAGTCTTGGCAACACGATGATCTCGGCAAGTACACAGATACTTCTTTCAAAACAACTTTTGCTTAACTTCAACGTGTAAATTTTTCTTAAAAATTTCAACAAGTGCTAAACCAACTTTTGTTTGTAAATTCTAACTCCCAAGTATTATTCTCCAACTCTCTGTCCCCCTAATGTGAACTTAAGTTTCACTTATGTGAACTTAAGTTTCACTTATGTTCACATTAAGCATGTGGCTTATGACCTCGTCGCCGAAGTTTAAACAGAGACTAGTCGAGGTTCTCAACTTTGGTTTCTCTGTTAATCTTACCCAAATGCACTTAGTTTCAATCTGTGTTTGACTCTGTCGATGTGGCAAGTCCAGGTCAATTTCAACTTAGTTCAACTCCATTATATGCAAGTATAATTCAACTCTGTCATATAATAAGTCTAAGTTATTCATCATGTTTCAATCAGAAATATTGCCAACTTAGTTCAGCTCTATTATGTGTAAGTATAATTCAACTTTGCCATATAATAAGTTTAAGTTATTCGTCATGTTTCAATCAGAGACATCGCCAACTTAGTTCAACTCTATTATATGCAAGTATAATTCAACTTTGCCATATAATAAGTTATTCGTCATGTTTCAACCAGAAACAACGCCAATTTAGTTCAACTCTATTATATATGCAAGTATAATTCAATTCTGCCATATAATAAGTCTAAGTTATCCGTCATGTTTCAATCAAAAACATCGCCAAAGGACTGGTCAATCGTTTTTCACAAGTTTTGAAAAAAAAAAATCGAGCTAAATTTTATTATTACTTCGACTAATAACAAAAAACCTAAAAAAACAAAAGGAAATCTAATGATAGAAAAACTCCAGGTTGCAAGTATTCCAGGGTCTTGGCAACTCTTTGCCTTTACTATCTTCAAGTCGATATACCCCATTGCCCAGGACCGAGGTGATTCTATAAGGTCCCTCTCAGTTTAGGCCAAGCTTGCCCTCTCTGGGGTTCTTCTTGTTGCCGACGACCTTTCTCAGGACGAGGTCCCAACTTGAAACTCTCGTGGGTTGACCTTATTGTTGTAAGCCCTAGCAAGCTGCTGCTGGTATACCCCCAGCTGAATTGCTACTTTCTCCCTTCTTTCTTCTAACAGATCCAGATCTCGGGCCAGGAATGCCTCATAGTCCCATTCTCAACTCCCTAGGTCTTAATCCCTGGGATGCCGACCTCCAGTGGGATAACTATTTCTGTGCCATAAGCCATGGCGAATGGGGACTCCCCAGTTGATATTCTCGGTGTCGTCCGATATTCCTAGAGTACACTGGGCAACTCATCTACTCACTTTCCCTTTCCTGCTTCCAACCTCTTCTTGATCCCATCCAAGATAACCTTATTGGATGCTTTTGCTTGACCATTACTCTAAGGGAAGCTTGGAGTGGAATAGTAGTTCTTGATTTTGTACTTTGCACAGAAGCTTTTGATCAGCTTGCAGTCAAACTGTGTTCCATTGTCTGCTATTATTGCCCTTGGGATCCCAAATCTAGTGATGATATTCTTTTATATGAAGCTTTTCACACCAACATCTCGAATCTTTGTAAGGGGTTGACTTCCACCCACTTGGTGAAATGTCTGTTGCCACTAGCGGAACTTCATTTGTCTAGTCGCTTGAGGCGGTTGTCCAACAAGATCTATACCCTATTAGGCAAATGGCCAAGAATTTGGACAGGGTTCAAATATGTTCTTTGGTTGGTGTATCAAATGTGCAAACCTCGACACTTCTCACACTTTTGACATAATCTTGACATGTTTGCATGTAGGGCCACAAGTACTCTGAGTAATGGCCCTATGAGCGAGTGACTTGCCTCGATTAATGGTTTCTACATACTCCTTCATGTATTTTTATCTGAAGTCTTCAACTTGAAGGATGTACACACCTCGAAAGGACCCGATAAAGATCTTCTATAGAGATGCCCTTTTGCTGTCAGACTGAATCTTGCCGACTTCAGTCTGATCTTGTGTGCCTCTTTATAATCATCCGGCAATTTCCCTTCTCTAAGGAATACTCTTATCGCATCCATCCAGCTTGGTCCCATCTCCACACACATTGTCTCATGCTCTGTGTTCAGTGGTTCTACACTTGGCCCTGATAAGTAGTTAACTATTATTATCCATACCTCTCCTGGTTTCATTGCACTAGCTAGGTTGGCCAAGGCATCAGCATGACTGTTGTCATCTCAGCTAACTTGCTGTAGTCGGCAATTTTGGAACAATGCTATCAATCTGCCCACATCCTTTACATAGGCCACCATCCTTTCAACTCAGGCTGCGTATTCGCCTGTTGCCTAGTTGATGATAAGCTAGGAGTCATAGAAGACCACTACTTCGTCGGCTTCCATTGTTGCTGCCAACTTTAATCCTGCAATCAGTGCTTCGTACTCTGCTTCGTTGTTTGAGGCCTTAAACCCTAAATGAATGGATTGTTCCAGCATCTGCCCATCTGGCGATACTAGCACTACTCCTGCCTCTACTCCTTGTCGATTTGAACTTCCATTAATAAACAGACGGAAGGAGTCGCCGACGTAAATACTGTAGGGCCTGAATTTCTCTTATTTCCTTTGGTCGGCTATTTCTAGCTGGGTTTCTGCTTGTTCACCTAGACATTGTATACCTCGGCTCAATGGAGCCCGATGTATGATGGTGCTTAGTGTGAACTCGACCACGAAGTCTGCCTAAACTTGGCCAGTGATTGCTATTCTAGGTGCAATTCTAGGTTATATTGGCCCAACACCATTGCCCGTTTAGCTATCTTACTGCGGATCTCTTTGTCTTGAGGGATTTCAAAGGATGCTCAGTTTACACCATAATCTTGTGGGCTTGAAAGTAATGATTCAGCTTCTTGGAGGCCATTACTAAAGCCAGTGTCAGCTTCTCCAAGGGTAGGTAGGGTTTTACTCGCGTAATAAAGCGCCCTTTGTTCTCCATTTTCTTCTCGATTACCACTCGTGTTGAAACCACCAAGTATAAGAACAACTCCTCTTCAATCTTGGATTTGAGAGAACTGAGTGGTGGTCAAGTATTTCTTCAAGTCAGCTAAGGCGATTTCGTACTCTTCTGTCCACAAGAAGTCCACGGATTTCTTTACTAAACTAAAGAAAGGATTACATTTGTCAAAACTTCTGCTTACGAATCTATTTAGGGCTGCAGCCCTTCCAGTCAACATCTGCACCTGTTTTGCTGACGTTAGGCTCTTCAACTCCAAGATGGCCTTGATTTGATCCGGGCTTGCCTCAATGCCCTTTCTGGTGACCAAGTATCCCATGAACTTTCCTGACCCAACTCCAAATGCACACTTCGATGCATTGAGTCGGAGCCGAAATGTCCTTAGGATATCAAAGACTGTCTTCATGTCAGCCAGATGATCCTCAGGTTCCTTGGTCTTCACGACCTGTCATCAATGTATACCTCCACTATTTTGCCTATTAGATATCTGAACATCTTAGTTACCAATCTCTGGTAAGTTGCTCATGCATTTTTCAACCCAAAAGGCATCAGTCTGTAGCAATACAACCCTTTTGGGGTGATAAATGCAATTTTCTCCTTATCTGGGGGGTACATGGCTATCTGATGGTACCCTCTATAAGCGTTCAGGAAGTTCATTCTTCCATACCCTGAAGTGGCATCCACCAATTAATCAATCTTAGGCAGTTAGAAACTGTCTTTGGGACAAGCCTTGTTCAGGCTGGTAAAGTCCACGCAGACCCTCCACTTCCCATTCTTTTTCTTCATAACAACTATGTTTGATAACCATGTCGGGCAATTTACCTCTCGAATGGCTCTGGCCTCTAGAAGTTTACCCACTTCCTCTTTTACTGCCTCAATATGCATCAACGTAGGCCTCCTTGCTCGCTAGATGACAGGTTTGGCCGACCTGTCCACATTCAGTTTGTGGCAAGTGACCTCAGGGTCAATGCCAGGCATCTCGTATGGTGTCTAGGCAAACACCTCAAGATTTGCTCTCAAGAACGCCTCCAATTCCTTTTCCTCCTCATCGGTCAAGCTTGAGCCGAGAAGAAAGAATCGCTCTTCATCCTCTTGCTAGACCAAGATCTTCTTCAGAGCTTCCTCACTTTTGTCGGCTGGTTTTTTGCCGACGCCCTCAAGGACCTCCATGTCCTCATCTTCAATCTCCGCTGCCTCTACTTCTCGTATGTTGCAGGTAGATTTCATTGCTCCCATGTAGAAATTTTTTGCCTACACCTGATCTCCTCTGACCTCCTCAATTCCATGTTTCGTTGGGAACCGCAATAGCTGGTGCAATGTCGAGGGAACAACCTCCATTGCATACAGTCATGGCCTTTCCAGGATAGCATTGTAAGGGAAGGGGGTGTCAATTATTGTGAACTCAGTTTTTACTTTCTTGGTGCCAGCCTGCATCTCCAAACTTACTGCTTCTAGGGGCTACATCGGCGTTCCATTGAACCCAACCATTGGTCCATTGGATTGTTCTAGATCATCTCGGTGAAGGCCAAGCTCCTTGTAGCACCTGACATACATGGGTGGTGTTTGGGAAGAAGTGTAGTTGGGTTTTTCTCATTTTTTCCACTAAAAGACAAAAATTTTGTAAAACCAAAAAAAACACATCCAAACAAAATATCACATCCAACCCCATAATCATTTCACTTTTTCTCTCACAAACATCACATCCAACCACAAAAAAACTCAACTATCTTCCCAAACACAAAAAAAAAATTTCTTCAATAATATCATACATCTAAAAAAACCTACATAAAAACCCACTTCCCAAACACCATTATGATGTCACAAGAGCTTCTTTGGTCGATCATAATTCGCTTTACCTGGCACTCTCTAATCTGGAGGGATATTACTAAGGCATCATTGTGTGGATGCTGCACCATCTCTAGGTTGTCTTCATTAAAGGATACCATTGGTCCCTGGCACCCGTCTGCCCTAGGTCTTTTCTGTCGTACCTGATACACATGTTGCAAGTGTTTTACCTTCTAAATTTCCCCACATATCTCGTTCTTATTGACCTTCGAGTGGATTACACTGATCACTCGAGGTCCGCTGCTCTTGATTTGTAGTCTTTGGAGGAGAGTCTTCTTTGCCGGTCTTGAGACAGTCTTGCTTGCTCTTCCTTTGTTTTGGTCTCGTCTACCACATCTCGTAGATGACCTTGTCTTACCAAGTCTTCCAGATGTTCTTTTAGGGCTCTGCACCATTGAGTTAGATGCCCATCCTCATTGTGGTAGGCACAGTGTTTTCCCTTTCCATAAATTCACCAGGAATCTTCTCTGGTACTCTATAATAGGGCTGATTCCGTATTCTTTCCAAGACTTTGTAAACCGGAATTCAGAATATGGTGGTATGCACTGCTGACCCTCGATCTGTCTCTTACTTATTGTACCCACCATTACCACGGCCTCGCTTTGGTGAGCCATTTCTCTTCTCTTGTTTTGTTGCTTTTGTCCTCGGCGTGTCCTCCTCGGCCCTGACATACTTTTCTATCATGGCCATCAGTTCCTCCATACTTTTTGGTAGTGTCTTTGCTAGTGATTTTCGAAGTAGACAATCATCTTTCAGGCCGTTCTTAAAAGACACGACCGCCACCTCTTGGTTGCACCCTAGTATCCGGTTGAACACCTCGTAATACCTTTTGGCATAAGCCCTAAGGCTTTCATCCTCGCCAATTCTTAGAGCCATCAAGGAGTCCACCCTTAATGGCTGCAGTTTGTTTGTCACAAACCTAGCCACGAACATCTCGGCCAAGCCTTCTCAGCTTTTCACAGTTCCTTTCGGTAACTTGTGAAACTAGTCTGATGCGATTTTCTCAAAGGATGAGGGAAACACTTTGCAGAGCAGCGGCTCGTTCCCGGTGTATAATGCCATTGAGCTCAGGTACAAGCCGACGTGAAAGTTAGAGTCAGACTTACCGTCATATATCTAGAATTTCGGCATGTAGATCCTTTTCGGGGCCTCAAATTTGTCCAATTCTACCGAGAACGGCATTTTCGGCTTGATCGGAGAGGTTACCTCGACATTTTGTCGCTTCCTCTAGAGGTAATCCCTTAGATCCTCCTTGGTCCGTCCAGGAGCTCGGTTATTAACGAATTTTAGTCTCTTTGGTTCGCTACTCCCAGTGTCATTATGAGTCCTTTTGGACCTCCCCCCATTAGTCGTGTTGAAACAAAGCTCCTTCCCTTGAACATCCCGATGTTCTTTGATGCAGGTTTCTTTGGTTCGACATGTCTTCTGGGAATCTCCTCTCATTGATTCTACATGTCCAGGCCTCCGTGAAGGCCGGTGAGAATGTTCCTTGGTCCTATCATGCTGAGGGACTACAGGGACTGTTTTATGCCCCCCTTTCTGGGCATCTTTCTTGGCTGGAATCGGCGTATCTTGTAACGGAAACGGTAGTTGCATAATGTTGTTCTACATCATGAAATTGATGACCGATTGTAGGTCCACCAGTTTATTCACCATTCCCTTCATTTCTCCATCCCTCCGCAAGCATGTATCTTTCCATACCTGGAGGTCGTCCTCGCTATAGTACCTGTCTCGGTCTGACTTCTTTGGTACGTCGCCCTCCTGGCCGACATTTTTCTCTCCGAGATTCTGATCCCGAGTTTCCTCGTTGCAATTATCCTCCTCCACGTTAGGCTCAATGTGTTTACCACTCTCAGCAGGGATTTCGTCCCCCAACCTTTTCTTTTTGTCCATTGTTAGCCATCTATTCTCCTTTCTTTCCCACAGACGGCGCCAAATTATGTGTGCTGTTTTTTGACCACACTGCCAAACAGGTACTCAGCTGGAGAACACCGACAGAATAGATTGTGCCTGAACGACCTGTCACAAAAAGAGAAGATTCCGGAAGTGGTTCGTCCACTCGGGGGCACTCCGGCGATCAAGTCAGTTATCTCTCAAAGATAGCAAAAGTGCTTAACTCACTATTCAGAATACAAAAAGCGTGCCTTAGACCCATGAGGGTGCTTTACTTTTATAGCCAACATTGACCTGATCCCCCTAGAAGTCTAGCTTTCCTTGGACTCTGGCCCAATCCAAATCCTGGACTCCCAGTTAGATTGGGATAAACTCCCTAAGAGTCTCATCTTTATCCAAACTAAAGTCCTCTCTCATTCTAAGACTCTTGTCCCTTATCCGCTTATCTGGATTAGGTATCTCCATGAATAACCTTGGCCTAGCCGAGATCATCTCGGCACCATGACCCGACACGTGGCACCTCGGCTAGCACCCGGTGCCATCTTGGCCACGTGTTGTTTAACCAAAAAATATGCCCCCACAGTACAAGAGGAAGCATATATGTGCAGGAGACAGTGAAGACTTGCCATTATATAGAGGGAAAACTTGCCTCAAGTTAGAATTCATGGAAAATAGCATTTGGGTAAAGGGAACACAAATGCCACACCAAAATTTAAAATTCACCACTAATGGGAAAAGTGAAAACAAGCTCCATAGCATCTGCTTAGACAAAAACCTTTGATCTATTCATAGATCCATATCAGACACATGGTAGCAACAGATGAGTTTGTAAAGGTTGGATGTATCTCATATAGTTAGGACAAGGTTCAATTATGTATTGATCAATACATTTTAGATTATCGTATCTCTGCACTTTTTGTTGTTGTTGTTGTTGTTGTTGCTGTTGTTGACTCGGCATATAGTTCTCCTATATCTCTTCCTCTTTGTTATCGTATCTCTGCACTTTTTGTTGTTGTTGTTGTTGACTCGGCATATAGTTCTCCTACATCTCTTCCTATTTTATTTACCTTCTCATGCATAGCCTCCCATTAGAAGGTTTGCTGAATTTCATCTTGTGACATCTCAACTTCTTCACATCTGATTGTTGGAGAGGTTTCGACATGAACTCCTAAGCTCCTTCTTTTAAGCATCTGTTCATGTTAACAAAATTGAAGTGAATTAATACACGGGTAACTTATAGAAAAAGACAAATTAAAATTAATAAGTGTGCTAAAATAGGATGAATGTAAGAGTGAGTGATTACTTCTTGATTCGAGTCGGGACATTCTCAGATGACACTATCACTACTGGTATCTCTTTCAAGTCCGATGATTCCTGTCATTTAGGAAAAAAAAATAAAATAAGACTTCTACTTGGCAAATCATAGGTTTTAAGCATTGTAACATACTCACAGATGCTTAATCAATGTGAGTTGATTAATTGGTGAATGTTTAAGAAGGGTTATATTACCTTGATTTTTTTAAGTAGTTCATACCCTAACATTCCAAACATACAATAATCGGCAATTATCAAATTTACTTTGGAGTCCTGCAAAAATTGTCAATGTCAGATACACCCAACAACTTCTCCAAGAGACATGTAATGTTGAAAATTAATTTCTAGTGTACGCTGTAGAAAATTATAGTGCAAGAACGCAGAGTTCATTTGCCTTAAATCATTTTCCACAAGTGGAAATATTTTCCAAAAAGAACTATTTGAAATGAATGTGGTTTTTGGGAATGAATCTTCTGCCTCGATTTTTCATGTATCCGAGTCTTACAAACACTCTCCTCATCACACATGATGTGCAAAGTTTTAATTAGTTATCTTTAAGCATCTAGTAGGGGAGAGAGAGTTGGAGTAACTATTTAGTGTGACAACGCTACAAATTAATCAAATGTCATGTTTTTATGCGATAGCTATGTTAACCTACATAAATGAGTGGTATTAAATTCATTTTGGGAAATTGGTTAAAAGTTAATTTTTTGGCTTTTTTTTTTTTACTTTTTTTTTTTTTTTGTCTTTTTGTGAGTAAAATATGTGAAAGGTGATGTGACTCAAAATGAATTAAAAGCCAAAAACTAACTTTTAACTAGTTTCATAAAGTGCCCCATTATTATTCATGACAATCAAAAAAAATTTGGATTTGAGATATGGGGACACATTTCTCTCCTAGATTTTATATCCTCCAGTGATGCATTTTCTCTCTTAATATTGTTGAATATAATTTAGATGTTAAGGTAGTTTACTAGAAATACATATTGTAGTAGGTTATGAAGGAATACTTACACTACTGTTGATGAAGTGTTGTCCGTCTCCTAGGCCCAAAAATTCCAAGGCCCTTTGCCCATTCTCTGCTGTAGTCACTACATTACAATCATATTATGTTCTATATCAAAGTCAAACAAAGCTATTAAAATCCACAACAATTATACACTGAAATGTAACCAAGGAATTGACTTTGCATGGATCAAAATTAATAGAAAACTAAAATTGAAGAGTTAAAAGTGAGTGATTGAGTCCACTAGTTCCTCATATAAAGTTATTTATGAATTGAAAGATATATTGCAATAGCAGAATATTTCAACATGTTTGGTTCCAAAAATTCAAGTCCATATTTTGTTTTTCGTGTTTTATTTTAAGTAATTTTTTTAAAAATATTTTATACAATTTTTTATTTTTATTTTTTTAGATACACTTGATCAAAATACACTTAAAATATATAATATTTGTGAATTTTTTAAAAAAAAGTTCACCAAATACAAAAAATACGAAAATTTAATACATTTTTATATTTTATTATATTCAATGAATTTTTTTAAAATTTTTTTGTACAAATTGTTTTATTTTTTAAGTATATTAAGATTAAGTGAATCAAAAAATTTAAAATAATTAATTAAAATATTTTAAAAAGTCATTACAAATATAAAAATATGAATTGAAAATTTAACAAATTATTTCCAAAAACTGAAAACCGAAGGCCAGACCTTTTGAGGCTATGTTTGGGATGTGAGATTAGGACTATTTTAATCGCAAAAAGATAAAATAGGCTTAAAAGTCAATAAAAAATATCACATCTAAACCATATCCATTTCTTTTTTTTTTCTTTTACAAAAATTTAAAAAAACCAAAAAATCATCTAAAACCAAAATTTTTAGACCAAAAAGTCATCCCCCACTCAAACCAAGGGTCAATAAGCAAATCATTTTTTATTTCGCTAGCGTTGTAGGCTTGAGCTCAGTTTGATCTATTGGGTTTGAAGGCTAATTACTGTTGATTAGCTCTCATTTGAATGATGTTTTAATGAGATTTTTTTTTTTTAGAGTTAATTTAGTAAAAATAAATAAAAAAAATTAATGAGATAAAATGTCACATTTAAATTATAATTATTTTATTTTTTTTCTCACATTAGTTAAAAAATCCAATCCAAATGAACTTTTTAACACTAAACTAAAATAGCCAAAAAAATCAAATCACTTTCGAAACGAAGTCCATCGCATTATACAACAGATAAAAAATAGACGCTGTGAAATTTTATTTTTTTATGATTAAAAATTGGATCAATCAAAAAAAAGTTTTAAAAAGAAAAAAAATGAGCAAAGAAAAATAATCACAAGTGAAAAAAGAAATACCTTTGCATGCAGAATTGATAAGAAGCCTTTCAATGAGTTTTCTATCAACCAAACTGTTATCAACGGCTAAAACATGTAGCCTCTCCTCTTTCTCCATAATACTCTTACTTGATGATGAACAAGCCATTTTCCTTTGCTTTCTCTAGAACCAAACACAAATCTTGAAAAAGAAAAATAAAACAGAAACTGCCTCAAAGAAGACAACACACAAAAAGAGCAAAAAAAATGTTTTTTTGACAAAAACACGAACCCTTCCACCTACATAGAGAGAGTACAAACGGATATATATATATATATATATGTAGATGTGTGTATGTGAAGAAGAAGAAAAAAAGAAAAGAGCAAATAGATCGTAATGAAATCAAGGATCACCTGTATTTCATGATCTACTTCCGCCATTGGGATACGATTGCACAGAGACCCAAAAAAAAAACAGAACTCTCTCTCTCTCTCTCTTTTCGTCTTCCTAATCCTTTCCTCTTCTTCCAATATATACTCTTCTCATAGAATCAAATCACTATATCCGAGATCTTCTAAAGCTCAGTACTGGAGAATCCTTCTTCTTTTCTTTTTTCAGAATTTGAATGTATACTCCTCCCATTTTTATACATATTTGTAAATTGCATATATGTTTTACTTTTTTATTCCAATAGGGAATTTGTTGTCTTCTTCTGAAATTATTATCTCACTTTGTTTGGTTTCACTTTTTTAAAAATATTTTTTAAAAAATTTTATTTTCTTATTTTTCGTATTTTTTTTATTTTTATTAAATTTTTTTTAAATTTTGAAGCAATTTTTTTAATTTTTAGATGTACCTAATATATCTAAAAAGTAAAAAATTATGAAAAAACCTTTTAAAAATTCACTAAATACCAAAAATACAAAAAAAATGAGAATTTAATACATTTTTTATATTTTTATGTATTTATTAATTTTTTAAAATATTTTTTCACAAATTTTTAATTTTTAGATACATTTAAGTAAGGTGCCTTGAAAAAAATTAAAAAAAAATGTTTAAAATTTTAAAAATATTCACTAAAAATAAAAAAACACGAATATCAAAAAACTCAATTTTCAAAAAACTTAATTCAAAAAATTCAAACCATACACACTAATACTTTTTGTGTAGTCTTTTTTCACAGATATAGTTGAGTCCCATGTATGAATTAGTATATTAATTAGTTAGTGTATTAATATAATATATATAAATTATAATACTTAAAATTTTTAAAATTATGATATATTACCTGTTAATATTCTACAAATATATATATATATATATATTATACAAGGGGTTAAGATTTGATTCATTGTATCTACAAACGTCAGCTTTTGGGAAGAGCTAAAAACGCCAGTTTTTGATTTTTTATCTATTTTGGGTCATATCATCTTTTATTTTTTTATTCATAAAAAGATAAAATAGACTAAAAAAGTCAAAAAATTAACTTTTTACCAACTTTTCAATAGCCACACAAACATCCATTCCCATTGAGAGGCCAGTCTATGGCTTATTTTGGAAAGATGGTAAAAAGTAATTTTTTGACTTTTAATCAAGCTTTTGGCTTTTTTAGACAAATGATTTGAAAAGTTGATAAAAAGTTACTTTTGACTTTTTTTTATTAATATTTGTTTATGATATCAAATCACAATAAAATGACCAAACTACCCCTATTAATTTAAAATATTTACAACTTCACTCATGTATAGCACATTTTAATTCATGAAGAGTAAAATTGTAATTTTATCAGTTGCTAAGAACCAACTTTTCAAATTAAAAAAATATAAAAAAATTAATTTTTAACTTTTGTTACAAATCCAAAAAAATTATTAAAAGCCAAACTTCCCAAAATAGCACTAGTTGTCTCTCTCCCCATGAATTACTGCTTTTAGCCATCAATCCAACTAGGGCTGTTCACGGGTCGGTTTTGGTGGGTTGCGGGTCAAAACCGACCCGACCCGCACTTATGCGGTTGGGGAAAAATGGACCCGCAACCGCCCGCGATGCGGTTCGCGGTTTGTGCGGGCGGGTGCGGTTCGGTTTGCGGTTTAGATTTTTTTTTTTTTTTTTTTTTTTTTTTTTTAACTTAAGCAAATTTGACATTTTTTGTTACTTTCTAAACAACTTTTTTTTTTTTAGAAGAGTTATAAATTAAATTACAAGATATACAATTCATGATCATAATAAATAGTACACATGATCATAATAATATGCATTAATGTGATAATAGAATGACAATTCAAAATATCATATTTAACTGTGTTTACTAGACTAATGGAATATAATGATTTTTTTATATATATATATAAATAAAAGTCAAACTAGTAACACTAATTTAAATATCATTAGATCATGATAATGTATATAAGTACCCATATAATAAATTTTACTTTTATCCAAAATGTAAAAATAAAAATAATAACTAGTTATCTCCATCTATCCAAAATGCAAAAAAAAATAATAATTAGTTATTTTTTCTTTAAAAAAAAAAAAAAAATCATGGTTCTGGGTCGGGTTCGACCCGACCAACTTTTAGAATTTCTTGACCCGCCTGCCTACCTACATCGAACCGCCCAAAACATCATGGGGTAGGGTAGGCTCGGTTTTTGTGCAAAGGGTGGGTTGGTTGCCCAGCCCTAAATCCAACCACAAGTCACCAGACCAACACGGTTTGTCAAATGTTATTTTTGGGTGAGTTTGGAGTTTGCCCTTTTTCTTTTCTTTTTTCTTAAAAAAAAAAAAAAATCAATAAATTAAAAGTGTTTAGAAAATTATAAAATAAAATAATCGAGATACTCTAATTCATAGATGGTTCAATTAAAATTCTATTCACATATAAAATTCACATTAAAAAAAGAAAAATGATTTGTGGCTCTAAAACTGCTGGCACTAATGGCACTAATTTCCTGTTTTGGTAACTTTGTTTTTTTTTTTTTTTTTTTTTTTTTTTTCCTGATATAGAAATTAGTGCCATTAGTGCTCAAAAAATTAGTGCCACAAATCACAACTGTTAAAAAAATTTCACAAAAATGATATATAAGTTCACTTTTTAAATCTAGGGCGAATTAAACTAACGATTCATATAGTTTGGAGTTTGTGTCACTTTGGTCTCTAACTTTTTAATTGTGATACATTTGATTTTGAATTTTAAATCTTGTTTCAAATAAGGACAATTAAAGATATAATTGCTTAATTTTAAGGGCAAAATTGTCAATATGATAAAATATAAATTAATTTGACAAAAATAAATGTCACAAAATATTTTTAAATTTTTAAAAATTATTTATATTCATTAAAGATAAAATTATGTAAAATTGATAAATCTTTTAGATATTTATTTATTTTACTAAATTAATTTTTATTATACGTTTGAATGATGATCATGTAATGAGTAGTTGTTTTTATTTTTATTAAATTAGTTTCTATTTTTTCAAAGTCAAACATGGTGACAATTTTGATATCACTATTAAACTAATCCATTAAATCAAAAAATTCAAAACTAAAAATATTTCATAAATTAAATATTTCGATTATACATTAAAATCTTAACAATCATCCCATTACACGATCATTATCCAAACACATAAAAAAATTAATTTGGTAAAATAAATAAATAAATAAATATCTAAAAGATTTATCAATTTTACATAATTTATCTTTGGTTGGTAAGAAATAATTTTTAAAATTTTAAAATATTTTTTCGACATTTATTTTTATCAAATTAGTTTATATTTTATCAAATTGACGATTTTGTCTTTGAAATTAAGCAATTATATCTTCAATTATTTTTATTTAGAATAATATTCAAAATTCAAGGTCAAATGTGTTACAATTAAAAAGTCAAAGACTAAAATGACACGAGCCCGAAATTATATAGACTGTTAGTGTAATTTATCCTTAAATCTAATGATATGTAAGTGAGATGATTGATTGATAGTTAGAAGAAAAAAAAATATGAGAGAGAAGCCTTGTATATTTTAACTGATTGTCACATTATTGAGTTTTAAAAATGGATTTAATTTTTGGACTAAAATAACAATGTCTTCTTATAAATAAACTCATTTTTATGATATTTTATTTTAAAGTCAAAGGTCTATATTGTTTCACATCATTTTGAATAGATTTTTTTTTTTTTTGGAGACATCTCATCTCTAGTCGGCACTGTTTGGGCCCTGAGGTCCACTACGACTCCTGTTTTGATGATTTAAAATTATTTATTTTATTGAACACTTTGTGTATTTTATCCTTAAAAAAAAATTGGTTGATTCGATTATCATACATGTTCAATTTATCAAGTTTAACACCAAAAAAAAAATAATTAAAAGCACAATTATTATTATTATTATTATTATTATTATTATTATTATTATTATTTAAATTTTTTTTTTTTTGGTGACAAACGTGATAAATTAAATATGTTATGATTATAATTGACCTTTTTTTTTTTTTTTTTTTTTTGTGACACGAAATATTTGACAAAATTAATAATTTAAATAATCAAAATAAGGTCTATAGGTCCCGTTTGGGATAAAGGTTGGGGCTAAATAGCCATATAGGACAAAATAAACTATTTTAGCTAAATAGAATAATAAAATATCACATCAAACTCATAATCATTTTATTTTTTCTCTCACAAAAGTTAAACAAGTTAAAAAATCTATTACAAACGAGACTTTTTAATCACAAATTAAAATAGTCAAAAAATTTAAAAAATTAACATATGTCGCAAATAAACCTATAATGAACTCCAGATCCAAACGACACTTTCGAAAATAATCGTTCTAATTTTTTTATTTGCATATAATTACTCATCCTTTAATGAGTGAGTGGATCAATTTAATGCCATGTTTATGCTTTTGCTAATGCCAATGTATTGCGAGAGTAGATGTGATTAATGCATCATGTTTGTGCTTTGCTAATAAAATAGGCTCCGGCTTTGGTCCAGTCTTTAATCGGACTGGACGGTGCTGTTAGGCCTGTGGGGGTCCATAACAGGTGTCATTTTAAAAATCTGAACCGTCAATGTGTAGAAATCGTCGAGTACTATATGTTTGTGAAAAATCACGTTGATCAGATATCGAGAGTTATGTGATCAAATCAGTTTTTTATCAATCGTTAATTTATTCACCGTCCATTTTTTTATATAAAACTGATTTGATCACATAGCTATCGATATCCGATCAACGTGATTTTTCACAACCTTATAGTACTCGACGAGTTCTACACATTGACGGTTCAGATTTTCAAAACAAAACCTGTGGTGGACCCCCACGGGCCCAACAGCACCGTCCAATCGGATTAAGTACTGGACTAAAGCCAGGCCCATAAAATAAAAGGGAATTATACTAACAGCTTTTATAATTTGAGATTTATATTACTTTAATTTTTAATTTTTTAATTGTGATATATTTAATCTGAAATTTAAATCTTGTTTCAAATAAGAACAATTGAAGATACAATTACTCAATTTTATTGACAAAGTCATCAATTGATAAAATAAAAACTAATTTGACAAAAATAAATGTCAAAAAAAATATTTTTGAATTTTTAAATATAATTTCTATCCACCAAAGATAAAATTATATAAAATTAATAAATCTAAATTAATTTTTATTATGTGTTTGGATGATAATCATATAATGGGTTGTTTTAGGTTTTTAATTTGTAATCGATCTATTTAATATATAAAATATTTTTAGTTTTGTATTTTTTGATTTAATGGATTAATTTAATAATGATATCAAAGTTGTCGTTATATTTGATTTTTGAAAAAATAAAAATAATTTAATGAAAATAAAAATAAAAATAACCACATATTACATGATCATCATCAAAACACGTAATAAAAAATAATTTAGTAAAAAAATAATAAATGTCTAGAAAATTTATCAATTTTACATAATTTTATTTTTAGTAGGTAGAAATAATTTTTAAAAATTTAAAAATATTTTTTTGACATTTATTTTTATCACATTAGTTTATATTTTATCAAATTAATGATTTTGTCTTCGAAATTGAATAATGGTATTTTTAATTGTCTTTATTTAGAACAAATTTTAAAATTTATGATCAAATATGTTACAATTAAAAAATTAAGAATCAAAATAATATAAAATCTAAACTGTAGGGACCGTTAATATAATTTGACATAGATTCTTTGCACTATTTTTATGTTTGTAATAAAGCTCTGCTAATAATGCAAGTAATAATTGAGAATGATACATGCTTAAAGAGTCTTTAAATGTGGGGTATTATATGACCGATTTTTTATATTTTCATTTGCGATGTGGATTGATTTTTTAATTTTTTAGTAATTTTTGTCTAGGATTAAAAAATCTCGTTTGGGTTGAGGTTTTTTTTTTTTTTTTTTTTACTATGAGAAAAAAAATGAAATAATTATGATTTGGATATAATATTTTATCTTATTAATTTTTTTAACATATTATATATTTTTGTAACTAAAATAACCAAAAACACTCGTGCCAAAGATAGCCTCTATATAGTTAATTTTAATAATAGGGTATGCCAAGGTATCATATGATTGATCTTCTATATATACTTAATTTTATTTATGAGAAATTCCAAGTCAGTGCAAATTTTTTTTTTCAAAAAGTACACATTAATGGAAAATTTAAATACATGAATAATTAAAATTCTAATTTTTTTTTTATGTATTTATATTTTTTTCAAAGGGCTGTGCTAGGGGCTCAATTTGGAGCCCTTGAATCCCAAAATGAAGAAAGAAGGAAGAAGGAGGAGGAGGAGGAGGAGGAGGAGGGGAAGGAGGAGGAGGAGGCGGAGGCGAGGAGGAAGGCGAGGGGGCCAGGCGGAGGCGGAGGCTGGGGCAGAGGCTGCGAGCTGATGGCGACGAGCTCTTCCCTGCGACGGCCACGAGCTGCGACCTGCCTCTCCCTCTCCCTCTCTCTTTCTCTCTCTCTCCCTCTCCCTCTCCCTCTCCCTCTCCCTCTATTCAGAGCTGCTGCATGAAGAAGACGAAGGGAAAAAAAAAAAATGGCCAAAACGACGTCGTTTTGGCCATTAGGGGGATTTGGGAGGAAAAAATTCGAGCGCTGAAACATTATTTTTTTTCAAAAGGCCAAACTGTAATGCACAATTTTATTTAAGCGATGGTTCATTTTCAGTTGCTCCTCAAACTCTATTTTTTTTTTAATAGGAGAGAGCTAGTGACAATCATGTCTAGTTACACCTTATTAAAAATCGGTGTATATTTGAAATAAAAAATCAAATTAATGATAAATTATAATTATTTTAAAAAGGTACCATTGATTTATAAATTTTATAAAATAAAATAAAATTCAAACCATTGATTATGGAAGTTATTAATTATCAGATAGAGCAAAGATTCATTCTTATGCGAATACTAGTGACTTCGTCAAGACTATCTAGGACAAATCATAAAATTTTTTGGCAGCTGCTACATATTAATTAGTGTACCTTAGGAAAATACTATGAATCTTAAATAATTTATCAAATATTTTATTAAATTTCTCACACAGGTGTAGGATCCACACAAATGTGTGGATCACACATCCATATGAGAGGTCTGGTAAAACATTTGGTAGATTATTTAAAATTTCTAGTATTACTCTTTACTTTAATCAGTGATTAGTCTGGACATTTATAACTTTGCAAGATATCATAAGATACATTTGATTAAAGGCTTTAACTTCAAATATTTTTATCAAAAATATTTTATTTATTTTTTGTTGTATGGTTAAATAAAAAGTAAATAAAATATTTTTTTAAAGAAAAAATATTTTTGCATCATTTTTTTAAAAATGACTTATCTTTAAAAATTTCATAAGTTAATTTTTACAAAGTTAACTTTCACTGATTATATTTTTAACACATTTAACCTTTTCAAATAAGTATTTAACTCAATAAAAATTCATAAACTATATTTTATTGAATTAAAATATCTCTTATAGGTAGTTAATATTTTTGTTTTAAGTGTTTACCAAACGCAAAAATCAAAATCAAAAAATATATATATATATATATATTTGTGTAAAATATTTTACGTCGAAACAAATGAAACCTAAACTTAAAATTAAATTTGAAAATGAGTAGTGCTATTATAGTCCAAAAATTAGATTTATTTTATAGATCGAATAATGTAGCAATCTATTACAATATCTAAAGTTACTATCTCTAATGTATTCTCTAATTCTCAATCAATCATTTTATTTACACATCATTAAATTTTAAAAATAAATTTTAAAAAGTGAGCTTATATCAATTTTTTTTAGAAATGAAAAGTGCAAATGTAAGGGTGTAATTGAGTTAGGCCTTGTTTGGAAATGATGATTTTTAGGTTTTGTTTGAGAATAGGTTATTTTAGTAATTATTTAGTTTTTTGGTTAAAATATGAGGTAAAAAATTAGTATGTTTGAAATGATTTTTTGATTTTTTACGAAAAGATGTACAAAAAATAAAGAGAAAATAAAAATTTTAACTTTTTGATATAAGTTGTTGGCTTTTTAATTTTTTTAGTGATTTTTTAACTTTTAAATTAAAATAGTGAATTGCCAAACGAGACCTTAGTTTAAAAGTTACTATAACAAACTGTTAAATCATTATCTTTATTTTTTTATACTTCATTTTATACTGTTGTGTATAGGGTTGTAAATTTGGCTTGGTCTGGCCCAAGTCCGGACTCATGGGCTCCCTCGAAAATTTGGGACGAGCTGAGCCGGTCCATGAGCCAAAAAATTAGGCCCAGACCTAGAGAGTATTCGGGCCTTAGGCGGGCTAGAACAAATTTTTTGTTTTTTTTTTTATCAAAATTTTATTAATTTCTACTAAAAAAGACCCTAGGCCTTGGGCGTGGGCCGATGGGACGGGTTTCAAAATGATGGCCTAGACCCAAACCTAGAGTCTCGGGATGGGCTTGGGCCCGAGTCCAAACGGGCCGAGCCTACCCCACCCTAGGCCGCGGGTTATTTTTATACTCCTACTGCTGTGCCTCACTCCTAGAATCGATGTAGTGTCTTGTATTATTTAAAAGAACAAAAAAGAAAGGCATGTAAGGATCGAAATAGCACATGTTACGAGACTCTTGAAGTTTTACCTTGTGTTGGTAAGTGGGTAAAAAAGTACTGTTTCACTTTTAACTTATTTTGAGTCATATCACTTTTTTATTTTTTTTATATATTTTCTTTAAAAAAAGTTTAAAAAACCAAAAAATTAATTTTTAACATACTTTCCAAAACAAGTGTAGTTTGTTTCGGCTAAAAGCCATTGGATATTGAGATAAAAAATACTAGAGATCTAAAAATTTTTACCAAACGTCTCACATAAATATAAAATTTACACTCATATGAATCCCACACTCATATAAAATATTTTTTTAAAAAAAAGCTAATGAAATTTTTAATGTCTCCAACATTATTCCATTATTCCATTGAGATATGTAAACTGTACTAGGCCCCGCATGGACATTACACTCTACAGTAGAGTCTCTACTTAGCCCATGCACTGCACTGATGTCAATTAATCTATCCCTATATATATAAATATATATAAAACAAAAATCGCAGAGACACCAAATACGTTATCATTAGGGGTAATTTTGACCCGGCCCGGCCTATGTCGGGCCTTGCAGTCACACGACCAAACCTGCCTCAGAGGTTTAGCAAATCAGAATCGCCAAGAATTGGATTACCCAAGGCCACTGAACAGATTAACAAATAATAAGGGGCTACGGAAGCAATAATACTAAATAGACAAGGTCCAATGAACTGTGATAACGTACATAGGACAGAAAATTTCAAAACTTATATATATACATAAGCATGCCAGTCAAAGGACACCAATATTTACAAAAGTGTACATCTCAAGACCTGTCTTTGCAAAACACATACAGAGACTAGCATGAATACAAAAACAGCCATAGCATTAGGCTTTGACCGGAACCTCCTCGAGGCTGTGATTGGTGACAAAAATAGAATAGAAGGCCGTCAACTTTGGCCCTGGTCACACGCCGGTTCACCTACATACATAATATAAACTGTGAGCGAAAGCCCAGTGAATAATAACAGAGTAAAGGATTTAATGAATGATGTCCATCACAGAGTTAGAAACCAAATTCTTATTAGAAATAGAATCATATATATATTCATAATCATTTCCATATTCAGATTTTGCATATAATCATACGTGGCACATCCGTTAGCGTTAACAAATCCGATAACCCATAAAGGGACAGTCTTGAAGGCATTCTGATGACTCATGTGCACAGAGACGTTTCTGATGACCCATGAAAGGACCTGATGACCCATAAAGGGACGCGTATCATATGATGCTAAGGATGCCATGAATAACTTTCAGAATCTTGGACAACCATTCATTCATTTCAAACATAGCATGGTATTTCAGAGAACTAATTACTTCGTACCATAATATTCAGAAAATACTTAACATTGAACATAACTTTACAAGGTTATTACTCACAGATGATTGGTAGTCCTAACTAGATGGTAAGGCAGCCCTTCACTTGTTTTGAGGCGCATGACCTACATGAACACACATACGAACACACACCTGAAACATACGTTCGAATTGTACATAATTTATGTCGTTTGCTCATAGTGTGTTTCTAACCCTTAACCCTTATTATGGAGTCTTAAACATGGCCTAGGAATGCCTAGGATGGAATGAGAATTGAAAAATGCATTGGAAAACATTTCTCAAAATTTACTGAAAATAGAGTCCACGCTCGAGCGTGGCTTTCCTCGCTCGAGCGGACATGCAGACAATGAAGCTTCGCTCGAGCGTGAGACTCAGACCCTCGCTCGAGCGTGAATTCCCTCACTCGAGCGAACTGCAAAACACACAAACTTCTGGGTATACGCATTTCACGCTCGAGCGTGACTCTCGCCGCTCGAGTGGAAGTGCATGTACTCAAGCTTTACGCTTGAGTGTGAAAGTCCTCGCTCGAGCGTGGGTCAAATTTATGGAAAATCCAGATTGACCTCCAAGTATGAAACCCGACCTCCCACCATCCGAAACTCATTTTTCTGGGCTGAATCTTTGGAAAACACTTAGTAACCCACAAAACAACATGTTTAAAGCTTCAATTCAAGAAATCATGGCCCAAGAGCAAACCAATTTTACAAAACTCAACTTGAAACTTGAAATTAATTTCATGCACATGACTTATATGCAAATCCTTGAACTCAAGTCCTCCAAAACATGACCAAATGCAATGTTCAACCCAAAAACAAGATCAACTATGATAATATGACATGGATCATGAAGAACTTCTAAACCAAAACTTGGATTATGACATGCATGCAAGGATTCTTTAGAGAGACAACCCCAAATGCCATGAATTACACATGCATGTATGTATTATGCTGTAATTCACCAATTCTTAGCTTTAGACACTAATTAACCATGAACCAAGAAAGGAACAATTCAAATTCAAGTTCAAGGGGATGAATCTCTACCTTAGGTCTTGAATGTTAAGATGTAGGAGCCTAATTATGCAATCCTTTCTTCAATTCTTCAAATTTCCTAGCAAAAATTGATGAAATCAATTCTCCTACTCTCTCTCTCTCACTTACTCGGTTTGGTCTTGAAATAAAAGGCTGAATTATGGTGTATCAACATGTATGAGGTATAAGGAGTGTAGGTCTAGGATTGTCCACTAAGTGGCAAAATTGTAATAAACTTATTTAATGTAATTTAACTTTATTTAATCATACCAAATCAAATTTAAATTAAATCTACCATAAAATCACATAAATTCTAATTATCACATAGAACTAATGAATTTCGGAATCGGGTGCTGATAAGGCTTTCAATTCGCAGTTCAAAGTTAAAACATGAACAGGTCATTCTATGGCAAACAGATAGAGATACAAAGATAATGCAATACATATGCAAATTAATTCTGGATTCCTTCTAAATTACTGTTAGGCATAACTAATCATGGATTAGCATTAATCGGAGGTCGGGGTTATTACAGTCTTCCCTCCTTAAAAGAGTTTGGTCCCCAAACTCGAATTGCCTTCATTCTGGAACAACATTGGGTCTAATGGGAACAAATCTAGATATCTTTTCATCATGTCTTCCTCCGTTTCCCAAGTTGCATAGGTCCCTCCATGGTTTTGCCAGTCAACTTTTACTAGTGGTATTTCTTTATTTCTCAGTCTTTTGATTCTCCGATTCATAATCTAGATAGGTCTTTCCTCGTAGGTGTAATCATCTTTCAAAAGCACATGTGTTGGCTCAATGACGTGGAGTGGATCTCTCAAATATTCTCGAAGCATTGATACATGAAATACATTGTGCATATGCTCCATTACCAGTGGTAAAGCTATCCAATACGACACCGGATTGATCTTTTCAAGGACTTCATAAGGTCCAACATATCTTGGCGCCAACTTGCCCTTACCACTAAATCCAGTTTGACCCTTCATCGGGGTCACCTTTATGAACACATGGTCCTCAACTTCATACTCCCTATCTCTTTCGGACATCGGCATAACTTTTCTGCCGACTCTGTGCAGTTTTCAGACGTTGTTGTATCAGTTTCACTTTCTCGGTTGTTTCTTGCACAAGTTCCGATCCCAACAAAGGTCTATTATCCACTTCAGCCCAACATATCGGAGAACGACATTTCCTTCCATACAAAGCTTTGTAAGGAGCCATTTCAATGCTTGAATGGTAACTGTTGTTGTACACAAATTCAGCTAAAGGCAAGTAGGTCTCCAAATTTCCCTGGAAGTCTAATACACACATTCTGAGCATATCCTCCAAAGTTTGGTTCGTTCGTTCCGTTTAGCCATCTATCTGTGGGTGATAGGCACTGCTCATTCTAAATTCGGTCTCCAAAGCCTGTTGCAAACTCTGCCAGAATCTCGATACAAACTTTGAGTCCCTGTCAGACACAATAGATACTGGCACTCCATGCAATCTCACAATTTCAATCATATAGATATTGGCTAATTTATCAGCGTTATAAATAGTTTTGACAGGCAGAAAATGGGCAGACTTAGTTAAATGGTCAACTATAACCCAGATAGAGTCCATACCTCGAGAAGAACGAGACAATCCCACAATGAAGTCCATGGTAATGTGCTCCCATTTCCATTCCGGTATTGGGAGTGGTTGTAGCAAACCAGCGGGTCGTTGATGTTCAGCTTTAACCTGTTGGCAATGTAGACATCTAGCCACAAAGTCTGCAATACTCTTTTTCATTCCAGGCCACCAAAAATTCTGTTTCAAATTGTGATACATCTTCGTGTTCCCTGGATGCATAGCAAATTTACTACTGTGAGCTTAAGTCATAACACGTTTCCTCAAATCATGACAATCAGGCACACAAAGACGATTCTTAAATTTCAGCACATCATTCTCAAACACAAATCCTAGCCTCGGCTTTTAATCAAATTCCTCATTCATCTTTTTCAAGTATTCATCCTCGCATTGTTTCTGTTTGATCTCATCAAGAATTGTAGGTTGAGCGGAGATAGTAGTTAACAACCCGTCTTGTTCTAGGTCAATCCACAATTTCTTTCAATTGGATAACAAACATGACAAATTTCCCGTCGATTTTCGGCTCAAGACATCCGCTACGGTATTAGCTTTTCCTGGGTGGTACAAAATCTGTAAATCTTGATCCTTGATTAACTCTAACCATCGTCTTTGTCTCATGTTCAATTCCTTTTGGGTGAAGAAGTATTTCAAGCTCTTATGGTCGGTGTACACCTCACAAGTCACCTCATACAAGTAGTCATGCCAGATTTTCAAAGCAAACACCACAGCTGCTAACTCAAGATCATGCATTGGGTAATTCTTTTCATGAGGTCAGAGTTGTCTAGAAGCATAGGCAATCACCTTTTCGTTTTGCATTAATACACACCCCAAACCTTTGTAGGAAGCATCACTGTACACTTGAAACCCATCAATACCATTAGGCAAAATTAAGATTGGTGCAGTCATTAACTTGGTTTTCAGTTCTTGAAAAGCAGTCTCTCTTTGTTCGTTCTAGTCAAATGGCACATTTTTCTGAGTTAACTGAGTCAATGGCATGGCAAGCTTGGAAAAGTCTTTCACAAACCTCTGGTAGTAACCTGCAAGTCCTAAAAAACTTCGGACTTCTGTCACATTTGTCGGTCTAGGCCAATCCACGACAGCTTCAACTTTCAGTGGGTCAACAGAAACTCCATCCTTGTTGATTACATGTCCTAAAAATGCCACACTGTCAAGCCATAATTCACACTTGGACAATTTAGCATACAATTTATTTTCTCTCAGAATCTGCAAGGTGGTTCTCAGATGGTTCTCATGTTCTTCCCTGTCTTTAGAATAAATCAGAATGTCATCGATAAACACAACAATGAATTCATCAAGATATTGTTTGAAAACCCTATTCATTAGGTCCATAAAAGCTGCAGGTGCATTTGTTACTCCAAAAGGCATTACCAGGAATTCATAGTGTCCATACCTAGTTCTGAATGCAGTTTTCTCTACGTTTTCTACTTTAACCTTTAACTGATGATAATCGGACCTAAGATCAATTTTAGAGAACACTTTAGCTCCTTGGAGTTGATCAAACAAATCATCTATTTGAGGTAAGGGATATTTGTTCTTAATAGTCACTTTGTTCAATTCTCGGTAGTCTATACACAACCTCAAAGATCCATCATTCTTTTTGACAAACAAGACTGGAGCACCCCAAGGTGAAGTGCTCGGACGGATAAATTTCTTGTCTAAGAGTTCTCGTAGTTGAGCTTTCAGTTCTTTCAATTCAGAAGTTGACATCCTATATGGAGTCTTGGAGATGGGCTGTGTTCCGGGTGTTACATCAATGGTGAATTATATTTCCCGATCAATTAAGTCCCCAGGTAGGTCATTCGGAAATACATGGGGAAATTCACAAGCAACAGGGATAGTTTCTACAGTAATTTTGTCAGATGATGCAGTCAGTATACAGCACAAGTAACCCCTACATCCCTTCCTAAGCAGTTTTACAGCCTTCATAGCCGAAATCAGATATAGGGGAGGAACTATCCCATTCCCAGTAAAAATAAACTCAAGCATACCCAGTGGTCTAAACACAACAGATTTACTTGCACAGTCAATGGTAGCACAGTATTTAGTCAACCAGTCTATTCCCAAAATACAATCAAAGTGGTCAATGTTCAAGGGCAATAAGTCAACATATAACATCATATCGCCAATCATAATATCACATACCGGATAAACATGAGTGCACATCATAGAATCCCAAGACGGCGTAGATACACACAACACATATGTCATAAGTTCTAATGGTCTAGTCAATTTTCGAGAGAAAGCATGCGATACAAAGGAATGTGTAGAACCATAATCTATCAATACGCATGCATCTTGAGAACAAACAAAGAGTGTACCTAACACCACGGTATAGGTTTTTGGTACGTCACCAGGCACTAAGGCGAACACTCGACCCTGTCTCAGAGGCTCTTTCCCAATATTGGCCCTCGTATTCGTCTTGGATGCAGAAGCGGATCTGGCTGAGCTTGCTGTTAGTTGGTTGGCATTTTCGAATCTAATAGGACAATCCTTCATCATATGACCAGTCTTTCCACATCTAAAACAGGCGCCCAAAGCTCGATAACAATCCCCCTTGTGTTTTCTACCACATTCCGAGCAAGTCGGTATAGTACCACTACTTTGGCTTGAGCTCTTTGAAGATCTGTGTTTCGCCTCTTATTCCCAGAAATGAACGACCCTTTTTGAAACTGTTTCCATATCTTTTCCCCGTCCAATCAGTTCGTGGGGCGAGAGTTTGTTTCTTTGCTGCTAGAATGGATTCTATCATTAATGCCCTATCCAAAACGTTCACGTACGTGGGTAGGTTCAGGACTCCCACCCTATCCAGTATGTCCAGGTCCAATCCACCCTCAAACTTGCGGGCCTTCTTGTAGTCTATGTCCACCATGTGAGGAGTAAACCTGGCCAGCTCAGTAAACTTAGCCTCATACTCGGCTACAGACATTCTGCCTTGTTTGAGTTCCTAGAATTCTGAAACCTTAAGGTCTCGGAAGCACTGAGGAAAGTACTTGTCATAGAAAATTGTATTGAATTGAGTCCATGTCATATTTTCGTGGCCATTTTGAATCAGTAACCACCACCTTCGGGCTCCATCCTTCAGAGTATAGGTGGCTAGGAGGACTTTCTGGACTTCAGAACAAGGGAACACCTCATACAGTTTCTCCATTTCAAGTAACCACGTCTCTGCTTTCAATGGTTCAATTCCACCATAGAATGTTGGCAGTTTCATTTTCATGAACTTCTGTGTCAAGTTGATGATGTCATTGGTGCCCATTTCAACTTGAGCCGGCAGGGGTGGAGGTGGTAAAGGTTGTTGCCTCTGCTGTTGCATTACCACTTCGGTTAAGGTTGCAAGCATTTGTTCCATTCTATTCATTCGGGCGTCAGAGGACCCTACTGTGTCATCATTTCTTGCATTGTCTATTTACTATAGGTAAACAAAACTTTATGTATTCAAATTCACATGTTTATACTTGAACTTATGTTTTCACTTTCGAACAATACACATAAACATGCAGATGAAATGTCCCTACTTCTTACTAGGACTTCCTAAGCTCATATGGACCTGTGTGTGTGGTAGAACACGTGCTCTGATACCACTCTGTCATGATCCAAATCCGCTCCTGTAAGTTTAACACCGTAACCGGCCAGTAATCCGTGGATTACCTAAGGCCTCTGAATAGATTAACAAATAATAAGGGGCTGCGGAAGCAATAATACCAAATAGACAAGGTCCAATGAGCTGTGATAACGTACATGGGACAGAAAATTTCAAAACTTATATATATACATAAGCATGCCAGTCAAAGGACACCAATATTTACAAAAGTGTACATCCCAAGACCTGTCTTTGCAAAACACATACAGAGACTAGCATGAATACAAAAACAGCCATAGTATTAGGCTTTGACCGGAACCTCCTCGGGAGGCGCAATAGCAGTTCGACAAAAAGCGACGAAGGCCGTCAACTCTGGCCCTGGTCACACGCCGGCTCACCTACATACATAATATAAACTGTGAGCGAAAGCCCAGTGAATAATAATAGAGTAAAGGATTTAATGAATGATGTCCATCACAGAGTTAGAAACCAAATTCTTATTAGAAACAGATTCATATATATATATATATATATATTCATAATCATTTCCATATTCAGATTTTGCATATAATCATACGTGGCACATCCGTTAGCATTAACAAATCCGATGACCCATAAAGAGACAGCCTTGAAGGCATTTTGATGACTCATGTGCACAGAGACGTTTCTGATGACCCATAAAGGGACCTAATGACCCATAAAGGGACGCGTATCATATGATGTTGAGGATGCCATGAATAACTTTTAGAATCTTGGACAACCATTCATTCATTTCAGACATAGCATGGTATTTCAGAGAACTAATTACTTCGTACCATAATATTCAGAAAATACTTAACATTGAACACAACTTTACAAGGTTATTACCCACAGATGATTGGTAGTCCTAACTAGATGGTAAGGCGGCCCTTCACTTGTTCTGAGACGTGTGACCCACATGAACACACATACAAACACACACCTGAAACACACGTTTGAATTGTACATAATTTATGTCGTTTGCCCATAGTGTGTTTCTAACCCTTAACCCTCATTATGGAGTCTTAAACATGGCCTAGGAATGCCTAGGATGGAATAATGATGGAAAAATGCATTGGAAAATATTTCTCAAAATTTGCTGAAAATAGAGTCCACACTCGAGCGTGGCTTTCCTCGCTCGAGCGGACATGCAGACAATGAAGCTTCGCCGGCGTGAATTTCCTCGCCGGCGTCTGCATCAGAACTCATGAAAAAGTGCTGGATGCATAATTTTCACGCTCAACGGGCGCTCGACCAACGCTCGAGCGTGAGACTCAAACCCTCGCTTGAGCGTGAGACTCAAACCCTCGCTCGAGCGTGAATTCCCTCGTTCGAGCGGACTGTAAAACACACAAACTTCTAGGTATACGCATTTCACGCTCGAGTGTGACTCTCACTGCTCGAGCGGAAGTGCATGTACTCAGGCTTTACGCTTGAGCGTGAAAGTCCTCGCTCAAGCATGGGTCAAATTTCTGGAAAATCTAGATTGACCTCTAAGCATGAAACTCAACCTCCCACCATCCAAAACTCATTTTTTCTGGGCTGAATCTTTGGAAAACACTTAGTAACCCATAAAACAACATGTTTAAAGCTTCAATTCAAGAAATCATGGCCCAAGAGCAAACCAATTGTACAAAACTCAACTTAAAACTTGAAATTAATTTCATGCACATGACTTGTATGCAAATTCTTGAACTCAAGTCCTCCAAAACATGACCAAATGCAATGTTCAACCCAAAAACAAGATCAACTATGATAATATGACATGGAACATGAAGAATTTCTAAACCAAAACTTGGATTATGACATGCATGCAAGGATTCTTTAGAGAGACAACCCCAAATGCCATGAATTACACATGCATGTATGCATTAAGCTTTAATTCACCAATTCTTAGCTTTAGACACTAATTAACCATGAACCAAGAAAGGAACAATTCAAATTCAAGTTCAAGGGGATGAATCTCTACCTTAGGTCTTGAATGTTAAGGTGTAGGAGCCTAATTTGCAATCCTTTCTTCAATTCTTCAAATTTCCTAGCCAAAACTTGATGAAATCAATTCTCCTACTCTCCCTCTCTCACTCACTCGGTTTGGTCTTGAAACAAAAGGCTGAATTATGGTGTAGCAACATGTATGAGGTATAAGGAGTGTAGGTCTAGGATTGTCCACTAAGTGGCAAAATTGTAATAAACTCATTTAATGTAATTTAATTTTATTTAATCATACCAAATCAAATTTAAATTAAATCTACCATAAAATCACATAAATTCTAATTATCACATAGCACCAATCAATTTTGGAATCGGGCGCTGATAAGGCTTTCAATTCGCAGTTCAAAGTTAAAACATGAACAGGTCATTCTATGGCAAACAGATAAAGATGCAAAGATAATGCAATACATATGCAAATTAATTTCGGATTCCTTCTAAATTACTGTTAGGCATAACTAATCATGGATTAGCATTAATCGGAGGTCGGGGTTATTACACAGGCTCCCGCAAAAAATCAGGCCGGGCCAGGCCTGTCCACGGGCCAAAAAACTAGGCCCAGACCTAGGCCTAACTGCAGGGATATTCGAGCTTTGAGCGGGCCAGTGGGCGAAGCCCCTGGTCTCGGACTTTGGGCGAGCTTAAACAATTTTGTCAATTTTTTTCACAAAAATTTTATTATTTTCCATTAAAAATAACACTGGTTCTCGGGCAGGCCGGGCCTCAGGCCAGCATTTGAGCGAGCCTTGAGCGGGCTCACAGGCCTGGCCGGGCTTCAAAACGATGGCCCTGGCCTTGGCCCAAGGCCTCGGGCTGGGCTTGGACTTGGGCTTGGACTTGGGCCCAAACGGGTCTAAACGGGCCAAGCCCGCCCCGGGCTGTAGGGGAGCTTCGAGCTGACCACGGGCCGCAGGCCAATTTTACACTCCTAGTTATCATGTTTGTCTGAACGGTTAGAGTAAAGGCAAATTGAAATCGGTCGGAGTATTAATCTTGAGATATATAGTTTGTGAATTATTTGGCTAGAAAGGATGTTGTAGACGTCCCCGAACGCATCCCGGGGGAAAGGAGTGCGAGTCCCCCCCGTTCTGGTTCGATATTGGGTCACTACAGTTCGAAGGACTCAAATGTCACGGTTCTCAATCTTGAACTGAAGAGTCCAAATCCGACAAATCGTTTTGAAAACAGATTTTTTGAAAGAAGTGCCAAACATGGATCGCTGAATACGTAGTCGCCACCTAAATATTTTAAAATGGGAAATTTAGAAAACCCTGACTCGGTGCCAAAGGCCAAGTGTCCGTCATCACCAAAGTTGCCTCGGCTCGGGAACTTGGGTACGATTGGGGAAGGTCACTTCGTGAGCACCCCTTCGCCGTCAAAAGACCGCCTCTACTAACCATGATATCTGTTTTTGAAAACATTGTGAGTTCTTATTCCGATTATTAGCCTAGGTTACTATGTGATGCGCACAGCATACAAGTATAGACTGAGTCGCTTGAATTGGAACTAAACATTTCATGTTTGTTTGTTTGAAAATGGTTTGATGGTGCTACCCGCAGGTAGGCTAAGACGTGGATTTGCCACCCTCAGGTGGGCTTAGAAAAACATGATTTTGCCACTATCTAGTGGGCTTAAAACAAACATTTGATGATTTGTCCCAATTCAAGTAACTCAACCTCCACCCACAGGCATTCAAGGCAGTTATATCACATATGCAGTTAGCCTCATGGTAAGCATGCTGTTCATAGCAGCACTCACACGCATGCAAGGATGCTAAAGCATAAAACTCACCGAGTACTCCAAGCCAAAACAAAAAACTGATTAGAAATCATGCATGATCCTACATATACAGAAATGCCTAATGCAACACATGCAAAGATGCAAACTATAGCAGGCTCGGCTATTCTAAACATGGCATATGAAATGCTACAATTATCACGTACTCAATTCGGAATTGAAATACAAATGTAGTTTATATGATGCGCTGAGCCCGGTGCGTGCAAAACAGATGAATGATGCAAAAAAATGCTGTCATACTGTATGCTAATTGAAATATGCCCTATATCTAACCATCATAAGCGGGTAAATAAAAGGGAAGAAAGACGTGGGGTTGGAAGACATACATCACACTCACGCACACTTATTTACAATTATGCCCTCGCGCAGAGGGTCCAAATAAATAATACAGTCCCAAAATGAAAGAATAATACAGTCCGAATAATATACAGAAATCCTAATTAATTAACAAATTAACTAAGAAAGCTATAAAACTGGCATGCAAGCCAGGGGGCTGCCTTGATTCTGATGAATGATATATGCTGGGCTACCTTACGCGGAAATCCACTGGGATGCCCCAATTAGCCTCTGTTTGCACATTTCCTCGAAATACGTGCTAGACTCCGAAAAGTTGCTGATTCTTCATTTTGCTACAACGGAGAGCAGGAAAGGGGCATAGCAATGTATTTCACAAATATATGCATGCCTCGATCCTCGTGCCACCAATCACGTATATCGATGCATGATGGCCGAGGAGCCAAATTGCATAACTCAATATAGGATGAATGCGTATGAATGCTACAACAAAACCTAACTCCATCATGGATAATCCGAAGTGTCGGTGACTTGGGAATTGAGACCCGTTCCGTTACTCGGAGTACGAAACGTGCCTCGTTTCCCGTGCCCGGGTTAACTCTTATCCCGAACACGATGCAATATGCATAATATGCATGAAATGCAGCTAATATGCAATCCTAACATACACAATGCTACGAAAATGAGATGCCTCGAAATGCATACACATCGGCACGCAAACCAAAGAAGTGGCATACGCAATGCAATGGGACTAAAATGACAAATACAATGCAACATGGACTTACACTAACATGAGTGGACCTCAGCCACACTCACATAAGAGGCCATGAGATGAAAATGAAGTGCCTCGAAATACATGCACACAGGTACGCAAACCGAGGCAATGATACTAAAGCATAAAATGGCACTCCAAATGCAAATTGGACTTATACTAACCTGAGAGAGCCTCAGCCACACTCACATAAGAGGCCGTCGGATAAAAAAGAAGTGCCTCGAAATGCGTGTACACGGGCACGCAAACCGAGGCAATGGCATACACGATGCAATGAGACTAAAATGGCATACATAATGCAAAATGGACTTACACTAACATGAGTGAGCCTCAGCCACACTCACATAAGAAGTCGGCGGATGAAAATGAAGTGCCTCGAAATGCGTGCACACAGGCACGCAAACCGAGGAGATGGCATACGCGATGTAATGGCATGGAAATATGATATGCAAACATGCCAATGGAATTTCAGCACTGAAATATGGGGGAAAACAGTCCCGAAAGATGGCGAAATGACACCAAATGCAAGGAATGGTCCCGAAATGCGAATTTAGGCACCCGAAATGGCCCATAGCTATGTAATGCATGCACAATATGGACACGGAATGAAAATACAGTAGTAAGGCAGCCCCAAAAAAATCATTTTCCAGTCTAAGACAAGGCTAAACAGCAAGCGCACATAGGATTAGGCAAGTATGCAAAAATGGCTCCGCAAGAGGGGTATTGAAGCAAGTGATACATGCGATGCCCAAATGGAAAAATACCCTTCTACAACACTGACGAGGGACTAAAAATATGAACATTTACAGTAGATGACATCCCCCAACTCAGTATGAAAACATGCTAAAAATGTCATGCAAGAACTAGGATACATAAGGCTATAACATGAGGTACCCCAAAAATTCATCAAACCAGCAAAGACCCTTAATGAAATATGTCAATAAGATCAAAATATGACTCTTTACAGCTCTGATTATGGCCGAAAACAGAAGCTAGATAAGCTTAAAAAAGCATGCAAAAATGGGGGTCAAAGAGGGGTATAATGGTAGGTACAACATGGAGGCCCCAAACAAGGTTGATCCCTTCTACAATGTTGTAGAGAGACACAAAATAATCTTACTCACAGTTCATGACATGCTCCAAAACAATTTACATATAGGCCAAACAAATCATGCAAATTTATGATAAATAGGAGAGATTGTGAAGCAAGTACAAGATAGGGGGCCCAAACAGAGTTAAGCCCTTCTTCAATGTTGAATAAGCGCTCAAAATAGGCCCTCTTACAGTTTACATTATGCTCGGAAACAGATCATTCATAGGCTAGAAATTTCATGCAAAATAAAGGCATACAAGATGGTATTGAAGGAAGTACCAAATGGAGAGCTCAAACAGGGTTGAATCCTTAAACAAACATGAAGAATGGCTCAAAAAAGGCCTAGTTTCAGTTAGGGTCGGAGCCCGAAACAGTGAGAAAATAGGCTAGGGAAATGAGGCAAAAATGAGCTCAAAAGAGGGTGAAATGGACTTACCCTTGAAGATCAAGACTTTGGTTGCTTCTTAGACCAAATTTGTTGCCTGTTAGCTGCTAGAAAACCTCTCCTTGCTGCTGGAATGGAGTAGTAGTGGTGGTGCTTGGTGGTAGTGAAGAAATGGAGCCAAAACTTGAGAAAAATGAGAGAGATAAAGAGGGATGTGTGTGTATCCTCAAACAAATTTTGTTTTCAACCCTAGGGACAGAGCTGGGAGGCTCCTTATATGGAAAAAAGGAGGGGTGTAAAAGTGGAGGGAAATGCACCCAAGCTTTTCCTCCCAAAATATTCCCTGGATACAGATATTTTCTGGGGAAAACAGCTATACAGCTGTAAAGTATGCACTGAGGGGAGCACGGCCGGCTAGGTACTTTTGCTGTAGGTGGCCGGCCGGCCACCCCCCATAGCCGGCCAGCTAGGGGTCAAAATGGAAAGTGAGAATTTCTGGCCGGCCACCAAAGGTTGGTGTCCTCCCATATGTATACAACAAGACCCTATGGTTGGAAATTGGCAACTCTGAAACAAGAGAGACAACAAGCCATTTTTAGGAGGGGTTCAAAAATGAAAAGTTGAATTACTGGCCGGCCTCTATTTTTTAGGATCCTCCCATGTGTGTACAACACAAATATGTGGTTTTGGCTCGAAGAAAATGGCCCTAGGGTGTTCAACATTAGCCCGGAAATGAGAAAAACGGGCGTAGGAGGGCGCCGGAGAAGCATAACTGGTTGCTGAGACAATTGTTGGCCTCCCATCCTCCAGTGATCTTCCTGGTGATAAAACAGAGGTACCTGCTAAAAATGAACAAAAACCGATGCAAAACGAATGCTCGAGGGCCAAAACACGCAGTTCGGGGTCCCGAAAACCGGCCGTTAAGCACCGAAAGTGGTGTTTGGCCACGAAGTGGGTATCTAAGACCCCAGTGTCCCTCGAAAGGGAGTAAATGAGATGCATGCCAAAAACCGGAGGAATCGGAGATGGTTGGGTGGTCCCGAACCAAGGCACACGGCTTGACGGCTCCGAAAATCGGGAACCGGGCTCCGAAATGGGCAAAATGGCCTACGGCCACGAAAATTAACCCACGGCCACTGGGAGATGGTCTACGGGACCTCTCCCTCCCCTCAGGAACAAAAACAGAGAAAACCAAGCCTGGTTCGCGAACCGAGGCAAAGTAATCTGAAAAAGGGTTGGAAGTCCGGGAGGCGGGGCTCACTAGAGACTCGAGACTTCGAACGAGCACAATATGCAACATCACCGAGCGCTCAATCGGTGACGTCTGAGTCTTAAGGTCGGTCAAAATGGGGTGTCTCTGAGTTGCCTTCTTCTTGACAGAACTTGGAAGTCACAAGTGACGGAAGTGAATGTCAAATACCAGAGACGACCCATTTTTGACAAGGCCGAAGACTTAGACAATCATACAAGATAAACAGAGATATGTGTGCCCACAGGCATGCCCGTAGGCAGGGGCAAAATGTAAAATGATATGCAAGGAGATTTTGATAATTGGACTTATACGCTACGCGAAGCCGGTTTGACAATTGGACTTATACGCTACGTGAAGCCGGTTTGACGATTGGACTTACACGCTAAGCGAAGCCGGTTTGACGATTGGACTTACACGCTAAGCGAAGCCAGTTTGAAGATTAGACTTATATGCTACGCGAAGCCGGTTTGAAAATTGGACTTATACGCTACGCGAAGCCGGTTTGAAAATTGGACTTACACGCTAAGCGAAGCCGGTTTGAAGATTGGACTTACACGCTAAGCGAAGCCGGTTTGAAGATTGGACTTACACGCTAAGCGAAGCCGGTTTGAAGATTGGACTTACACGCTACGCGAAGCCGGTTTGAAGATTGGACTTACACGCTAAGCCGGTTTGAAGATTGGACTTACACGCTAAGCCGGTTTGAAGATTGGACTTACGCTTCATGGCGGTTTGAAGATTGGACTTACACGCTAAGCGGCGGTTTGAAGATTGGACTTACACGTTCTGGCCGGTTTGAAGATTGGACTTACGCTTCATGGCGGTTTGAAGATGGACTTACACTTCATGGCCGGTTTGAAGATTGGACTTACACGCTGGCCGGTTTGAAGATTGGACTTATACGCTAAGCGATGCGGTTTGAAGATTGGACTTACGCTTCTGGCGGTTTGAAGATTGGACTTACACGCTAAACAAGCCGGGTTTGAAGATTGGACTTACACGCTAAGCGGCCGGTTTGAAGATTGGACTTAGACGCTTCATGGCCGGTTTGAAGATTGGACTTACGCGAAGCTGGTTTGAAGATTGGACTTACACGCTAAGCGTAGCCGGTTATCACTCATGATCATGCAAAGAGAGCTATAATGAAGCAAATATGCAAAATAAATGCAACATTGTAAGCGAAAGCTAGGCAAGAAGTAAACTCGAGACAAATTACATCTTGTGCAGAAAGGATGTAAGAAAAGAATATGCAATGCTCGCTGCGTCTCACGCGGAGAAGGCTAAAAGCGACTACCGAGAATACCCGTAGTCTCACACAAGACATCTCTCTGCGTATCACACGCAAGAGAGGGAGAAGGTAAACCTCTCAGTGTATTACACGCAAGAGAGGGAAGGTAAGTTTCTCAGTGTATCACACGCAAGAGAAGAAAGGTGAACCTCTTAGCATATCACATGCAAGAGAGGAAAGGGTCGTCTCAAATAAGATCACACGCGAGAGGAAAGGGTCGCCTCAACATCACACGCAACGAGAAGAAAAAGGTAGAAACCGGGTAAACAATGGTGTAACCAACAAGCATATCTCAACGCATTCCATACGAGAGAGGGAAGGTTTTAACCGGTAACAATGGTGTAACCAACAGCGTATCTCAACGTATTTCATACGGAGAGAGGAAGGTTTTAACCGGGGAACAATGGTGTAACCAGCGTATCTCAACGTATTTCATACGGAGAGAGGGAAGGTTTTAACCGGGAACAATGGTGTAACCAACGTATCTCAACGTATTTCATACGGAGAGAGGGAAGGTTTTAACGGGGAACAATGGTGTAACCAAAGGCGTATCTCAACGTATTTCATACGGAGAGAGGGAAGGTTTTAACGGGGAACAATGGTGTTACCAACAGCGTATCTCAACGTATTTCATACGGAGAGGGAAGGTTTTAACCGGTAACAATGGTGTAACCAACGATATCTCAACGTATTTCATATGGAGAGAGGGAAGGTTTTAACCGGGGGAACAATGGCGTAACCAACAGGCGTATCTCAACGTATTTCATACGGAGAGAGGGAAGGTTTTAACCGGGGGAACAATGGTGTAACCAATAGGCGTATCTCAACGTATTTCATACGAAGAGAGGGAAGGTTTTAACCGGGGGAACAATGGTGTAACCAACAGGCGTATCTCAACGTATTTCATATGGAGAGAGGGAAGGTTTTAACCGGGGGAACAATGGTGCGAGTGTGTGTGATTGATACACAATAGGCAAAGCGAGTGTGTGATAGATACACTATTTGAGCAAAGTGTAATTGATTCTACAAAGGGTGAAGTAAGCAAAGTGTGATGGATACACAAAAGACAAACACAAAGTGTGATAGATGCACTAAGTGAATAAGTGTGATGGATACACAATAGGTGAACACGAAGTGTGATAGATGCACTAAGTGAATAAGTGTGATGGATACACAAAAGCGAACACGAAGTGTATTAGATACACTAATTGAATAAGTGTGATGGATACACAAAAGTGAACACGAAGTGTATTAGATACACTAAGTGAATAAGTGTGATAGATACACTAAGTGAATGATCTCAAATGGAACTTCTTTGAATGAACCGTACATACAATATCATGCATGACTGAGAAAGAAACTTGACGGGTACAATGCATTACAATGCATGATGCTTAAGGAAAGCGATAAATGGACAAAGCGGCGCTTTAGAAAGCGCCTCATGAGGTGAGTGGCGGTGAACCGCTCTACTCTGATGGGGATCTCCCCTCGTGCTCTTCGAACACTTACCTTCAACTCACAGTACAAAGGTTCTGGAATGCTAACAAGTAATAACATCTGCATGTAGGAGCTACGGATGCCACTTGTCTTCCTGATCATACTCACAACTTTCCCTATTCTCCAACGGGGTGACAGACTAGGTTGGTTCAGTATCCAGAATTGAGGTGCATACACGCTATCTCAACCTACGGGCTTTCATATACAGATTTCAAGCCGAGGGCACGCCTCTGGGTATTTAAACCAGACTTTAGTCTCGAATCCGAACCTTTATGTTCTAGGCCACGCCATTCGAACTCTAATTTCCACCGTCAGCTTGGTCTCCTAGGAACTCATCGCAAACACGGCCAAGATGCCTCTGGCAGGGAATGGTACTCAGGGAGAGCACTTCTGATCGCCATTCTGGCTTGAAGTAGACTTGATTTCGAGCTTGAGGTAGAGGCACACTCATACTTCAGAGCATTAGCAAGACCTGAAGAGGTACACACGGAATACAATCTCGGAGCCTACTGAAGTTGGAACAAACTCAGATGCCCGACATTTTCCTCTTTTGCTTTCGCTTTGCAGTCCGGAACCATTATAGCTTCAGATAGGTCCTGATTCTACTGTTCTCATATGACCTGAGTTGAATCCTGCGGTTTTATGAAAGAAAACAAATTCTGTTTTGCACAAATGTGGAGAACGGCACGGCACTCGGAGCACAAAACAATTTTATTTTTGAAATTGAGAGATGAGTTTTTCGACCAGGTATTGAGCCTCTGTTGAACACAAAGAAAGAAACGACTCAACAAGGAAATAAAAGGCACACAACCTAGACACATTGAGTAACACTCGAAACGACTCAAAACAAGAAACGAGATAAAACAAAAAGACACGACACTCAGACGTGCACAGGGAGCCTGTTTCACCGGGTAGTGTTTCCCACCCTTTTCTTATTTATGGTTCTCACATCACTCGGCCCTCAAGCTCTATTTTTCTGAAAAAGCCCTTTTCTCACTTTTTCTCTCATCGCACATCTCTCTATTCTTCAATCTCTCATTTTTCAATCCCTTCCCTGGGTGGTTGATGGATAAACAGCAAGTTGTGGGCTCGTGCCCCTAGCATTCTGCTAGATTCTCTTTCTTCCGCTTACAGCTAGTGAATTCCTCCCACAGAGAGGTTGCGCTACAACTGGGTGTGTAGCAAATTTGTAGCTGACATCGGTTGACGATGCTCTGCTGGAGAGTTTGGACGTAATCAGATATGTCCAGATGAGGGAGTGGAATATCTTGATCCATTCCAGTTCGTGCTTCGCACTGGGCTTGATACCTCGTTGCTCGGAGGATGAGGGAGCTTTTCGGCCCTTTCGTTGTCACCTTCAGTTGTGCCTTTTCTGGCAGGTAGAGTGCCCTTCTTGGCAAGTATTTTGACAAAGGGAAAAAGACAGAACTCCTGACTCAACTGTGCCCCTAGTTCATCATGTTGACCATTTTTTATTTTTTTGAGCTTTTGCTAAAGTAATTTTGACCGACATGAGAGTTAGATTAACATGCTTGTTTAATTTTTGATTTGAAATCACGCAAATCAGGCTATGAGCACTGAAAATTTCCCTTTTTTGGGTCCAAGAAATGGTCCAGTTTTTGAAAAAGATGGAACAATTTTCGAGAAAATAGTCAACCTCAGTAAAAATTCTCAAAAACTATTTTTGCACACGGCTACTTGCTCAATGAGCATGAAACTTACTCCTGAGATGCACAACCTCGGATCCAAGGGAAAACTGCCCCGTGCTTGAAGAGAGCTGCATGGCAACGGAAAGTTTCCCCTTGTTTGAACGGCACTGCAGCGCATTGAATGGCAACGGAAAGTTGCCCCTTGTTTGAAAGGCACCGCAGCGCATTGAATGGCAACGGAAAGTTGCCCCTTGTTTGAATGGCACTGCAGTGCATTGTAGTCAGTCCTCAGAGCGACGAACACAACCAAATCCTCGAATCTGAGAAGACAAAATGACGTAACCATCGCATGGACACAATCGAATTTGAATTGTTTTACTACCGACTTGAATGAAGTTGCCTACGTATCCCAAAGGTGGGAATCAAGCCTTACATAGTTCGGGGTTAAGGTACACTCGGGTATTTAACCTCTCATTTTTATGCTCTAACTTTTGCCAAGGCGCCTGTTGCAGGTTTTCGACCTTGCAAGCTTTGTTTTTCTTTCTTTTCTTTTTTTCTATTCTTTTCATTCCTTTTTCTTCTTTTCTTTTCTTTTTCTTTTTTTTTTCTTTTTCCTTCTTTTTTCTTTTTCTTTTCTTTTTTGTATTTTTCTTTTTTTTCTTTTCTTTTTCTTTTTTGTTCTTTTTTTTTTTTTCTTTGCTCTAACTTTTGCCTGGGTCGCCCTTCCAGGTTTTTGGCCCAGCGAGCCTCTCAAAGGGTAAAAGTGTAACAAGTCCATGCCAAATGGTTTTGAGATTGAAGCCCTCTGTATCCAGGAGAATGGCTATTGTATTGATTTGCAGAAAGATCCACCTTTGGCTCTTCGAGCACATCGGATATTTTTGCCCCTAGTTCGAGGGGTGCTTCTGTTCTAGCTTTGCAAGCTTCTTCTGATGAGGTGTGATCTTCTTGATCTGACTTTCCTGGCCTCTTGTTCGAGGGCTGCTTCAAATCTGGCCACACAGGCCTCATATCGCAGTTGATCGTTGAACATTCTGAATGCAAGTTCAAGGTTTGAAAGCAAAGGGGGGTCGAGTCTCGAGGCTGAGAGCGATCCTAAGCTGTACAATGTCAAGAGCGATTCCATACATGTCTTCGCAGGACCGCGCAAAACATTTTTTGAAAGTTTTTAAGAAAGCGACAAATCGCTCGCGCTGAAGACAGTGCGGGACCAATCTGGATCAAGCTAGGGTCCTCCTCAGTACTCACACTAACAAGCATGATTTCAATCATTAAGGGCTTAGCACGCCTCTTTTTCTCTCAATTGATCAAATTTTTGCAAATCCCGAGGAATTCCTTCCTCTTTGTTTTCACCGCAGTGTTCAAAAAGGTTTTGAAAAACTTAGGTCGATGCAATGACTTCAAGGCACAAGAGAGTAGGTGGAATGCACTGCCATTTCATTCAAATCCCGGCACAACTAGCACACGGCAGAAGCAAATACGAGAGCGTGGAAATCACTACTGTTTCATTCAAAATCTGTTGGCATAACTGGCTCCCTGGCAGAAACAGACTCAAAACAAAACAAAAAGACAAACGCAAAACAAAATGGTGACGCCCGAGGTAACACCCCCGAAATCACCCGACTCCTATACAACAGGACTGACTCGATACAACAAGACAGACCCAAAACAAAAGAGACTGACTCAAAACAAAAAGACAGACTCAAAACAAAACAAAAGACTAACCCAATACCCAAGTCAAAATGCAAAATTAACAGCACCTGTACATTACTCAAAATAGTGCGTGCCATTCCCACGTCTGGAGTTAATCGAGCGCCACCCGCAGCTGGTTCATCCCCCTAATCACATTGCATTATTCCCCAAGTTCACCGATCCAGTGCCAATAGACTTTGCAGAGCTTGGCGGGAGGACAACTCCGTTGTCAAACAGATCCTGTACTTCATGGCGAAGACGGAAGTAGTCGTCGGTAGTATGGCCGGTTTGCTGATGGTACGCACAGTACTGGGTAGCATCATGTGTAGCCGGAAGAGGGTTCGGGAGAGGCCGAGGCTCAAGGGGTTTGAGATGGCCCTGTCTAACAAGGATTTGGAACGCTTTGGACAAAGGCATGTGGAGGGCATGGAAGACCCTCTGACCTCGGGGTTGGTACTTCTGGGTTTGTGGATTTTTCTTTGACGCCTTTTGAAAGGGATTGGCGGTCTTGCTGTTTGTCGATCTCTTTCGAGTGTGATTATAGCTGAAAGGAACGTTTCTGATACAACGACCCTTCTCCCAGCTTGCCCCTTGATTCAGACTACCCCTGACTTGAGTAGCGAAAGTGTCATCCACAATTTTTGCAACAACTGCGAGGACTTGTTCTTTGTTCAGTCCCTCGGCTTTCAAAGCCTCAATAGCAAACATAAGATGTTCATGGGGATCCATGCCCGCCCCTGCCTTGTTCTTTCCACCCGCTTCCACTTTGCTAAGGGATTGGCATTTCTCAAATGCAGCCCGCTCCAAGACTGGGGAGCCTTTTGTCGTGAAACTCTTAGCATGTGCTGTGGTCGATGATGGAGCCAATGTCCCAGAGGCTAGATCTGTCACAGTCCTTTGGAGATCTACGATCATTCTTTTTAGCTCAGAAGTAGTGGGCTCACGGGTTTGAGATGATTGGGGTTCAAGTGCATCCATCGTGCTTAAGCCCATGCTTTCCGGGATAAACATCTCGGGCTTGAGTATATGGGTCGGGGGGTATATACTGGGGTTGTAGGTGGGTGGCAATGTATGGCTGAGGTTGGGATATGGATGAGATACTTGGTCCTTGGGGTTTTGAAATGGAGCTATTGTCCGGTTGTCAATGAGATTCTGGATCTCATGACGAAGGCGGTAGCAATCATTGGTGCCATTGTTGTACCGGTGATGATATACATGATTTCTTTGGGGTTATGTTTGGCGAGAGTAGGTTTGGCAAAGGTTGAGGATTAAGGGGTTTGAGATGCCCTCTTTCCATCGGGGACTTTGAATCTTGGTTAGGCTCATATGGAGGGGGTGAAAAATCTACCTGAGCTCGGTCAATTTGGCTATTTGTAGGCTGGCCTTGGCAAAAGGGTCGGCTATGGCGACTGTGTTGACTTTAGCAGGTTTGGAAAGGTCCTGCGAATCTTCAGCTGGCAAAAGTGGGTCAAAGTTTAGCTGGGGTCCCGAAGCTGGGTGCGAGGCAGATGCCCTAGATGGGCGTTGTTTCAGCACTGGTCTCATCCTGCATTGCAGTTCCCTGATTTAAGACTGCTATCATAGCCACAAATTCTTCCGAACCTTGTGCCATCACGGTCTCTTGATGACGGATCGTTGTCGGATCAGATGAGCCAATGAGCCTTGTATGGCCCTTCTTTGCCTTGCCTCAACGAAAGAACACCGGTTTCCCTTGAATCGAATTTCTGACCTCACAAAGTCTATCAACACTAGTCCAATGTACCTGGAGGATAGTGGAGCCTTTTGAAGCTATGGTTCCAGGACTACCTAGCAAAAGAGAAAACGGATAGCATCTCAGCCTAATTTCACCAGAACAGATACGAACAAAATCGAATGAGTGTGCTCTCTACTGAATTCTGCCCCAAAATTCCGCCTATAAGCTGATACCCTCAGGTAAAACTGATTCCCCAAAACACTAACACTGATGCTTGCAGGCCTGATGCCCAAACTACTGAACTGGTGCCCGCAGGCCTGATGCCCAAACTTGTAGACTGATACATGCATTCCTGTAGAGACGCACTCTAAAAGCAAGTGAGAGCCATAACACCCCTATGTTGGGGTAGGGTTTCCCTGTCCTATTTTTGTCAGGAGCTAGGGTTTCACTACGCACGCAGCGGTTTCAAACAACCTATATCGAGTAAGTAACCTGTCCTAGCTTGGAATGGTCACTATGGATCCGAATATGCACTAGGTCGAATGGTCAAAAAGGGTGCCCCGGTAAAACCGGGGTTTGTGTTCCCATATTGGCAGCAGTAACCGTCGACCTTATGGACATGCCTTGACAAGACAAGCCTCCCGAAACCGCTCGAGAATAGCAGATGGCAAACACGGTGTCCTAGGCGCACCAATGCAATGCAAAAAAACACACAAGTGTAGTAAAAACAAGATATCACGAGTTCGAGTCAAGTTCTCTAAATCCCCAAGAGTCGCGAAGCGTAGAGCGTCCCGAGCATCCCGGGGGAAAGGAGTGCGAGTTCCCCCCGTTCTGGTTCGATATTGGGTCACTACAGTTCGAAGGACTCAAATGTCACGGTTCTCAATCTTGAACCGAAGAGTCCAAATCCGGCAAATCATTTTGATAATAGATTTTTTGAAAGAAGTGCCAAACATGGACTGCTTCGCCAGATACAGAGTCGCTACCTAAATATTTTAAAATGGGAAATTTAGGAAATCCTGACTCGGTGCCAAAGGCCATGTGTCCGTCATCACCAAAGTTGCCTCGGCTCGGGAACTTGGGTACGATTGGGGAAGGTCACTTCGTGAGCACCGGCCTCTACTAACCATGATATCTGTTTTTGAAAACATTGTGAGTTCTTATTCCGATTATTAGCCTAGGTTACTATGTGATGCGCACAGCATACAAGTATAGACTGAGTCGCCTGAATTGGAACTAAACATTTCATGTTTGTTTGTTTGAAAATGGTTTGATGGTGCTACCTGCAGGTAGGCTAAGACGTGGATTTGCCACCCTCAGGTGGGCTTAGAAAAACATGATTTTGCCACTATCTAGTGGGCTTAAAACAAACATTTGATGATTTGTCCCAATTCAAGTAACTCAACCTCCACCCACAGACATTCAAGGCAGTTATGTCACATAAGCAGTTAGCCTCATGGTAAGCATGCTGTTCATAGCAGCACTCACACGCATGCAAGGATGCTAAAGCATAAAACTCACCGAGTACTCCAAGACAAAACAGAAAACTGATTAGGAATTATGCATGATCCTACATATACAGAAATTCCTAATGCAACACATGCAAAGATGCAAACTATAGCAGGCTCGACTATTCTAAACATGGCATATGAAATGCTACAATTATCACGTACTCAATTCGGAATTGAAATACAAATGCAGTTTGTATGATGCGCCGAGCCCGGTGCGTGCAAAACAGATGAATGATGCAAAAAAATGCTGTCATACTGTATGCTAATTGAAATATGCCCTATATCTAACCATCATAAGCGGGTAAATAAAATGGAAGAAAGACGTGGGGTTGGAAGACATACATCACACTCACGCACACTTATTTACAATTATGCCCTCGCGCAGAGGGTCCAAATAAATAATACAGTCCCAAAATGAAAGAATAATACAGTCCGAATAATATACAGAAATCCTAATTAATTAACAAATTAACTAAGAAAGCTGTAAAACTGGCATGCAAGCCAGGGGGCTGCCTTGATTCTGATGAATGATATATGCTGGGCTACCTTGCACGGAAATCCACTGGGATACCCCAATTAGCCTCTGTTTGCACCTTTCCTCGAAATGCGTGCCAGACTCTTAAAAGTTGCTGATTCTTCATTTTGCTGCAACGGAGAGCAGGAAAGGGGCATAGCAATGTATTTCACAAATATATGCATGCCTCGATCCTCGTGCCACCAATTACGCATATCGATGCATGATGGCCGAGGAGCCGAATTGCACAACTCAATATAGGATGAATGCGTATAAATGCTACAACAAAACCTAACTCCATCATGGATAATCCAGAGTGTCGGTGACTTGGGAATTGAGACCCGTTTCGTTACTCGGAGTACGAAACGTGCCTCGTTTCCCGTGGCCAGGTTAACTCTTATCCCGAACATGATGCAATATGCATAATATGCATGAAATGCAGCTAATATACAATCCTAACATACACAATGCTATGAAAATGAGATGCCTCGAAATGCATACACACGGACACGCAAACCAAGGAAGTGGCATACGCAATGCAATGGGACTAAAATGACAAATACAATGCAACATGGACTTACACTAACATGAGTGGACCTCAGCCACACTCACACAAGAGGCCGTGAGATGAAAATGAAGTGCCTCGAAATACGTGCACACAGGTACGCAAACCGAGGCAATGATACTAAAGCATGAAATGGCACTCCAAATGCAAATTGGACTTATACTAACATGAGAGAGCCTCAGCCACACTCACATAAGAGGCCGTCGGATAAAAAAGAAGTGCCTCGAAATGCGTGCACACGGGCGCGCAAACCGAGGCAATGACATAAAGGCATGAAACGGCCTGAAATATGATATACAATGAGACTAAGATGAGATGTCTCGAAATGTGTGCCCACGGGCACGCAAATCGAGAAAATGGCATACGGAATGCAACAGGACTAAAATGAGATATGCGATGCAATATGGGCTTACACCAACATGAGAGAGCCTCAACCACACTCACACAGGAGGCCGGGAGATGAAAATGAGATGGCTCGAAATGCGTACACACGGGCACGCAAACCGAGGCAATGGCATACACGATGCAATGAGACTAAAATGGCATACAGAATGCAAAATGGACTTACACTAACATGAGTGAGCCTCAGCCACACTCACATAAGAAGCTGGCGGATGAAAATGAAGTGCCTTGAAATGCGTGCACACGGGCACACAAACCGAGGAGATGGCATATGCGATGTAATGGCATGGAAATATGATATGCAAACATGCCAATGGAATTTCAGCACTGAAATATGGGGGAAAACAGTCCCGAAAGATGGCGAAATGACACCAAATGTAAGGAATGGTCCCGAAATGCGAATTTAGGCACCCGAAATGGCCCATAGCTATGTAATGCATGCACAATATGGACACGGAATGAAAATACAGTAGTAAGGCAGCCCCAAAAAAAGCATTTTCCAGTCTAAGACAAGGCTAAACAGCAAGCGCACATAGGATTAGGCAAGTATGCAAAAATGGCTCCGCAAGAGGGGTATTGAAGCAAGTGATACATACGATGCCCAAATGGAAAAATACCCTTCTACAACACTGACGAGGGACTAAAAATATGAATATTTATAGTAGATGACATCCCCCAACTCAGTATGAAAACATGCTAAAAATGTCATGCAAGAACTAGGATACATAAGGCTATAACATGAGGTACCCCAAAAATTCATCAAACCAGCAAAGACCCTTAATGAAATATGTCAATAAGATCAAAATATGACTCTTTACGGCTCTGATTATGGCCGAAAACAGAAGCTAGATAAGCTTAAAAAAGCATGCAAAAATGGGGGTCAAAGAGGGGTATAATGGTAGGTACAACATGGAGGCCCCAAACAAGGTTGATCCCTTCTACAATGTTGTAGAGGGACACAAAATAAGCTTACTCACAGTTCATAACATGCTCCAAAACAATTTACATATAGGCCAAACAAATCATGCAAATTTACGATAAGTAGGAGAGATTGTGAAGCAAGTACAAGATAGGGGGCCCAAACAGAGTTAAGCCCTTCTTCAATGTTGAATAGGGGCTCAAAATAGGCCCTCTTACAGTTTACATTATGCTCGGAAACAGATCATTCATAGGCTAGAAATTTCATGCAAAATAAAGGCATACAAGATGGTATTGAAGCAAGTACCAAATGGAGAGCTCAAACAGGGTTGAACCCTTAAACAAACATGAAGAATGGCTCAAAAAAGGCCTAGTTTCAGTTAGGGTCGGAGCCCAAAACAGTGAGAAAATAGGCTAGGGAAATGAGGCAAAAATGAGCTCAAAAGAGGGTGAAATGGACTTACCCTTGAAGATCAAGACTTTGGTTGCTTCTTAGACCAAATTTGTTGCCTCTTAGCTGCTGGAAAACCTCTCCTTGCTGCTGGAATGGAGTAGTAGTGGTGGTGCTTGGTGGTAGTGAAGAAATGGAGCCAAAACTTGAGAAAAATGAGAGAGATAAAGAGGGATGTGTGTGTATCCTCAAACCAATTTTGTTTTCAACCCTAGGGACAGAGCTGGGAGGCTCCTTATATGGAAAAAAGGAGGGGTGTAAAAGTGGAGGGAAATGCACCTAAGCTTTCCCTCCCAAAATATTCCTGGATCTGAGATATTTTTTAAGGAAAACAAATTTATCTGTTGTAAAGTATGCACTGAGGGGAGCACGGCCGGCTAGGTACTTTTGCTGCAGGTGGTCGGCCGGCCACCCCCCATAGCCGGCCGGCTAGGGGTCAAAATGGAAAGTGAGAATTTCTGGCCGGCCACCAAAGGGTGGTGTCCTCCCATATGTATACAACAAGACCCTATGGTTGGAAATTGGCAACTCTGAAACAAGAGAGACAACAAGCCATTTTTAGGAGGGGTTCAAAAATGAAAAGTTGAATTACTGGCCGGCCTCTATTTTTTAGGATCCTCCCATGTGTGTACAACATAAATATGTGGTTTTGGCTCGAAGAAAATGGCCCTAGGGTGTTCAACATTAGCCCGGAAGTGAGAAAAACGGGCGTAGGAGGGCGCCGGAGAAGCATAACTGGTTGCTGAAACAATTGTTGGCCTCCCACCCTCCAGTGATCTTTCTGGTGATAAAACAGAGGTACCTGCCGAAAATGAACAAAAACCGATGCAAAACGAATGCTCGGGGGCCAAAACACGCAGTTCGGGGTCCCGAAAACCGGCCGTTAAGCACCGAAAGTGGTGTTTGGCCACGAAGTGGGTATCTAAGACCCTAGTGTCCCTTGAAAGGGAGTAAATGAGATGCATGCAAAAACCGGAGGAATCGGAGATGGTTGGGTGGTCCCGAACCAAGGCACAGCGGCTCAGACGGGCAAACCGGAACCCGAAATGGGAAAAATGGCCTCTGACCACGGAAAATTAACCACGGCTCTTGGGAGATGGTCTGGGACCTCTCCTCCCTCGAGAACAAAAACAGAGAAAACCAGGCACAGTTCGCGAACCGAGGCAAAGTCTGAAAAAGGGTTCGAAAGTCCGGAGGCAGGGCTCACGGCCGAGACTCTGAGACTTCTGAACGAGCACAATATGCAACATCACCGAGCGCTCAATCGGTGACGTCTGAGTCTTAAGGTCGGTCAAAAAGTCAAAGGTCCAAAAACTGACTTTTAACCAGCTTGTCAAAATATGCCAAAGTAATAGGTACAAATAGATAGAAGTTGTGAGTATTAAAAATATTTTTCATTTTTTTTGTATCAGAAGAAATGTCCATTAATGTAGTCAAACGGCACCTTGTACAAATAGATAGAAGTTGTGAGTATTAATATATATATATATATATATATTTTGACTAGAAGAAATTTCCATTAATGTAGTCAAATGGCACATACAAAGAGAAATCCATCCAAGAGATAAACTTACACCAAACAAAGGAAAGATGAAAATAAAAAATACATAGGAGTAAAATATATGAAATTAGACAACCATACAACTTGTGCTTGTGCTTGTGCTCATACTGGTACTGCAAAGCAAATGCTAAATAACCGATCGTAGAGCATGCCAAATATAATCATAGGTTATAACCATAGAGTGGGTAAGCTACATCAAGCACTGATGGACTTCAAAATCAAATCAAACCAAAACACAAACAAAAACAAAAAAGAAAAATCAGAAAACTCAATCTCATACCAAATCTGGAGCAGATCCACACCAGAGGGATGAAGAAGGAGAACCCAGCACACTTTCACCATTAAAGGGAGGGGGGGAGAGAAAACACCTCACAAGGTGGGAGAGATTAAGAAGAACAACTCCCAAATTTATTTGGTAGAAACCAGAGGGAAAAAAAAAGGAGAAAGAGAGAAGAGAGGTGGTTGGAGGCCGAAGCCCCCTCTCCCTTCCCAAGTAGGGCCGCACAGAGAAAGCTAAGAGAAAGAGTAGAGAGAGAAGCACTCGGTTAGAAAGATTTCTTAAAATTAGTTAATAGGTTTAGTTGACCCCATTTTGTAAAAGGTGGTGCCATCCTTAGACATCTCAAATGTTGCATCTAATATTTTATCAAATTTAAATTCGATGAAAAATGATAACTGTTTAACTTCTAATTCTTTTATCTGATTTATATTAAACGAGGGATGAACCAAAACTTTCATTAAATGAAGAGATTCCTTTATCTTTTATCAAATTTAAATTGTTATCGTTGGACTAGACATCCTTCAGACATCCTCCCAAATGTCCATCCATGAGGAACTTTAGCAGTCTTTTTTATTCATGTCTGGACATCCTCTTAGACAATCAGAGAAGTGAAAAAATATAATGAAAATTATAGTTTTAACATCGGAGTGAATGGTATCAAATTAAACTTTTCATTAAATTTTTACTCAACTTTGATAAAAAATTTATTCAACATTGGAGATGCTTTTATGTCGCATTATTTAATTCTTAGAAAAATATGCATGTATGCTAAAAGATTATTAGTTTAAAGTTTATCCAATCAATTCGAATGAGTAATTGATTGTTTAAATTTGATTTGAAAATTTTAAATAGGTCTAAAATATATTCAAGCTTGACTTATTTAACTAATGAACTACTTGAACAAATTTATAACGAAATGAATACGAATTGCTTTTCACTTTTGCATTGTCTTCTCATTATTTTAGTTAACAAGTATATCTATTTTTTTGAATTGAAATAAGAGCATAGTATTAGCCTTGCTATATGTACTAGCCAAACAAGGTCCAAAAACATTTTTGCATCAGGCTAGTTGTAACAAAACAAATTTTGATATTGCTACAGTACATCGCTAGACCACCCAACATCTTCCATCTAGGCAATTTTCACCAAATGATCGACCACCCAATCATCTACTCAGTAGACCACCCAATAAAAATGAATATTGTATAAAATTAAAATTTAAAATAGAGAGCGTGATAAAGTGAAAATGCTAATTAAAATACAAAAATAGATTTTTTTTTGTTATAATTTAACTCAAAATTTATTGAGTCTAATGCGAATGTTCAAATAATGTCCTATGATATATAAATCCACTTTTTAAACCTATTTTATGGACCCAATGATAGATAAGTGATATGATTAATTAAGTCTAAATTTTAATCTTGAATAATAATGGCCTATTTAGGGAAGTAGTTAAAAAATAATAATGTGACTTTTTTTTTAAAAAAAATTTATAATAAAAATGTGCAAAAATAATGAGATGATGTGACTCCAAAAAATCAAAAATTGAAAAAATTGAGTTTTAACTAACTTGCCAAAATATATAGGTCAATATTGATTTAAAAATATTCAACGGAAACAAGTTTATTCCCTAGATATAGCCTTTTGAAAATACTATTAACACAAATAAATCATAAGATAGGATACACACTCATATTTGTGAGCTCTAGATGCTTTTAGATTTTTAATCTTTCTGTCTAATTTTTATTGTTTTAGGAAGATAATAGAAATGAAAAATTACGTAATATATCGATAACACTAAAGTAAAATATTATGCCTGTCAAGAAACGTAACACCTTATTCAATAGGCCAAGTTTAGTGTCCGTATTACAGTTATATTGAATTTTGACTTGATAAATTTTAAGTGTAGATAATTCAATCACATAAATGGACATTTTTTATATGTGATGAATCAAACAAAAATGAGTTCATTTTATATAGGAGAATTGTATCAATTTTATGATATAATTTTGTAAACGTAGATTTTTAGGACACAAGTTAAGAAATTTAAAATAATTACATGTTTTTTATTATTTTTATTTTTATAAGCCTCTTAAGGTGGTACTGTTTTTGAACTATTTATTTGAGTTATTCGTATTTTTTTTATTTTGGGAGTTTATGTCAAATTATTTGATGCAATTTTTATTTATTATTTATTAAATAGAAATAAATTAAATAAATTTAAAAAACTAATTATTTAAAAATTAACAATACGTCTAAATGCACAGAAAACCAAACATATATGTTTCACAAAAAGTGGAACTTACAAGATGTGAGACCTACCATTTGTGAGGCATTTGTGTCTCATTCTAGTGTATAGTTTGTGTTTGTAACATTACTGAAAAATTAAAAAAGAAATATTTTTAAGAAAAATGCTCCATACACATAATTTTTTTCCCCACAAACCTTTGAATTATGTGACAAGATTGATTGAAAGGTTTTGAGAGAAGAGAGAAACACGTCATTTGAAAGTTTGTGGGAGAGATATTCTACAAATGTAGCATTACTATATTTTTAATTAATAATTTTAACTTATAACAAATTGATAAAAAGAATATTTTAACAAAATTCATTTTGTAAGCTTAGAAGAGTTGTTTGACTTAGGTTTCGTTTGACAATTTTTAATTTTAGTCAAAAAAATTAATATGAATTGTCATTTCTTTTTTTATTTTTCTGTATATTTAAAAAATTAAAATAATTAAAATAATTTATTTCCAAACTACCCCTTTAACTTTTGAAGTAATTTGACAATAGTCACACTTGAGTCAGGACCAGAGGCTTGTAATAGGGAGAAAGTTATTAGTTGGTCCTGCCAATATATGTGTTTGATTTGAGTTTTTTGGATTAAATTTTTTAAAAATTAATTTTTTTTTTGCTTTTATTTTTCATATTTTTTTTTTGTTTTTAGTTAATATTTTTAAAATTTTAAGCTTTTTTTTTTTTTTACTGTTTTAGATATACATTACTTAGATGTACCTAAAAAATAAAAAAAGTAAAAAATTTAATAAATACATAAAAATATAAAAAATATACTGAATTTTCATTTTTTTTTTATATTTTTGGTATTTAATAAATTTTTAAAAGATTTTTTTCGCAAAAATTATACTTTTTATGTGTATTTATGTTAAGTGTTTCTAAAAATTAAAAAAAATTACTTAAAACATTAAAAAAATTCAATAAAATTAAAAAAGCACGAAAAACAAGAAAATAGAATTTTTTAAAAAGTACTTTTAGAAAACAAAAAAAAAAGCAAAGTGATTAGAAAATGATGCCAACTCTAGTAATGATAGAGAGCACTAGATTGTACTAACTCTAATGCCAACTCTAATGTTGTGACAATACATATAAAAAAAAATATAACATTACAAATCAAAATTTCAAATCATAAAGTGAAATGCACATAGAGAGCACTAGATTGTAACTCTAATGGCAACTCTAATAATATAATAATATATATATAAAAAAATATGACATTACAGTGTCAAAATTTCAAATCATAGAGTGAAATGCACATCTAAAACTCCTCATTTAGCCGTGTCAAACATTTTTGTAAGAAAATTTAGAAAAAGTATAATAATTTGTAATTGATGAAAACTATCCCACCTAACACCTTGGACCAATCAAGGATTTTTCTACAAGGCATAGAGAGAGAGAGAGAGAGAGAGAGAGTGGGTACGTTTCAAGTGGGGAGACGACCTTGCGGTGTCTTGAAGTGTCATGCATGCATTTTGTGCATCTGTTTCCTCTGCATGCAAACACGTTCTCTCTCTCTCTCTCTCTCTCTCTCTCTCTCTCTCAAAACCCTCTCTCCTTATATATATATATATATATACATGATAATATATATATAAAAATGTAACATTACAAATCAAAATTTCAAATCATAAAATGAAATTCACATTTAAAACTCTTCGTTAGCGGTCTTCAACATTTTTGTTAGAAAATTTAGAAAAAGTATAATAATTTGTAATTGACGAAAACTATCCCACCTAACAACCTTGGACCAATCAAGGATTTTTCTACGAGGCATAGAGGGAGAGGGAGAGAGCGGGTGCGTTTCAAGTGGAGAGACGACCTCACGGTGTCTTTAAGTGTCATGCATGCATTTTGTGCATCTGTTTCCTCTGCATGCAAACACGCTCTCTCTCTCTCTCTCTCTCTCAAAACCCTCTCTCTTTATGTCTACTCTCTCTGTCTCAACCTCCCATCCCCACCTCTCAAAAACCTCAATCGCAATCTCAATCACCGTCACCGACTCCACTTCTCTGTTGCAGATTCTCTTCAAAATTTGGTACTCTGTTTTTTCCGGAGCAAATCAAAACCATAACACACACACCGACTCTATTGTAGTGATGCTTATCTGCATGCGATTGTCTCATCCAAGTTATCATTCCATAGATTACTACTAGGTTTGTTCTACTAATTTTTGTTTTTGGGATCGATTTGATGATATTGTGAGCCATTATCAAAAGAGGGTTTTAGGGTTTTGATTTGGGTTTTAACTTATTTGACTCGAATGGAGATTTGTTTCAGGTTTGATTTGGGTCTAATGGCAAAGATTTGCATGAACAAAGCGTGCCAAGCGACGACGACGTTTCAATGGAAGGAAGGTTGGGGTTTGAAATCCGGTGCTTTTGCTACTCTCTGTTTCAACTGCGGGAAATTTTCCCAATTTCAATTTTATTATTATTATTATTATTATTATTATTATTGCCTTCTTAGAAAGTTACAAGTAGGGCTATGTAAAATACTACCCAATCCACTAAAATCGTACCAATTCGCATCAATCCGTACCGTTCTAACTGCTAACCGCGGTTTAAACTTTAAAATTTATAATCCGCCAACCGAACCGCTCTGTTCTGCTATAATTAATACATATATAATTTTTAACTTCCAATGAAATATCAATGTCAAAATGAGTGTGAGAGAGATTTAAAATGTGAAATTTATTATAAATTAGTAGTTATATATATATATAACATATTATATAAAATTACTTTGTGTTATATATCTAAAAAATATTATACAAATTAGTATTATATACTATGCAAATGTATGATAATTAGTTAGAATATTCTATAATCCGCCAATCCGCTAAAAACCGTCCAAACCACAATTTATCAATCCGTCAATCCGCCAACCCGCTATTCGATTTATAATTTTACTCTCAAACTGCCCGAGTCGCACCGAGCACACCCCTAGTTACAAGTACATATCATCTGTATCTGAGTTGATTTCTTGTTCCAATCCAAGGGCACTTTGGGGTTGTGGATTTTGACTCTCTAGTAAGACTCTTTTTTTTTATTTTTTTTTATTTTTATATTTTGAGCTCATTGGAATTTTGAAATTTGAAAATTTCCAATGTTCCATTATCAATTTAATGTCTCATTTTTGTCTTATAAATGTTCATACTTTTGCTATTTGAATTTTCTGTTTAATTTCAATTTTTTTCCCATATGGGCATGGGTGTGCATAGTTTGAGTTTGAGTTTGAGTTTGAATAAGAACATGCGTACCATGTCTAGCCCATTAGCTATTGGGTGTAATCTTGTTATCTTGATACCAACCCCCAAAAAATTTCAAAAGCCAAAGCTGACTCATTTAACCCATATATATGAATTATTATTGTAAAAATGTTAGAGATTTCAAAAATTTTATCAAAATTCTATCAAATGTCTCACATGGGTGTGTGACTTACATGGGACCTGTATTGTGTAGGTCTCACATCCATGTGAGACATTTGATAAAAATTTTGGTAGAAAGGTCTCACATGATGTGGGACCCACATGGGATCTATATTGTGTGGGTCTCATACCCATGTGAGACATTTAGTAGAAATTTTAGTGAAATTTTTGGAATTTCTGACATTACTCTGATTATTGTGTCTTGGAGGGGGTATTAAATGATTTGGAGACTTTTAATAATTATTTGAATTTAAATAATTAACAAAATCTAATAGTGAGATAATTTTGGTCTTTTAACAATTAAATTTAAGTTATATAACGGGGCATATATTTAACTTTTTCGAACTTCCATTATTTTTTAAGTTTATTATGTAACTAAATAGTATGAAAGTTAAAATTAATATTTTAAAATGACTACGACAGACTAGAAATTTTTATCTTAAGTCGGGTCCAAAAAATTAAACAAGCTCCAAAAAATTAAACAAGCTCCAAATCCTAGCCCAGGTTGACCCTATGACCAAATAGTTATCGCAAGTCTTAAAAATAGTGGGTTGGGTTTTGGGCTAATGCCAACCCCTAGTATGTAGCATGTAAAAAAATATAGAGTTATGCTAGGATCCCAAATATTCTATCAAATATTCTACAAAATCTTTCATATGGGTGTGGGATTCACACACGTGGATTTGTGTGAGTCCCACCCCAAATGAGAGATTTGGTATAATATTTGATAGAATATTTGAGATACATAGCATTTCTCAAAAATATAAAAATAAATCGGTGTAGTCAGATTCAGGGCTGAATAATGCTCAATAACTGCTACTACTTTAACTGTTAAGTCAATTTATTTTCCATATTTGATATACTATGCTTTAGAAAAGGGTCAAGATGGAGGACTAAAGAAGGCTAGCCATCTTATTTAGTGGCCAAAAAGTTCTGTCTAAAATGATGAAAATTAGCCAATAATTAGCTTCACTTAACACTAATAGTTGCAATTACTACTGTTTGAAATTTTTTCTAGTTTCTTGTTAAATCTTTCTTTGTTTGTTTGCTCCATTTTTTTCCTCCCATTATTCACTGTATACAAACCAGTAAGATGTGTTATTGTCTTTACTAGACATTGCAATTTTACTTGTAATAGGCCGAAAAGACAAAAACAAAATTTCAAAGTTGTTCTTGTAGACTGCTTCAATATCTTGTTTTATTATTTATTTATTGTTTGGCCAATGTTTAATGTCACATCATGTGGACTGTAGATCTGCATATGAGAATTTACTTTACCATGAGACGTTCCATTTGGAGGAATTTGGTTGGAGGGAATGCAGGTTATGTCGAAAGGTAACTTCAAAGCCATCGATTGCCCTTCTATTGTTCAAACATCTATTTTCATTATGGTTTCTAAGTCTAGTTGAATTTTGGTATGACAGCGTATCCACTGTGGATGCATTGCTTCCAAGTATTTGTATGACTATACTTGGATTTTGGGGGCATAGGGTGTATAAGATGCACAAAGAGTTTGGAGACTCCCTCAATAAGACCTATTCAGGTAATCAGTAGGCCAACATTTCCCGAATGTCACATCACAACTTTTGTATGTGCAATAATTTTGATATAAAAATGACAAACATGGATTAGTAATGTTATTACCATCAGTTATTAGCTTAATGATTATCTCCTTCCCCTCCCAATGGGACTAGTATGAAAAGCATTGTCCTAGATGGGATACAAGTATAAATGTCTTGCTTAACTTTCAAAATTTGACAATCTTGGTACGTAATATTCTTTGTAATTCCTATAATTTGTTAGATGATTCTTATTATATCTCTCTCACATGAATCTGGTAAATGAGATTGATAAAACGGTCGTGGGTAATTATGAAGTTTCCCATAATAAAATGCTTCCTTTCCCGAGGCGTATCTTGTTTTGGTCGTTTTCTTGTATGTTGAATCTGTCTCCATCAAACATACAAGTATCTGATATTTTTCTGTAACTCATTCATTCAGATCCTAAACAATGATATTTCTCATGGGTTGAACATAGAATGAGTGGCATCAGCCTTGACAATGAGAAATTTACACATTTGAGCAATCCATGAATGCAAATGAGCTCAGCGACTGCCCTCAAACTCAGATGGGTGATACTAATGCCTCTATTAAGCAAATCAAACGAGAAGAAATTGTATTTCCTAATGGGAAAGTTCGTGCAGGCTTTCCAGACTCCATATTCTGTTGGATCATCTATTTTTGCTGTACCAAAAAATAACAGGCCAATACTAGGGGAAAAAGATATGTATAAATCACTAGCTCAGCCATCAACAAGTTTAATTTTTAGCAATCCTTTGGAGACTCCATATTCTGTATTACCTCCTCTTGGTGGGGCTGTGGAAGGAAGGGAGCAGAACAAGGTTCCCCCTATCAAACAAGGGAAAAAGACACGCCTTATTTTACCCAAACACCCTAAAACTGGCCTCACCGTGGGCTCAGATGCTAATAGGGGAATGGTTTCTCAGACGCGTGTGTTAAGGCTTCCTGATGAAGGACGAGGCTGCAATCAGTTACTTCCGCGATACTGGCCAAGGGTTACAGACGAAGAACTGTAGCAAATATCTGGAGAGTATCCTTGATTATGCTATTTTTGGTTTTTCATCTTTAAGTAAGTGTCCTCTAATCTGATTTGCAGTGATGTTTATAATCACTTGTTTTTGTTTATTCATTGATTCAAACATAATGTTTACCTTAAACTTGTCAACTAAAAGTTTGAATTCCACTGTTGTGCCATTGTTCGAGAAGGTTTTGAGTGCCAGTGATGCTAGTCGAATTGGTCATGTAGTCCTTCCCAAAGCATGTGCTGAAGTAAGTTCAATGATTTTGTCCATGTCTTCTCTCTCTCTCTCTCTCTCTCTCTCTCTCTCTCTCTCTCTCTCTCTCTCTCCTTTGTGAAGTTTATTTTCTTTCTCCTTAGCTTCGGATGTGTACAAAATGCAAATTGATGCAGGCCTATTTTCCTCCAATTTCTCAATCAGAAGGTATACCAATAAAGATTCAGGATATAAAGGGGAAAGAGTGGACATTCCAGTTCAGATTTTGGCCCCATAATAAAAGCCGCATGTATGTATTAGAGGGCATAAACCCTTGCATACAGAATATGGAATTACAAGCTGGTGACATTGGTATTCTTCATGCTATAGCATTATTTTATGTGATTGTGTATTCATTAGAATTTTGAACTTCTTCCAAGGGAAATTAATTAACCCTGCAAGTTTAATATCTTCATGGTCTGATTTTTATTTATTGTCTCACATATATATTATTTTTTCAGTGACTTTTAGTCGGATAGATCCTGGGGGAAAACTTGTCATTGCCTTTCGGAAGGCATCGAATTTTATTAATTTGCAGGTCAAGCATCATAGGCATCATTGTCTTCTCTATTATGTACTCGCTTAACATTCTTTTCCATTGTGTTTTTACGAACTGATATATACTTCATACAAAATAAATAGGATAGCCGAGTACCTGGTCTTTCTAATGGTGCTCCCGCAAGAAAAATCTCTACAGTAAGTTAGTGGTATCTGGTTTTTCCCAATGGCTGAAAGGAAGTAAGGATTCTCACCTTATTGCTCTGTCTGAATTGTTTACTTTTGCTGATTGGGATACTTTTGGTTGGCCTTAAATGAGGAGTATGGAGGCAGGACAAATGAGGACTCATTGCAGCGGCCAATGCTGATCCCAGGGAAGAAGAGGGCTCGGAACATTGGGTTCAAAAACAAGAGACTACTCATGCATGGTAAAGATGCTATGGAGCTGAGACTCACATGGGAAGAAGCACAGGAGTTGCCCCGCCCACCCCCAAGTGCTAAGCCAACCATTGTCATGATTGAAGACCAAGAATTTCAAGAATATGATGCAAGTAAATCCAGTTGACACCCTCATATTATACATGGAGATGGAGTAATTATTTATTCGGTATTGCAAGGCGATTCTTGTGCTTACTGTTGTTCATGTTATCCAGGAGCCGCCAGTTTTTGGAAAGAGCATTATATTCACATCCCGAGCATCTGGGTAAGCATTCGTAAAATAGTCATAAATATATGATTTTTGTTGGGAGTTTGTTTATGATTTTTGTTGGGAGTTTGTCATAAATATATCACAAAAGGATAGCGGAACCTGGAGGAACATTTCAGCTGATTCGAGATCCAATTGTCTGGACTAAACATTGGTATTAAGGTAGTGGTTGCTAATGTTTACGTTTTTTTGTCCGATCCACGTGGAGGGGTGCATTGCGTGGATTCCAAGATTAATCAAGGTGGATGTAAACTGACCCGGATATCCTGTCATTAAAAAAAAATGTTTATTGTTTATATTTATTAAAAAAATTATAAATTGATTTTTGTTTATTTTTAGAAAAACAAAAATTGTGAACACATTTGGTTTGATCAAAATATTTAAAAAAATTTAAAAACAAAAACTAAAAACATGTTTGTTAAGGCTTAAAATGTTTATATTTATTTTTTATTATTTAAGACAATGGGAATCATACAAGTTATAAAATTATAATAAGTATCCACAATAACCATATTGGTACAATACTAGCAACAGATCAATTTAAAGTTAGATATGCATAATTGTGTTATATTTTTATTACAATGCATTTGCAATTTAATTCATCAGAACTTTAATTAAAAGAAATTACCTACATTGGCAACAAAGTAAACAATAATTTTTTGAGTAAAATCTTTTAAAACACACCAGCAATATTTTACATTAAAAAAAATATAAATTCAGTACACAATCCATTTCAAGTTAGATTAGATAGTCGTGAGATCACTACCTAGTTAGATTAAACACCCAAACCTGAGGATAATGACCACTACTCATTAAAAATATACAAAGCATGAAAATTTATTCATAATTATACTATGAAAGTGAGGTGTAAGGTATAAATTTAAAGTTAGCGTGTTGTGAACCATAGGTACAATCAGTGGTAGAGGGAGCATGGACCTAGGAGGGGCACCCCTCCTTAACTCTTTAAAATTTATGTTTTAGTAGAGGTAATAAATTATTTCTCACTTTGCCCCCTTCTAAATTTGAATATATGTTCGTATTTTTTTCTTTATTTTTTTAGTAGTTCTATAATTTGTACTATTCAAATGTTTATTTTATGTCAAAATCACTTTTATAATATTATAAAGTCTACCATTAAATGTTTATTTTCTATTCTTTTTTATAATGTTTGTTAATTTATTCTTATTGATATTTTTTTCTTTCTTCTTCTGGGATGAATATGTGTACAAATGTGTAAAAGATTACTTGTTGTTTGATGAAATTTTTATTTCTTAATAAAATACTTGCTTTATATATATATATATATATATTTTCTGGAGACGATTAGTCAATGCCTTGGTTAAAAATGAGGGTTGAGTTTGTTAGGGTTGAAGTAAGACAGGGTGAGAACACCATTGTAGACATAACATTTTATTATTACTCAAATCCTATCTCCGCCACTGGGTGCAATAAACCCTATCCACATGTTTGAATTATGGGTAAAATTCTAGATTTTTTTAAATGTAGCACAATTGATAAAAATAAATAAATAAATAAAAAGGTTCCAGTGCAAAAAGGAAGTGGAAATTTTGAAGAAGTATATATGAAGTATTAAAGGTGCAAAGAACACGTATCCCTCCAAGAGAGGAATAGGTGATTTTGCAGCAATGGTCAGATGGAATAGGGTCATGGTGATGAAATGACGTGGCTATTCGATTGAGAATAGCTTCCAAGCGATTTCAAACCATAACCGAAACTTAATCATAGGACAATTTACAATTCTTCCATGTTTTTTTCATTACGTCCGCCGTTTATAAACAGACATAAACAACTTTTCTTAGTTTACTTTTTTAACCCAATTTAAAAAGCTAAGGCCACTCATTTATAAACAAAAAAATGTTTACCAAACAAGTTTAACCCAATTGACACTATTAAAATTATTCAAAAAAATATATTTATCAACAAAAAAAAAAGTTGTTTATAAAAAAAATTAATTCTATGTTTATCATAATTTTATATTATTTTTTGTTTAACACGTACAACCCCTAAACCCTAATACGAATATGAATGAGACTTATGGATACCATTACAACAATCATTTTGTTGTAAAAAATATGGTGAGTGTAACCTTATTGACATAATAAATATCATGATATCATTTTTTTTAATAATGATATATAAAAAAAATTCATACATAATTTATGTATAAAATCATTTAATTTATTATGGATCTTTCACTTTAAAATAAAACACTCATGAAGATGTTTTTTATTTGTAACATCATTTTTGTGATTTTTTTTTTTGGTATAAATTTTATATGTAAATAGAGTTCATATAAAAACGAATGAAAGAAAAAAGAAAAAAAAAAAAAAAAGGACTCTTTTTAAAGCACGAAATCCTTAATTCCTTACAAAAACAATTTTCTTTTTTGTTTCTCAAGAAGAATCATTTTGTCTCTCATTTTTATTTGATTGATTGAAAACCGCAATCTCATTGGGTATGTTTGGGAGAGAGATGTGTTTTAGAGATAAAAAGTACGAAAAGTTGTTTGGTTTAGTTTTTTTCAAAAGATGTTTTGAAAAATTATTTTGAGAGAGAATTTTGAAAAAAGTGATTGATTTGATGTGTGTGTGAGAGAGATTTGTTTGAAAAACTTGTTTGGTTTACAAGTTTTGGAAAAAAATTTTGGAAAAATTTGTTTGGTTTGATTATTTTTAAAAACTTATTTGTAGAGAAAATTTCTCAAAATTTTTTCCCAAATACAAACTAAACGAACCCAGATTGATTGAAAATCGCAATCTTGTTGTTTTAATTTTATTGAACAAATAATATGTTAGTGTACTTAAGTATTATTGTGTAATTTGACTAGTTTGAATTATTTTGTAATATTATTATATATGATATTTTAGTATATTTATAATAGATATGTGAAAAATTATATTCATAAGTGTTCTAGAATTGAAAATATGATGGAATGACATATCTGATAACTGATTAAATTTTATCACTAAAGACATTTTTTGGTTATGCTATTGCCTACACAATCTTTCAGATGAGGATTGGAATATTGGAGGTTAATAGAAGATTTCAGAACCTTCTAAAAAGTTTGAGAGAATGCAAGAATATTGTATAGAATTTTAGAACATGTATAGAATACTATAAACTAGATTCTAAATAGTTATGGAAAGTTGTGAAAGGTTTCAAGAGAATTTTGCATACCACATTAATTGTATATTGTATATTCTAGATTGTTCCTACTGAGGTCAAGGTTTTTATATAAAAGAGAGACCTCATTTGACCAAATTAGGGATGGTTATTTCCCTCCACTCTGCTCCATCCCTACATCCCGTCCCGAATTTTGCTTCCCTTGTCCCAATTATATTTATTAAATATATTTATGTATATAATATATAATTTAAATGATATCAATGATAAATAATTAAATGACACCACAAAAGAAATATATTTTGGCAACGCCTTGCTCTTATTCATTGTTTCAATTGGAATATGTTCATCTTGACTCAATAATAATATATAGTGTTATTGTCCAGGGAACAGGAACAATGGGCTCAGTGTGATAGTTGCTTTGAATGGCGGAGGTTGCATGTGGATGTTCTTATCCCTCCAAAGTGGGCATGTTTGGACAATATTTGGGATCCAAGTAGGTCAGTGAAATTTTGTCCTTAATTTTAGTTCTTTATATTTGGTGAAGACAATTTGTGAGCAAACTCTTTTGGTAGTGGGCAAATCTTTTTGGTAGTTTTACCAGAGATATGGGATCATATTTCTGTTCCATTCATTCAACTTTTTGTTCTATCTTTTCATGGGGAGTGAGGGGGTTGGTAGCCCATTGTTGCCTTATGACCAAAAAGTGCTGTAGATCGAGTTATGAGGGCACTTCCTAGAGTGACATTTACTAGGTTGGGAGTTTAAGTGAGCTAAGGTAGAGTTTAGCTATTTTTACATGAATTTGTAATTTTTTTAGTGTTTGGCTGTGAAACAAGGGTGAAAATAATTATTTTTTAATGTCCTCATTTCCTGTGTGTTTGCAGATGTTCATGTTCTGCACCAGATGAGATGAATCCACAGGAACTGAAAAATCTTCTCGGTGTTGGCAATGGTACGATGAAGTTTGCGTTGCGCCTTTATAAACTTATGATGACCATGGTTTTAAGAAGGTGATTTTGAGAATTAAAAGAGGCATAATGATCCAAATGTTTTGCAATTTAATGGTTCTAAACGTGTACTTGCATGCATCCACTTGGGTATTTGATCCTGTGCTTGTTGCATCATTGATGCTTTATACAGATGTACTATATTTTTATGAAATTGGGTTAAGTTTTGTGGATTGAATTCTTATATACCGTTTTTATTGTGATAGAAAATTTATATACAGTTGGAGAATAAGTCTGTCCTACGATCTTGTCAATTTTAGATAAAAACAAGTCTAATGGTGGTATGAGTTGACGTAATATTTTTGATATCTTCAAAACTCATCTTGCAATATTCCAGACCCGATTCTTGTTACAAATCGCAGGTCTGGCTTTCAGTTAATATGAAGTTTTCCAATGCATTTTATTCTATGAAATTGGATATGTTGGTTGTATTATTTTTTCCCTAATCGATCTTGAAATACTTGGTCATACTTGCTACCCTCTTCTTTTTTTCTTTTTTAATTAAAAAAATGTTTTTCTTTTCCTTGTCCAGATTTTAAGAAGTTGAGAATCATAGAAAGCACCAAGGTAGACAAAGAACATGAGCCTTCTAGATTAGATGCTCTGGCCAATGCTGCAGTCTTAGAGGACATTGCAAATGACTTAGGTGAGCCCTCAACATGAACCACTACAAAACATCCCTGTGATCATTGTGGCTGCAGTTGCATTGTGTGCATTCAACTTCCAAGTGGAAAGGGAAAGCACAAGTCCACTTGCACATGTAATGCTTGCTTTTCTTTAAAATGCCCCTTTAAAACCTTTACGTCTGGCTAGAAGACAAGACAAATAGAAATGGATAGAAATTCTAGACATGCATTGGCAGCTATAAATCAATCAGAAGATAAAAGCAACCAGAAAAATATAATTCCTAAGCATGTCGGTGAGACCAGCAAAGGATGTTTAGACTTGAATTGCCAACCTAGCCGTGAAGAAGACACATTGATAGAAGCAACCAATTTAAACATGAGGAGCCTTGTTCGGGAAGCAAGGCATAGCAGACTTGAAAACATAGGCCCATGTTTGCTCTCACAAGCTGTGGGTGAGATTGAAGGCTACCCACTTGATGAAGCGTGTTCTTCATCTTTAGCTGGGGAGCATGAGAATGAGGGCAGTAAAAGGTAAATGAGCTTTAATTTGGAATAATTTAATTTTCTTTCAAATATTTCTTCATTTTAAATTATAGATGTAACTGTTATATTTCAACCTTTTGAATTTATAGATGTATGTTTTGTATTTCTTGCTCTATCTTTTGATGTTTTGGTCAATAGTTCAGTCTGTGTGTGCTTGCTTGTTGGTTTTTGGATTTTTTTTTTTGTCCATGCCTAGTAGCCTATAGTACATGAGACCTTACCCTGTGCAGAGAAGCTATTCCATGACTTCTTTTTTTTTTTGGGTAGATGTATACCTGGATTGTATACTAATTTCGATTTACAAATTGAAAAATCCTAATGTTAAGTTGTAGCCCAAAAAGAACTTGAAATTGTTGGAGCTGAATAATTCATTAGAATGCAAGTAAAAATTTAAACTTTTTAATCTGTGCTACAACCAGTAATGGATAGGTCATATCTTTTATTGGATCTGTTTGTAACATGATAGATGAAAAATATTATGTAAATTAGTGTTATAGTAATTTACATCACTTCGGCTGCTCAACTGTTCATTACAGTAATTTTTTCTCTGTGTTTTTGTGTTTGTGTTGGGTTAGTTTTATTTGGGTTTCCTTGTTGCACATCCTGCATTTCCTTGTTGCACTTGCTGCTGAAACTCACCCCAATTTCATGGAAATAAAAACTTCCCTCCATCAAACGCATTAAAAACTTCCCAATTTCATTACTAAACACTGTTAGCAATCAAGAGAAAGGAGAATAATTCGAGAGAATCTATATCATAAAGGAGAATGGTTCAGATCAATTTTTTTTCCTGCCCAAATGCTCTATCTCTCCTCTATTTCATCCTTGTCCAAAGCTCATCCCTCTTCCACACCTTTCTCTCTGCCTCTCATATCTCCTCTCGCGACGACACTGCTGCTCTCCTCTTGCCGTTTTCTTTCACCTCTCTCCTCTTACGATGACCGCCATTGCGATTACGATTTACAACCATCGACCACCGATCGTTTCGCCGTCCTAGTTTTGCTTTAAAGTTAAATGATTTTGGTGTAAACTATTTTAATTTGTTGTGGTTTGAGTGGTTGTGATTTCTGAAATGGGTTTGGTGGATTTTGATTTTTGAACTTTGAAATGGGTTTGATGGGTTTTAATTCGCATATATTCCCAGAAATCCGTAGAAATTTGAAATAGGTTTGATGGGTTTTCCGGCTTCGGCACTTTCCGGCTCAACAAGGCTTCTGGCTCAACAAAGTTAGGAATCAATACGAGATAGATTTGGATCAAAATTGTATCGTCTAATTTGTCAGGTCTGTTTCTCTGCGTGATGGCTTTTGGGTTGTTTCAATTGCTTGTTGGGAAGCTACATTTTGGAATTTTATTAGGTTGGGTCACTGTTTCAGCTTTGCTTCTTTACGTTGTGCATGTTTTGATGTTTGTGCTTTTAGTTAGAATAACTATTATGAGTGCACAAATGTTTATTTTTCTGTGGATTTTGATATCTCTTAGGTTGTGATTGAATTATGGATTTGGGTAGTAATTTAGATTTTCTTATCCAAATCTATGACCAAACACTTCAATAAGAATTAAATCTCTCTAGGCTATTTTTCTTCTTTCACTCTCTCTGCACAAAGTAGTGTTCCATGGATGTGTTTCGACCATCGTTTTCGGTTAAGGGAGTTTTCCGGCCATAGAGCGTGCGGCATGCTTTTTGATAAGGGTGAGCAACGGATATACGGATCTGTCAAAACCAACCGAACCGAACTGAACTGATCCGCCGCATTTTGAATGGATGTGTGATGACGAACGAACGGTTGCGGATTGATTTTCTCTAATCCGCCAATCTAGCAGACGAATGGCGGATTTGACATTTCTTTGGCCGCAACCGAACCGCCAAACCGCGAGTACCCCTAATAATTTATAAAACTTTGTGTTTTCAGTTTGTTTAAATATTCTGTTTGTGTTTTCAATTAAAAAAGAATTTAAATATTCTGTTGAAAAAAAGTTTTCAACTTGAATATCTTTTTTGAATTGAAACAAATAGACGTATTATTTATTTATATTTTTTAGTTTTTAAATCTATCTCTAAAAATAATAAATAGAAAATATGATATATACTAGTTGATTTTTGTTTTCAAAAACAGATATAGATGTAACAATACAGAGACATACAATCTCTACTACTGCTCTGTTCATGATTTTGATGGTTTGAATTATTTTTATATTTTAAGAATCACAGATTGTATTACTTTATATGAATGAGGCATGCTGTGATTGTAGTATGTGGATGAGGCATATAGTAATTGTGATATTCTAAAGTTTCAAACTTTCTTGTTTTGGATGAGGCATGCAATGATTGTAACATTTTTTTAAGTCATTGACTGTAATATTTATTTATTTATTTTTTTTTTTTGAGGAAGTGCACAAGTTGAATTATGTTGAAAATTTATAAAATTTTAAACTGCCAAACCGATTCGCATCTATCCGCCAAACCGCCAATCCGCTCAATCCACATCCGCCGGATTGGCAGACAGATGTGAATTGATTTTCTCCAATCGGCTAATCTGGCAGACGGATAGTGGATTGGAGGTTCCGTGGCCGCAACCGACCCGCACCCACCCCTACTTTTTGATGCTATGGAATAGTGTTGTCAAGCATGGGTCTTGGCATTGGTTTCTGTGGTCTGTTGAAAATAGAGTTTTGAAGCTGTTGGGTGTGCAGCAGCATAGATGAATACAATATTGGGTAATGTTAGGGATATTAAATTTTTTCTCAAATAGAGATATGGATGTGGGGTTTACAATTTGTGGACCCCACTATAAACCCTACACCCATGTGAGCATTTGGTAATTTATTTGGTAAAAAATTTAAAAGTTATAGCATTTTCTTAAAATATTTGTGGATTGTTGAAAAAGAAGTGTTATGTTGCTTTTGGGAGTGTAGCAGCATGGGTGTGTTTGTTTTGGTTTGAAAAGAAGTGTTTTGTTGCTTGCTTTATTTTATTAAAAAAAGAACTTTTCTCTTTTCGAAATTCATGTAACTATCAAAAAAAACCAAACAGTTGGAAAGTTTTCACACATGTTTTTTATAACTTTGTTTTATGGAAGTGTTATGGGTATATTATTTTCACACATTGTTCACGGTTGTGGAAAAATAAATATTGTTTTTGATCTCAACTTTTCACACATTTTGTTTGCATTATTGATTGTCTCACACCACCCTCATTCCAAACTGTTGTGGAAGAAAAAAAAAAGGTTTGGTTGTCAAAGTTGAACCTAAAATTTAAAAAAATAAAAAAATAAAAAACCTGTTTACGTTTGTTAAAAAACGTAACTACCATTTTCAAAACAAAAGTGGTTATGTGGAAAATGTTGTTTTTATGGAAAATGTTTTTTTTTTTTGGTTGGATAAATTTGAACTCAAAATTTAAATTAGGTTCGATTAAATATGCAAGTGAGAGAGAAGAGATAATAGATAATGAGGATGGTGTAATTTATTTAAAGACTAAAAAAGAGTTTTTTTATTTTTTTTTATTTTTAGCAGAACTTTTTTAGCCATCTTAGTGACAAAGCACACGAGACATATTTTTATAATAATAATAATAATAATAATAATTTTTTTTTTTCAGTTTTTAGTATAATTTTATATGGGTAATTTTACAAAATTCATTTGAAAGTCGAAACTGAATCTGTATTTATATTTAGACCTCAAATTTTTACCAACGAATTTGATAAATTGCATTTTTAATTTAGTAATTTTATTTTCATTTATATTTTAATCTCATCTAAAGTTCTAAAGGCACGGTTTGCTTTGAATCAAATTGGTATGCTTTGAATCAATTTCCCAGAAGTTCTAACCGAACCCAGAGGTTTTTAGGCTTATTTTTTTTATTTTACGCGTGCGTGGCTCTTGGGTGTACAGTGTATTTTGTTGTTTGTCATCTCACTTTCTTGGGCGCAAAATGTATTATATACTATACAATTTTATTTTAAATTCGTAAACATTATTTTAAAACTTTTAAGTGTAAATTTTATAACATTACTCTAAATTTTATAATTTTTAAGTATATCCAGATTGAACACATTTAGGGAAGCAAATGAACCGAACTGTTCATGAACAAGCTCGACTCTACTCGTTAAGGGCTTGGCTCGGCTCGGCTCGGTTCATTTAGTAGACGAGCCGAGCTCAAGTTCGATTATTAGGCTCGTTAAGTAAACGAGCCGAGCTTGAGCTCGCATCAGCTCGGCTCGTCAAGCTCGGCTCGTTTATCTTTATTTAAATTATATAATAAATATATTATTTATATATTAAATAATATATAAATATATATCAATAATAATATAAATACATTATTTATATATTAAATAATATAAATAATAAATTTTATTTAAATATTTTTATATAAATAATATTAAAAAAAAATTATCGAGTCGAGTTCGAGCTTCATTAATGTTAACGAGCCGAGCCGAGCTCGAGCCCAGTTTTTTATCGAGCCGAGTTCGAGCTCGATAAGTAAACAAGCCGAGCTCGAGCTCAGCAAAACTCGGCTCGGCTTGGCTCGGCTTGTTTGCAGCCCTAAATACATCTGAAAAGTAGAAAATGTTTATTAAAATATTTAAAAGTTTACTAAAAAATAATAAAATACAAATTGAAAATTGTAAATTTAATTTTTAATTTTTAAAAACTCTAAAACTAAATAAGTTTGGAAATTCAAATTTGTAAAAAATATTTTTAAAATATACAACCAAACTCTAATTATAAAATTCATTTGAAAATCCAAACCAAACCGACCATCTATTTATATTTTGACCTCAATTTTGTTTTATTTTATTTTATTTTTTAAAAACAAATTAGATAAATTATATTTTAACCCATAACAAAAATAATATTTCTTTATATTTTTTTAATATTTTTATCAAAAATATTACAAACTCCATAAATTTTAATATGATACATATAACTTATAACTATATTTTAATCGCAACAGTATACACTAGTCATTTAATAAAGGATAACCCTATAAACTTAAAGGGTACTTACCAATTAGTCCTATTAACTAGACTTATTTACCTACAGGTCCTAACTAATAAATTTAACACTATAAAAATAAGAGAGTGATAAATTTATCACTAAAAATTTATTCATAAAAACAAAGAGACTTAATAAATTTATCAATAGGACTTAATGGGTAATAAGTCTCCAAAGTAGGACCTATTAGATAATAAGTCTCCAAAGTAGGACCTATTGATAGTTTACCCTAAACTTAAATATCAATTTCAAATTTCTTAGAAGGTGAGTTAGGGTGAAAAGGCCAACGACCAGTTGCTCACCTTTAATACTCTTTTTACTTAGGAAAATATATTCAAATTCATTTTTTAAATTTAATGATGTATAAATAAGATGATTGATTGATAATTTAAAAAAAAAAACAAAACAAAAAAAAACACATAAGAGTAATTGATTGATTAATTATTTATATTTAAAAAATAAATTTAATTTTTAAGACCAAGTTTGACAAGACTAAATAAGTGTACTTTTTTTTGAATAATACTACTTTTCTCCTTATTCTTCTTATCACCTTATCATTTGATTCCATGTCCACTTTAAATGATAGGAAAATATGTAACTGTTTTATTAAGAAAATATATAATTATTTTATTTGAAAATAATAAATAAATTAATAATATATTTCTATTATTAAAAATAGATATTAACAGGTTTTTCAATTCGACTGCCTTCCTTTCTTAAAACAATAATTTTATGAATCTCAATAAACTGTTTTGAATTTATTTCAAATAAAAAAGTGGCTGAGATTAAATTTGTACAATGTCAAATTTATATATAAAATAAATTTAAATTATAAGATGATAATTTTAAATAATTTTCGAATAGTTAAATTTAAAATTTTAGTATTACTGTTCTTAAAAGCATTATGAAAAAAGGCAGTTGACAGTGACATAATGTGACCAAGTTAAATGAAGGGGAATTTAAAAAAAAAAAAATGGGACAGATAAAAAAAAAAAATTATAAAAACACGCAAGGTACAAGTAGTTTTGTGATAGGTGCAAGTGAAAAATTGTGAGAGTTAGGGCCGGCCTTGAGATTTATGGAGTCTTAGATGGGTTTTGAAAGTGGGGCCCTCTTACATTTAAAAAAAAAAAAAAAAATTCTGAATAAAATAATAAGTTATCAATATTTTTTTATTATTTCATAGCTACAAAAAGTTGCCTTACACATATAATCATTAAAATTTATTTTTCATGTATTACGATATAAAAAAATCATTACAAATACTCAAAAATAAAAATAAAAATAGGGTCTTATTATTTTATAGTCTAGCAATAATCAACACAAACAATATAATTCTCTGATATCCAATAACAAAATGACTATATTATTGTAATATGATATCCGATAACACAATGATAATCTACACAAATCACAATCCATTAATTATTTGATAACAAAATACAAATTATTTTGAAAAAAAATGGGAGAAAAAATAAAGGTAAAATTATTCAATCAAATTATGATAAAGAGAGAGGGGGAAAAATATTAAAGAAAAAAAATTAGGTAAAATTATTCAACTAAAATATGATGAAAAGAGGGCAAAAAATTAAAATAAAATTATTTATTTTATTAAAATCTTGACATTAAATTCTATTTAGATTCATTATATCATATATATTTGTTTGGAATAATTATATAAATTTTTAATTGGGCCTAATAATTATTGTACATATATATATATATATATATTAATTTGGGCCAACAGATTTTTTTTGAAGGACCTTTAAGGCTGAGCCTCAGACAATTAAAATAAAATAAAAAAAGACTTTAAACTTTTATTAATATAATATAAAATTAAAAAATCTAAAATCTTATTTTGGGTCAAAATTTGAGACTCTAGACACCGGCCTTAGCCTTGGCCTTAGCTTAGGGCCGACTCTAGTGAGGGTGCAAGAGTCCATATTTCTGTAAAAACATTTAGTGTGTTTGGTTTTAATTTTTTGAAAACTAAGTTTTTTGTCTTTCGTGTTTTTGTCATTTTTAGTGAATATTTTTAAAATTTTAAGTATTTTTTTTTTAAATGCATCTTACTTAGATGTATCTAAAAAGTAAAATATTTGTGAAAAAATATTTTAAAAAATTAATAAATACACAAAAATATGAAAAATATACTGAATTTTAGTTTTTTTTTTTTGTATTTTTAATATTTAGTGAATTTTTTAAAGATTTTTTTTCACAAAGATTATACATTTTAAGTGTATTTATGTTTGGTGTCTAAAAATTAAAAAATTTACTTAAAATATTAAAATTTCGTAAAAAAAATACAAAAAAAAATAGAATTTTTTGAAAAATATTTTCAAAAAACAAAAAATAAACATGATAAAAAAAAAATTTCCCACTGTGATATAATTTTTCCGGAACCGCTACAGAGCTCGAAAGTGCTTGGCTCGAATTGGCTCGAGGGGTCAAAACGACGTCGTTTTGACCCCTTTTTTTTTTTTTTTCTTTTCTTTTTCTTATGTTTCAACTCCATCTTCTTCTCTATATCTTTTTTTTTTTTTTTTTTGCAGAAGAACGAAGACCAGGTGCAGAAGAAGAACGAAGGAGGAAGGAGGGAGGAAGAGGAGGAAGAGGAGGAGGAATGAGGGAGAAGGAGGAGGAGGACTGGAGAGGGCAGAATATTCGGGGGAGGAGGCGAAGGAGGGGCGACGGCGGTCGGAGGCTGCGGCGGGGCTGGGCTGGGCGACGATTCTCTTCGATCTACCGCCGTTGACGGCCTTCTCCACCGCTGCATCTTCTCCTCCCATCACCGCCATCTTCTTCCTCATCTCCTCTCTCTTCCCCTTTGCTTCTCTCTCCCTCTCCCTCTCCCTCTCTTCCTCTTTTCTCCTTCTCTCTCTCTTTTATGTTTCGAGCCACAATTCGAGCCTGAACATTCGAGCATTGAAACATTTTCCTAATTTTTTCCTAAATGAAAAGATGGGGTTTTGAAAATGACGATGACTGTGATGTTCAACGTTCATTCATGTACATGCCATCATTTAAATTTTTTGAGTCATAATTAAAAAAAATATATATATCATTACTAAATATAATATGAGACATAATTAAAAAATTTATATATCATAATTAAAATAATATCATAATTACAAAAGAAAATTGATCATAACTAAAAAAAAAATAACATAATTAAAAATGTGTACAATACACCTTTTTTAAAAATGTGTATTGAAAATATTTAAACTTTCGAGATATTTATTTGTGATTATATTTTAATTTTAAATAGTAAATAAATAACAATTTCAATCAAACAATCAACAATAAATTGGCACAATGATTTAACGTGAAAAAAATCACAGTTGGAGTACCTTCAATTGTGATAAAAAATCACGGATCAAAACCACAAAATAATCTACTAAAAAGACAAAATGAAATTATACATGAGTATCTTTAATTACCTAGCGAATCTAAGCCAGAATTAAACTAAACCCAATGTGTTTTTTCTACAACCGTCTTCTTGACGGAATTGTTTTGCCCAACGTTGAATCCACAACGATAATGTCGAATTCATGACGATGAGCCACTCTGAAATCCACTAAAGTTTCAAGCCCAAGTTTCTCGAAATTCACCGAAGAACACATCTCTCTTTTGTAAATGAAATAATAAAAATAAATCCTTAATACGAAACTCGTAGATCCATCGATTACTTTCAAATCATCAAGGAAACCAACCTATAAACACCTCCCAATATAAAAAAACCTTGATAGCTCTCCTCCTATGAGAATTTGGTCGGGTTAAACCCTAAAAGTCACAAACAATGTATTTTATACTAAATAGAGCCGCGAAGACCGCTCGAGTACACACTTTACCTCTCAAGTGGTGTGAGTAAAGGTGGTGCAAACATATAGGCCAGCCGCTCAAGTGCAACATCCACCATTAAAGCGTTGAAATATGTTTCCAAAAGTTCAGAATGTGGACAGAGATACTGAATGAACCACTTTATCGCTCGAACACACATAGTTAACGAAATAGTAAACAAAAAATTGCTCCGGTGCTTTGAGATTTACCGGCATCTACTTCCTAGGATACAATGACTACTACTTGGTTTGCAGCACTACAAACTCAAGTCTGGTGAACCAAAACGATGCTACGACTTTCTTTTTTTCCTCATAAAATTAAATAGTAGACAGATGTAGAAAACATGAAGATGAAAAGGAAAGAAGTAAGACGAAATACTGAGGAAAAATTAGATGGATTGAATGCTGGAATAGCAGGCTATTTATAGGAGAACATGTGGCTTTTCAGATAGGTTTCAACAAATAAAAACCTGTTCGGAACAGAAATAGATCTGTTCGGGTGGAATTTAACAGGTATGAACTTGTTCGGGTGGAGTTTAACAAGTATGAACATGTTCGGGTAGAGGAAAAATCACGACAGATTTATTTTGAACTTTGAAACAAAAATTCAATATACAAATGTTTTTTGCCCAAAAAGATAAGTATTGGGTCTAACAAGTCCAACCATTGTTTTAGGTCCAATGAGTCTAGCCTACTTTATCCATAACATTACCCTTCCACAAAATTTGGGTACCCCTTGGGGCCCATCCCAAGTTTGGCAAGCTACAGTTTATATACCCATATAAATCCTTAAGTTTTTCCAATGTAGGACAAGCACCTTTTACAAATGTGTAGAAAATCCACCTAAAGCTATTTCCACGAACCTGAAAATGCGCATTGAATTCTCATTCATCCGAAAATAATTTTGAGCACGTTGATACGCGCATTTGCTTGGCAAGCTTGATGTACCTAGTCAATTCTCATTCAAAAAATACTTGTGTACTTCCTCATCTAACTTGCCATTCAAAAAGGCTGTTTTAATATCCATTTGATGTATTTCCACATTATACAAAGCTGTAATCGCAATTAGTATGCGAGTAGATGTTATTCTTGTCACTGGTGAATATGTATCAAAATAATCAAGACTTCCTTCTGTCTGTATCTCTTAACAACAAGCCTAGCCTTGTATTTATCAATTGAACCATCTGCTTTTATTTTTCTTTTGAATATCCACTTATATCCAAGAGGTTTACACCCTGGTTGAAGATTCACCAGTTCTCAAGTATGATTTTGCAGAATAGATTCAATCTCACTATTCATAGCCTCTTTCTATAATGGAGGTTCAGGACTTGACATTGCTTCCTTAAAGTTTTGAGGCTCATTTTCTAATAGGTATGTCAAAAAATTTGGATCAAATGATTTAGAGATCCTAGCCCTCTTGCTACGTCTAGGTTCATTTGTTTCATTATCATTTTAGTCTTCACTACTACCTATAGCAGTATCAAAAGTTCTTTTATTTGAACTTGTCTCTTTAGTTTTCTTGTAAGGAAAAATGTGTTCGAAAAACGACGTATTCCTTGACTCAATAATAGTGTTTACATGCATATCAAGAATTTCAGATCTATGAACTAAAAATTTGTATGCACTACTATTATTTGCATAACTAATGAACACACAATTAATGATTTTTGGTCCTATCTTAGTGGTTTTAGGACTAGGGAGTGCCACTTTGGCCAAACACCCCCACACTTTGAGGTAATTGTAGGTAGGTCGTCGACTTTTCCATACTTCATAAGGTGTTTGATTGATTTTCTTGCGGGTACCCTGTTAAGGATAAAGTTAGTAGACAAAATCGCCTCCCCCCATAAGTTTTGAGGTAACCCTAAACTAATCAACATGGCATTCATAATCTCTTTAAGAGTTCGATTTTTCTCTCAACAACTCCATTAGACTGAAGAGAATAGGATGCAGTGGTTTAGCGAATAACACCATGTTCAGAACAAAATTTCTCAAATGGTGTATCATACTCACTACCTCTGTCACTCCTCACTACTTTAATAGTTTTGCCAAGTTGATTTTCAACTTCAAGTTTATATTGCTTAAAAGCTTTTAAGGCTTCATCTTTACTTCTCAATAAGTAACATAATAATATCGAGTGTAATCATCAATAAAAGTAATAAAATACTTTTTATCTCCTCTAGTTTGAAGAAATTTTAAATCACAAATATCTGTGTGAATTAAACTTAGAGGTTCAGTACTTCTTTCTACTTTAGTAAATGATGCCTTAGTGAGTTTTGCCTTAATACAAATCTCACATTTATGATTAAGATCAAACTCTAAGTTTGGCAAACATTCTAAAAAAACAAGTCAATGCAAAGAATTAAAATTAACATGTCATAATCTACCATACCATAAAAAAGAAGACTCAACAATATAAACAGAAGATGTGTTCTTATTATTAAAAGTCAAATTTGGTACAACAGTTAAAACATTGAACTTAAAAAGCCCATTACTCGTGTAACCTCGCCCCACATACATTCCACTCTTGGAGAGTACAACCTTGTCAGATTCAAATACTAGTTTAAACCCATTTTTTTTATCAACAATGACCCCGAAATCAAATTCTTACAAATCTCCGGCACATGGAATACATTGGTAAGAGTGAGTTCTTTTCCCAAGGTCATTTTTAACACGATCTTTCATTGTCCTTCTAGAGTTAATGTGGAGGAGTTTTCCATAAAAAGTTATTCCCCACTTTCCACCACTTTGTAGATTATGAACATCTTCTTATCTGCACATATATAGTGGGTTGCTCCAGTATTCACCCGCCACCCATTGGGATTGCCCTACCAAATTTGCCTCAGAGGCTACTGTAGACGTCCCCGAACGCCCCGGGAGGATGAGTCCCGTTCTGTTCATTTTGGGCTTACTACAGTTCGGACTCAAATTGTCACAGTTCTCAATCTGAACCAAAGAGTCCAAATCCGGCAAATCGTTTTGAGAAAACAAATTTTTGAAAGAAGCGCCAAACATGGACTGCTTTGCCAGATACAGAGTCGGCACCTAAATATTTTATTTTGGAAAATTTAGAAAACCCTGACTCGTGCCTAAGGCTACGTGTCCGTCATCACCAAAGTTGCCTCGGCTCGGGAACTTGGGTACTATTGGGGAAGGTCACTTCGTGAGCACCCCCACTCGCTCGATCAAAGATCGGCCTCTACTAACCATGATATCTAGTTTTGAAAACATTATGCGTTCTTATTCCGGTTATTAACCTAGATTTACTATGTGATGCACACAGCATACAAGTATAGACTGGATCGCCTGAATTGGAACGAAATATTTCATGTTTGTTTTGAAAAATGGTTTGATAGTGCTACTCGCAAGTAGGCTTAAAATGCAGATTTTGCCACCCTCGGGTGGGCTTAGAAAAACGTGGTTTTGTCACTATCTAGTGGGCTTAAAACTCACAGTCGATGATTTGTTCCAATCTAAATAACCCAACCTTCACCCACAGGCATTCAGGCAGATATATCACATAAGCATATAGCCTCATGGTAAGCATTCTATCATGGCAGTCACTCACACGCATGCAAGGATGCTAAAGCATAAAAACTTACCAAGTACTCCAAGCCAAAACAGAAGCTATGTTAGAAATCCATGCATGATCCTAACAATACAGAAATGCCTAATGCAACACATGTGAAAATGCAACTATAGCAAGCTCGGCTATTCTAAACATGGCATATGAGATGCAACAGCTAACGAGTATTCAACTCGAAATTGAAATACAAATGCAGTTAGTATGATGCGCCGAGCCCGGTGTATGCAAGACAGATGAATGAATGCAAACATGCTATCATACTGTATGCTAATTGAAACATGCCCTAATCTAACTATCATAAGCTGGTAAATAAAAGGGAGAAAGACGTGGGGTTGGAAGGCATACATCGTACACACACACACTTATTACAATTGTGCCTTTGCTCGGAGGGTCCGAATAAATAATATACAGTCCCAATAAATAGTACAGTCCGAATAAATACAAAACCCTAATTAATTAACAAATTTAACTAGGAAAGCAGTAAACTAGCACGTGAATCTATGGACCGCCTCAGCTCTGTTCTGGATGATGAATGATGCATGCTTGAGTTGCCTTGCGCGGAAATCCATTGCGATGCCCCATTTAGCCTCTGTTTATAATTAAGCCCGAAATATTGCACGAAGCTCCAAAAGACTGCCGGTTTCTGATTTGCTGTAACAGAGAGCAAGAAAGGGGCATGGCAGTGTATTTTCACATATGTATGCTTGACTACTCTTCAGGAAGTGTAGTCCTCGATCCTCGTGCCACTAATCACGCATCTCGATGCATGATGGCCGAGGAGTCGAATTGCACGACTTAATATGAAATGAATGCACATATAAACATAACAAGACCGAGACTCCATCATGGTTAATCCGGAGTGTCGGCGACTGGGAATTGAAACACGTTCTGTCACTCGGAGTACGAAACATCCCTCGTTTTCCGTGCTTGGGCTAACTCCTATCCCAAGGACAATGCAATATGCATGACATGCATGAATGCAATTCTAACATGCAACCTAGCATACGCAATGCTATGAGATGGCATACACATTGCTCGATGTAACATGGTAGACACAATGTTCTAACATGCAACTTAGCATACACAATGCTATGAATTTGAAATGGCATACACAATGCACGATGGACTTACACCAACGTGAGTGGACCTCAGCCACACTCACATCAGTAGCTATTAGATAAAAATGAGACTATCGAAATGCGTGCACACATGCACGCAAACCGAGGACCGAACCAAAGGCATAGTATGCAACTCTAACAAGGCATGGCAAGACATGAAATATGGCATACAAGCATGTAATTTCCAGCACTAAAACATGATGCTAAATGTCCCCGAAACATGGAAATATGGCACCCGATGCATGGGATGAGCCCCGAGACTCAAAACTAGGCACATGTATTGACTTATAACTATACAAAGCATGCATTATTTGACCATGAAGCATAAATACAGAGCCAAGGCAGTCCCAAAACATGAACATTTCTAGTTCAAAGCATGGCCAAGAGATGCTAGCAAGATGGACTAAAATAACATGCAACTTTGACTAAAAAACATGGTTTACATGGCATGTATGTGAAGCATGTGAGATCTCATCAAACCAGCAAAAATCAGTGAACAAAATATGTGAAAATATGTCCAAATAAACATGGAAATACAGCCAATACATGTAAAAATGGGGGGCTCCTCTGGGAGGGCATACAAGGGGTTATTAAGCACATGCATCAAGGACACTTGGCATAGCTGAACCAACTCTGGAAACGAGTTATGGGGGTCCTAAAACCCACTGAAAAGTGATAGAAATAAAGCTTGGGAGCTTGCAAAAAGAGGGTCCTTTTGAAGGCCAAAAAAGCCACCAAACAAGACGATGAGAGAGGGGGTTACCTCCCTCTGATTTTGGCCTTCAAGAATATACCTAAGCCACTGAAAATTCACTGGATTTCAGTGGCTAAGAGGCCAAACCATGGCCAATGCAAATGCTCTAATGCATAACCCTAATCATGAAGGGATGAAGCATGCATAGGGGGGAGATGACCCCAAACAGAGAATAGACCTTAATCAAACATGAAGATGATGTCAAAAAAAGACTTTTTTTAGTTTAGGTCGAGGTCCCAAAAGGCTCACAAATAGGGCTAATATATCATGCAAAAACAGCCCTAAAAGAGAGAATGAACAAACAGGGCAGTAAATGACTTCAAACAGAAAAGAGCCCTTCAACAAAGTTGAAGAGGGGCTCAAAAAAAGATACTTTACATTTTATGAAAAATCTCAAAAATATCTACAAGTAAGGCTAAAACATGATGCAAAAATGGCCCTAAAAGAGAGATAGAGGGCAAGAGGCAGTAGATGGCCTCAAACAGTAAAAAGCCTTTCAACAAAGTTGAAGAGGGGCTCAAAATAAGGCACTTTAAAGTTTGGATCGAAGCTCAAAAATGCTCACAAGAAAGGCTAATATATTATGCAAGATAAGCCTTAAAAGAGGGATAGAGCACAAAGGGTGTGTAGAAGACCTCAAACAGAGAAAAGTCCTTGATCAAACATGAAGATGAGATCAAAATAAGACTATTTTCAGTTCAGTTCGAAGCCCAAAAATGTAAGCAAAAGGGGCTAAGATATCAAGCAAAATAAGGCTAAAAAAGGGGAAATGAGGACTTACCTTTGTAGAGCCGACCTCCAGCAGCTTTTAGACCAAGAATGTGAGCTCTCTACCTCTGCAAATGACCTTCAAGGTGCTAGAATGGAGTGTGGAGGTGGTAGGCTATGAGTTGTAGTGTAAATGGCCAAGTATAATGGACTTTAGAGCTTGGAAGAGAGAGCTATGGAGGAAGATGAGTATATGCCTTAGCAAATATCTCTAACCCCTAGAAATGAGGCTCAAGGGCTGGCTTTATAGAGGAGAGAAGCCAAGGGAAAGGGGAGGAAGAACTAATTCAAATTTTTTCCCAAAAAGACAGACCCTCGGGCAGTGAATCTGGTGCAAAACAGCTGGCACAGCTAGAATGAACTCAGGGAGAGAAACCTAGCCGACCAGTTGCAAAAGGTTCAGGTGGTCGGCCAGCCACCTCCCATGGCCGGCCAACCAGGGGTCAAAGGGGTCAAGAAAAATTGTTGGCCGGCCACCCCAAAAAGGTGGTCTTCCAGATGAGTGCAACACAGCTGTGTAGAGAAAAACCAGAAAAAGTGGTTCAGGAGAGAGAAAAACCAGCTTTTTAGAGGGGTTCAAAAGGGTCAGGAAGAATTACTGGTCGGCCTACCTATATTGGTGGCCTCTCAGGTGTGTACAACACAATGGTGTGGTGGAAAGTCAGAAAAAGTGGCCCGGAAGTGGGAAAAATCAGCTTTCTAGTGAAGAAAACGGGCGATGAAGAGCGATGAAGAAATAAAGCTGGTTTTTCAGAACAATTTCTGGCCTCCTACCTTCCTACAACCTTTTTAACAATGAAAATAAGGTCTCCGCCAAAAATGGACCCAAACCGATGCAAAACGAAGGTTCGGGGGCCAAAACGTGCAGTCCGGGGCCCCGAAAACTAACTATTAAGCACCGGAAGTGGCGTTCGACCACGAAGTTGGTCTCCTGGGCCACAGTGTCCCTCAAAAGCAAGGAAACAAGGTGTGTGCCAAAAACCGGAGCAAACGGAGGTAGTTAAGCGGTCCTGAACCGAGGCACACGGCCGACGGCTCCGAAAACCGGAAACCGGGCTCCAAACGGAAAAAATGGCCTACGACCACAAAACGTAGCCTACGGCCACTGAGAGATGATCTACAAGACCTCTCCCTCCCTTCGGAAAGAGAAAACGGAGAAAACAGGACCTGGTTCGCAAATCGAGGCAAAGCACAAAAGAGCCCCGAAGTCCGGAGGCAAGGCTCGCAGCCGAGACTCTAAAACCTTCAGAACGAGTACAATATGCAACATCACCAAGCGCTTAATCAGTGACGTCTGAGTCTTATGGTCGGTCAAAGATGGGGTGTCTCTGATTGCCCATCTTTGTGAGAACTCGAAGTCATAAGTGGCGGAGTGAATGTCAAAGCCCAGAGACGACCCGTTTTTGACCAGGCTGAAGACTTAGACAAACAAGCGAGATAAACAAAGAGGTGCCCACAGGCATGCCCGCAGTTAGGGGGCAAAATGCAAAACGATATGTACAAAGCCGGATGTAACTCAATGATCATACGAAGCAGCAAACTGTAATGAAGCAAATATTCACAATAGATGCAACAGTTTTAAGCAAGAGTGCAAAGCAATACTACATTTCATGCAGTTGAAGAATGCGAAGAATCATTGGATTCTCGCTACGTCTCACACGGAGGGGATACAATACCTGTGCGGCTCGTCTGGTCGCGCCAGCCTCAAATGAACCGTACATACAATATCGTGCCTCATGCTGCTGGGGGTCTTTCGCTTCTTCTTAGTTGAACTGTAGGTACTACTTTTCTCCCTGACTAGGGTCGCAGCTTTCCCTATTCTCCAACAGGGTGACAGACTAGGTTGATTCAGTATCCAGAATTGAGGCACACACATATGCTATCTCAATCTATGGGGCTGCTATACAGATTTCAAGCCGAGGATATACCCCTAGGTATTTAAATCAGACTTTAGTCTCGGAAATCCCGAACCTTTGTGTTCTAGGCATGAGCCATTCGAACTCTAGTTTCCATCGTCTCAGTTGGTCTTTTAGGAACTCATTGCTAACACAGGCAGGTGGCTATACCAGACCACTGGAAGTCGTTCGGGCACGACAAACACCAAAGGAATTGCACCTTTAGAGGATTTAAGGTCTCTTAGACCAGGGAGTGCACAAGACAGTGCGAATAAAGATGCAGGATTTAAGGTCTCCTAGACCAGACAATAAAACAGATATGATGCAATGGATGTAATAGATGTGATGCAATAGATAATAGATGCGATGCAACAGAGAGTACAATAGATGCAAAGGGTGAACACACGCCAACCATGCTGGACTCGTGAGTGGAGGAAGAACAAAGAAAATCAATCAGGAGCGCGTTCCATGCAACCTAAGATAAATTCCAAACACGCTGAAATCGTATGAGGAAGGGGAGGCTCCAATCATGCTGAAATCGTGAGAAGAGGTCCGAAAACAACCGCTCAAGTGCGCGCATAACGCAACCTGAGATAAGATCCAAACATGCTGAAATCATGTGAGGAACGGGACACTCAAACCACGTTGAAATCGTGAGAGGAGGTCCAAAAACAATCCGCCCAGCACGTCTACAACGCAACCTGGGATAAATTCCAAACACGCTGAAATCGTGTGAGGAAAAGAACACTCTAACTACGCTGAAATCGTGAGAAGAGGTCCGAAAACAACCGCTCAAGTGCGCGCACAACGCAACCTGAGATAAGATCCAAACACGCTGAAATCGTGTCAGGAACGGGACACTCAAACCACGCTGAAATCGTGAGAGGAGGTCTAAAAACAATCCACCCAGCGTGTCTACAACGCAACCTGGGATAAATTCCAAACACGTTGAAATCGTGTGAGGAAAAGAACACTCTAACCATGCTGAAATCGTGAGAAGAGGTCTGAAAACAACCGCTGAAGTGCGCGCACAATGCAACCTGAGATAACATCCAAACACGCTGAAATCGTGTGAGGAAAAGGGACACTCAAACCACGCTGAAATCGTGAGAAGAGGTCAGAAAACAACCGCTCAAGTGCGCGCACAACGCAACCTGAGATAAAATCCAAACACGCTGAAATCGTGTGAGGAACGGGACACTCAGACCACGCTGAAATTGTGAGAGGAGGTCCAAAAACAACTGCTCAAGTGCGCGCACAACGCAACCTGAGATAAAATCCAAACACGCTGAAATCGTGTGAGGAACGGGACACTCAAACCATGCTGAAATCATAAGAGGAGGTCCAAAAATAGCCCGCCCAGTGCGTCTACAACGCAACCTGCGATAAATTCCTAACACGCTGAAAATCATGTGAGGAAAAGAACACTCTAACCACGTTGAAATCGTGAGAAGAGGTCTGAAAACAACCGCTCAAGTGCGCACACAACGCAACTTGAGATAAATTCCAAACACACTGAAATTGCGTAAGGAAGAACCAAACTCTAACCACGCTGAAATCGTGAAAAGAGGTAAACAACTCGGGAGCGTGTTCCACGCAATCTAAGTTAAGTCCCGGGGGACAACGATCCTAAACGCTGCTCAGGGTAAAAGGATAAACAATAAGAGATAACACAATATGCAAATAAATGCAATAAGTGCAATGATACGATACATGTTACAAGTAATGAGGAGCGTGATGTTTAAGGAATGCAATAAACAAACAAAGCGGCACTTTAGAAAGCACCTCATGGAGTGAGTGGCGGTAAACCGCTTTACTCTAACGGGGAATGGTACTCAAGGAGAGTACTTCTGATTGTCATTCTGACCTGAAACAGTCAACACAGTATTTTGTTCACTTTGAACACACAGTTCACATCAGCACACTGCTCATTCTGAACACGTAGCTCATGACACAGTATTCGGTTTGTTCGGCACACAACTCTTACAGCATACTACCCACTCTGAACACACAACTCATAACACAGTATTCTGTTTATTCTGAACACACGGCTTATAAAGACGAAACTTGCAGAAGTTGAAACACACTCAGATGCTCCAAATTTTCCCTCTTTTCTTTTGCTTTGTAGCCCGAAACTTTCATAGCTTCAGATGGGTCCTGGTTTTACTATTTTCACATGACCTGGGTTGACCCCTGCGGCTTTATGAAAGAACCAATCCTGATTTGGACAAATGTGGAGAACGACACGGCACTCTGAGTACAAAACGATTTTTGAAATTGAAATGAGAAAAGGGTTCTCAACCAGGTATTGAGCCTACAACTGACCACAGCCAAAACGACTCAACAATGGAAAACAAAGGTAGAACAACCTAAACACAACTCAACAAAGGAAAAAATAAGGAAAAACAACCTAAACACATCTATTGACACTTAAACAACTCAAAATAAGAATCGAAACAAACAAAACACACAAACACAACACTCAGCTGTGTTACAAAGGAAAGAGACCTCTTGGTGCACGAGGAGCCAGTTTCTCCGGGTATTGTTTTCCACCCTTTCTCATTTGTGATTCTCACATCACTCGGCCTTTAGGCTCTGTTTTTCTTAAAAAAGCCCTTTTCCTCACTTTTTCTCTTAGCGCACATCTCTCTATTCTTCAATCTCTCATTTTTTATCCCTCCCCTGGGTGGTTGATAGATAAACAGAAAGTTGCGGGCTCTTGCCCCTAGCACTCAGCCAGATTCTTTTTCTTCCGCTCACAGCTAGTGAGTTCCTTCTACAGAGGGGTTGCAATGCGACCAGACGCGCAGCAGATCTGCAACTAACATCGGTTAACGATGCTCTGCTGGGGAGTTTGGACGTGATCAGATCTATCCAGATGAGGGAGTGTAATATCTTGATCCATTCCAGTTCGTGCTTCGCATTTGGCTCGATATTTCGCTGCTTGGAGGATGAGAGAGCTTTAAGCCATTTGCGATTAGCTTTAGTGGTGCCTTTTTCTGGCAAATACGATGCCCTTTCCGGCAAATAAAGTGCCCTTCTTGGAAAGCATGTTGAGAATGGGAAAAAGACAGAACACCTGACTCAACTGTGCCCTTAGTTCATCGTTTTGACCATTTTTTGTTTTGGCTTTCTACTAAAATAATTTTGACCAATATGAGAGTTAGATTAGCATACTTATTCGATTTTCTGATTTAAAATCATGCAAGTCAAGCTATGAGTACTGAAAATTTTCCTTTTTTGAGTCCAAGAAAATGGTCCAGTTTTGGAAAAGATGGAATAATTTTTGAGAGAATTAGTCAACCTCAGTAAAAATTCTCAAAAACTATTTTTGCAAACGACCAATGCTCAACAAGCACGGAACTTACTCTTGAGATACACAACCTCAGATCTGAAGGAAGATTGCCCCTTACTTGAAAAGAGCTGCATGGCAACGGAAAGTTGCCCCTTGTTTGAATGGCACCGTAGCACACTGTATGATAACGAAAAGTTGCCCCTTGTTTGAATGGCACCGCAGCGCATTGAATAGCAATGGAAAGTTGCCCATTGTTTGAATGGCACTGCAGCGCATTGTAGTCAGCCTTCAGAGTAACGAACACAACCAAATCCTCAGATATAGAGAAGACAAAGATGACCAGAACCATCGCATGGACACAATCGAATTTGAATTGTTTTATGGCTGAACTTCAGAATGAAGTTGCCTACGTATCCCAAAGATGGGAATCAAGCCTTACGTAGTTCGGGGTAAGGTACACTTGGGTATTAACCTCTCCTTTTGCGCTCTAACTTTTGCCAAGCCCGCTCTTTGCGGATTTTCAACCTTGCGAGCTATATTCTTCAATTCTTTTTCATTTCTTTTCTTCTTTTTTCCATCTTTTTCTTCTTTTCTTTTTTTCTTTTCATTTTTTTCATTTTCTTCATCTTTTTTTTTTTTTTGGCTCTAACTTTTGCCTGGGTCGCTCTTTCGGATTTTCGGCCCAGCGAGCCTCTCAAGGGTAAAAGTGTAGCTTGGTCCATGTCAAATGGTTCTGAGATCTCGAATCCGTCTAAATCCAGGAGAGTGACTGCTGTTCGCTGACGATGCAGGAGTCCATCCCATGGGGGCTAAATTTGCCCCTAGTGTTGTGGATAGGAACTCAGTTGTTCTTCGGCAATACTTTCTTCTTTCTTCTCTTCTGGGATTTGGTATTCTTGCCAGTCTTCATTGATTTGCAGGATGATCCATCTTTGGCTCTCCGAGCACATCTGACATTTTTCTGCCCCTAGGTCGAGGGCTGCTTCGAATCTGGCCACACAGGCCTCACATTGCGGTTGACCGTTGAACGTTTTGAGTTAAGGTTCAAGGTCGAAAAGCGAAGGGGGGTCGAGTCTCAAGGCTGAGAGCAATCCTAAGCTGCATAATCTCAAGAGCGATTCCACACAAGTCTTCGCAGGACTGCGCAAAACATTTTTTTTTGAAATCTTTTAAGAAAGCGACTAATCGCTCACGCGGAAGACAATGTAGAACCAATCTGGATCAAGCTAGGATCCTTCTCAGTACTCACGTTAACAAACATGATTTCATTCATTAAGGGCTTAGCATGCCTCTCTTTCTCTCAATTGATCAAATTTTTGCAAATCCCGAGGAATTCTTTCTTCTTCGTTTTCATCACAGTGTTCAAAAGGTTTTAAAAAACTTAGGTCAATGCAATGAGTTCAAGGCATAGAAAAGTAGGCGAAAAGCACTGCCATTTCATTTAGAACTTCTGGCACAACTGGCACAAGGCAGAAGCGAACACAAGAATGTGAAAATCACCGCTATTCATTCAAATCTGTTGGCATTACTAGCTCCAAGGAAAAAACAGACTCAAAAGAAAACGAAAAGACAAACACCAAACAAGCAAGTGATGTCCGAGGTAACACCCCGAAATCACTCGACTCCAACAAAATAGGACTGACTCGGTACAACAAAACCAGACCAACTCGATGAAAAGATTGACTCTATACAAAACAACAAGACTGACTCAATGCCCAAGTTAGAAAGCACAAAAACTGTTGTTTGGGTATTGCTCAGAACAGTGCGTGCCATTCCCACGTCTGGAGTTTAATCGAGTGCCACCTGCAGCTGGTTCATCCCTCGATCACATGGTCACATTATCCCCCAAGTTCACCGATCCAGTGCTGATAGACTTTGCAGAGCTTGGCGCGGCAATGACCCCGTTGTCAAATAGATCCTGTACTTCATGGCGAAGCGAGCGGTTGTCGATAGTATGGCGCGGTTCTTGATGGAAGGCACAGTACTGGGCGGCATCATGCGTAGCCGGAAGAGGATTTGGGAGAGGCCGAGGCTCAAGGGGTTTGAGATGGCCTTGTCCAACAAGGACTTGGAGAGCTTTGGACAAAGGCATATAGAGGGTATAGAAGACCCTCTGACCTCGGGGTTGGTACTTCAAGGTTTGTGGATTTTTCTTTGGGCCTTTTGATAAAGGGATTGACAGTCTTGGCTTTGGTTTGTTGATTTCTTCGAGTCTTGAGGATTATAAATTTGAAAAGGAACGTTTCTGATACAACGACCCTTCTCCCAGCTTGTCCATTGATTCAAACTGCCCCCAACTTGAGTGGCGAAAATGTCGTCCATAGTTTTTGCAACAACTGCGAGCACTTGCTCTTTGTTCAGTCCCTCGGCTTTCAAAGCCTCAACAGCCAACAGAAGATGTTCATGGGGATCTATGTCCGCCCCTATCTTGTTCTTTCCACTCGCCTCCACTTTGCCAAGGGATTGGCATTCCTCAAATGTAGCCCGTTCCAAGACTGGGGAGCCTTTTGACATGAACTCCCTGGTATGTGATATGGTTGATGACGGAGCCAATGTCTCGGAGGCCAAATCTGTCACAGTTCTCTGAAGATCTTTAATCATTCTCTTCAGCTCAGAAGTAGTGGGCTAACAGGTTTGAGATGATTGGGGTCCAGGTGCATCTATCATGCATAAGTCCATGCTTTCTGGAATGAACACCTCAAGCTTGGGTAGATGGGCTGGGGTGGTGTATATGCTAGGGTCGTAGGTAGACGACAGTATATGGATGAGATTGAGATGCAGAGGTGACGGGTCAGTACTAACCTGAGGTCCTTTTGGTGGAGCTAGGGTCTCTTCGTCAATAAGATCCTGAATCTTATGACGGAGGTGGATGCAACGGTTCGTATCATGATCGTGTTGTTGATGGTAGGCACAGTATTTAGCTGGGTCATATCTTGGTGGAAGAGGGTTTGGAAGGGGTTGGGGTTTTAGAAGTTCTAAATGCCCTTCTTCTCGCAGCTTTTTCAAAGCCTGAGAGAGACTCATGTAAAGAGGATTGAATTTTCGGGCTTGGGGCCGAGTGGAAGTGGTTGGTTTTTGGCCATTGAGGGAAGTGGTGATAGTGTCTACTTTTGAGCATTTTGCAGTTGTGCTACCATCAGTAGTAGCATTGAAATTGCGAGCAACATTCCTCTTCAAAGGCTCATTATTTTCTGTAAAGATCCCTTGTCTGATGGCATCCTCGATTTGAACCCCCATTTCATAAAGGGCTGGAAAGGTAAACAAAGGTAGAACGACCATCTTTTGCAGTAACTTGCCATGCAAATTCCGAACAATAATCCTGATCTGATCTTTGTCAGAAGGCCTTGTAGTCATCATTAAGGCCTTTGCTCTCCATCTCGTCACGAATTCTAAGAAACTCTCCTTAGGTTCTTGGCGGGTGACTTCGAGATCACGAGTTGTGACCTCAATCTGTGTGTTGTAAGAATATTGAGCAATAAAGGCCTCAGCTAGCTCTTCCCAGTTCCGTTTCACAAAGTCCTCCAATTTTGCATACCAGATTGCGGCTATCCCAGACATGGTTCGGCCAAAGAGAGACAACTTCTGAGTTGTGGTCAAACCCATTGGCCTCAAGATATCAAAAATAGGTGGAGGTGCACCCTTGGGTCTCCAGAGCCGTTAAAGCGGTCGATATGCGACATTTTAAATCTGTCCGACAGCGTCACAGCTGTGTCGGTATACCCATCCTTGATGTCCGGGATAGACTTTACTTCCTGAGATTTCTTGAACAACTTTTCAAAATTGCTCAATTTCAATGCTGTAGGGTCTATCTCGAACTCAAAGGGAGAGTTCGGTAGGTTGATTTGTGCTTTAGACAGCTGGGGTAAGATTATGGGCGGAGCCGGCCCTGTCAGAATGTCCATACCTCCCTGGTCATTTGGCGTCTCCCCGGGTATTGGATCTACTGGTTGGAGAGGGGGAGCTTGATGCGAAGATGTCTCCGTTCTTTGTTGCAACACAGTGATTAGCTCTTTTCTTTGGCCATGACCATGACCTCTTTGTTTGGCAAATTCCGCTTGGCGGACATCATCTTGCTGCATGAGTTTCATACTTTCTTGGAGTTGGCGCATCATTTCCTCCATTCCTGCCACAGAGTGCTGGTTTATCTGAACAACCGGTATATCTATCCCTGCAGTAGAAACTGAGACCTCAGCCAGACTGTTCACTGGTGGGGTGGATAAGGGCCACCAATCTGGTAACTACTGAACTGGTGATCTGCGCCTGACTAGCCCTTGGCGAAGGAATACTGATTTCCCTTGAACTGAATCTCTGACCTGACAAAGTCTATCAACACAAATCCGATGAACCTCGGGGGATATTGGAGCCTTCTGAAGCTATGGTTCCAGGACTACCCCTAGCAAAAGAGAAAACAAAGAGCATCTCAGCCTGATTTCACGATAACCCATATGAGCAGAGCTAAATGGTTTCCGCCTCTGAGTTAAAAATTACGCGTCCGTGTGATACCCTCAAGTGAACTGAATCCCAAAGTACTGAACTGGTGCCCGCAGGCCTGATGTCCAAACTTGCAAACTGATGCATGCATTCCTATAGAGATGCACTCCAAATGCACATAACAAGCAAGTGAGAGCCAAAACACCCCTATGTTGGGGTAGGGTTTCCCTGTCCTATTTTGTCAGGAACTAGGGTTTCACTACGCACACAGCGGTTTCAAACAACCTATGATCGGGTAAGCAACCTGTCCTAGCTTGGAATGGTCACTATGGATTCCGAATATACACTAGGTCGAATGGTCAAAAAGGGTGCCCCGGTAAAATCGAGGTTTGTGTTTCCATACTGGCAGAGCCCGTAACCGATAAGCCTTATGGCACGCAGCCTCTGGCAAACCACTCAGGAATAGCAGATGGCAAACACGATGTCCTAGCCGCACGAATGCAAATGCAATGCAAAGAAACACATAAGTGTAATCAAAGCAAGATATCATGAGTTCGAGTCAAGTTCTCTAACTCCCCAGCAGAGTCGCTAGAAACTGGAGACGTCCCCAAACGCCCCAGGAGGATGAGTCCCGTTCTGTTCATTTTGGGCTTACTACAGTTTGGACTCAAATTGTCACGGTTCTCAATCTGAACCAAAGAGTCCAAATCCGGCAAATCGTTTTAAGAAAACAGATTTTTGAAAGAACCGCCAAACATAGACTGCTTTGCCAGATACAGAGTTACCACCTAAATATTTTATTTTGGGAAATTTAGGAAACCTTGACTCGTGCCTAAGGCCACGTGTCCGTCATCACCAAAGTTGCCTCGGCTCGGGAACTTGGGTACGATTGGGGAAGGTCACTTCGTGAGCACCCCCGCTCGCCCGATCAAAGATCGGCCTCTACTAACTATGATATCTAGTTTTGAAAACATATGTGTTCTTATTCCGGTTATTAGCCTAGATTTACTATGTGATGCGCACAGCATACAAGTATAGACTGGGTCGCCTGAATTGGAATGAAATATTTCATGTTTGTTTTGAAAAATGGTTTGATGGTGCTACTCGCAAGTAGGCTTAAAATTCAGATTTTGCCACCCTCGGGTGGGCTTAGAAAAACATGGTTTTGTCACTATCTAGTGGGCTTAAAACTCACAGTTGATGATTTGTTCCAATCTAAATAACCCAACCTTCACCCACAGGCATTGAGGTAGATATATCACATAAGCATATAGCCTCATGGTAAGCATGCTATCATGGCAGTCACTCACACGCATGCAAGGATGCTAAAGCATAAAAACTTACCGAGTAATCCAAGCCAAAACAGAAGTTATGTTAGAAATCCATGCATGATCCTAACAATACAAAAATGCCTAATGCAATACATGCGAAAATGCAACTATAGCAGGCTCGGCTATTTTAAACATGTCATATGAGATGCAACAGCTAACAAGTATTCAACTCGAAATTGAAATACAAATGCAGTTAGTATGATGCGCCGAGCCCGGTGTATGCAAGACAGATGAATGAATGCAAACATGCTATCATACTGTATGCTGATTGAAACATGCCCTAATCTAACCATCATAAGCTGGTAATAAAAGGGAGAAAGACGTGAGGTTGGAAGGCATACATCGCACACACGCACACTTATTACAATTGTGCCCTCGCTCGGAGGGTCCGAATAAATAATATACAGTCCCAATAAATAGTACAGTCCAAATAAATACAAAACCCTAATTAATTAACAAATTTAACTAGGAAAGCAGTAAACTAGCACGTGAATCTATGGATCGCCCCAGCTCTGTTCCGGATGATGAATGATGCATGCTTGAGTTGCCTTGCGCGGAAATCCATTGCGATGCCCCAATTAGCTTCTGTTTATAATTAAGCCCGGAATATTGCACGAAGCTCCAAAAGACTGCCGGCTTCTGATTTGCTGCAACAAAGAGCAAGAAAGGGGCATGGCAATGTATTTTCACATATGTATGCTTGACTACTCTTCAGGGAGTGTAGTCGTCGATCCTCGTGCCACCAATCACGCATCTCGATGCATGATGGCCGAGGAGTCGAATTGCACGACTTAATATGAAATGAATGCACATATAAACATAACAAGACCGAGACTCCATCATGGTTAATCCGAAGTGTCGGCGACTAGGAATTGAGATATGTTCCGTCACTCGGAGTACGAAACATCCCTCGTTTTTCGTGCTTGGGCTAACTCCTATCCCAAACACAATGCAATATGCATGACATGCATGAATGCAATTCTAACATGCAACCTAGCATACACAATGCTATGAGATGGCATACACACTGCTCGATGTAACATGTCAGACACAATGTTCTAACATGCAACTTAGCATACACAATGCTATGAATTTGAAATGGCATACACAATGCACGATGAACTTACACCAACGTGAGTGGACCTCAACCACACTCACATCAATAGTCATTAGATGAAAATGAGACTATCGAAATGCGTGCACACATGCACGCAAATCGAGGACCGAACCGAAGGCATAGTATTCAACTCTAACAGGGCATGGCAAGACATGAAATATGGCATATTCATCTACTAGCACCGCACACTCGGTGAACAAACCTACCAAAGAAACAAACTCCACCACCAAACTAGCATTAATAGTTACCAAAATAGAAAAACAAAAATAGAAAAATCCTCTGCAGCAGCAATAGGTAAATCATAGCTGTCTCCGTTGTGCTCATTAGAAGCTCTCCACTCAACCACCTACTCCAAGTACACTTCTGCCTCCAAAGCAACATTTGATTTACCTCAAATTTATCTTAATTATTTTTACTAAAAATTAATAAATATAAAATATAAAATAAATTTTAAGAATTATTTTTTGGTAATTGTTTATTATTATTATTATTATTTGTAATTTTAATAGCTATAATTTTTATATTTATAAATTTTAATATATTTATGACATAATTACAACATTACGGTTCAATTCTGATTCACCGTCAATTGAATCAGTGACCGATTCGCCAATTTATTTTTTCAATTCACTCACTGATCTGATTTTCAAAATATAGTTACTAAAGACTACTGATGGTGCATGTATGGTCCTAAGATTGAAAAATTATTCATTCTTCTTGAGTCATTCCTATGCATCAGTCAATGATTATATTTTTTAAAATATTTTTTTCTTTTAAACATTAATATTAAAATTACATAAATTAGTTATATTTAAATTAAAGCACTACAATGACAATGCCCAAAACTACCCAATATTTTCTCCCTAAGATTGGATGTGTATAAAGAAAATTGTGCCAATGACAAGTCATCAAAATTCTTGCAAAGGTACTATCTAATAGAATCAAGTAAGTGATGCATGTGATTATTAGCGAGTGTCAATCAGCATTTATTGGAGGCAGAAATATTTTGGATGGAGTTTTGATTGCCAATGAAGTTGTTGATGGGTGGAAAAAGAATAAGATAAAAGGTTTTGTCTTGAAATTTGACTTTGAGAAAGCCTATGACTCAATAAATTGGGGGTTTTCTTGTTAGGGAAAATCGATGTGATTCCCCACAAGTAAATCAATCAATGTGAATAAAAACTAATGCGGAAAAATTAAATCAAAGGTAACACAAGAATTTTTACGTGGTTCCCTCAATGTGAGGTACGTCCACGGGATCGAAATCCGATTCCACTATCAACCAAATCAGTTCCAAACGATTACAAACGAGACACTAATAGTCTCACAAAACCACCCTTAGGTGAGTTCCAAATAATCACAAAATAAACTAGAGGAAAGACCTCACCAAACAGATGAACCAAAATCTTCAGAACCAGAGTTGAAGAAGGACCAAAATAACGAACCAAATCAACTCCACCAAAACACCCAAACAAAGATGCACGAAAATAATTAGTTGCTGCTCCACGAGGCAAATCCCACCAATCAATTGATTAAATAAAGTGCTGCTGCCGTTGAACCAAAAAATCACCAAAACTTGTTTGACCAAGTCAAACAAGAGCAAACAAGAACACCAATTGAATTTTCAATGCTCTAAAGCCACTGTCGCCGCCCTTTTTTTTCCTTCGGAAAAACAACACACCAATTATTATGTTTTTTTTGTGAATCTAGGGTTTTGTAATCAAACCCTAATTGTATCCAAATTGGATTAGGCCTCCACAAATATAATATATAAAAATATTATACCTAAACCAAGCCAAATTAAAACTCTTTTTCCAAAAACCAATTGGGTCCCACACTCCACCAAGGAGGTATACCCAACAATTCTCCCCCTACCGACTTAGGTGGAGACATCAACCATACCCGCCAAAGTTCGACACTTTAAATGTTTGTCCCTCGACAAAGTCTTAGTCAGCATATCTGAAATATTATCATCTGTGTGAACCTTTTCGAGTTGCAACAATTTCGAATCTAACACATCACAAATCCAATGGTATCTCACATCAATGTGTTTCGATCTCAAATGAAAGGTAGAATTTTTACTCAAGTGAATAGCACTTTGACTATCACAATAAAGCACATACCTTTCTTGCTTCAAACCCAACTCTTGCAAAAATTTCTTCAACCATAACTCTTCTTTGCAAGCTTCTGTAATGGCAATAAATTCAGCTTCGGTAGTTGAGAGAGCAACACATTTTTGTAATTTAGATTGCCATGCCACAGCTCCCCCTGCAAAAATCATCAAATACCCCGAAGTAGATTTCCTAGAATCAACATTACCAGCCATGTCAGAATCTGTGAACCCATCAAGCATCGGCTTACCATCTCCAAAACACAAACACACCTTCGAAGTCCCTCGAAGATATCTTAGAATCCATTTTACTGCTGCTCAATGTTCTTTACCTGGATTAGAGAGAAACCGACTCACCACACCAACGGCGTGAGCAATATCCGGCCTTGTACAAACCATGGCGTACATCAAAGAACCAACTGCTGAAGCATAAAGAACTTTCAACATCTCTTCTTTGTCTTTCTCACTTGTAGGACATTGATTCGAACTAAGTTTGAAGTGACCCACAAGTGGACAACCAACCGGCTTTGCTTTATTCATGTTGAACCTCTCAAGAACTTTCTCAATGTAGCTTTCTTGAGACAACCAAATCAGTCCCTCTTTGCAATCACGAACAATTTTCATACCAACTATTTGCTTTGCCGGTCCTAAATCTTTCATAGCAAAGGACTTGCTCAACTCCAACTTCAACTTGTTAATCATGGTAGAATCTTGACCCACAATTAACATGTCATCAACATAAAGCAAAAGAATAATAAATTTGCCATCCGGGAAATTTTTCACAAACACACAATGGTCCGAAGTGGTTTTAGAAAAACCATTATTCATCATGAAAGAGTCAAATTTTTTGTACCATTGCCGCGGAGCTTGCTTGAGGCCATATAAACTTTTCTTCAATTTGCAAACAAATTTCTCTTTCCCTTTTTTCACAAAACCTTCCGGTTGCTCCATGTAAATTTCTTCTTCAAGATCACCGTGAAGAAATGCGGTCTTCACATCAAGTTGTTCAACTTCAAGGTTCATACTTGCAGCCATGCCAAGTACAACCCGAATAGAAGACATCTTCACAACCGGCGAGAAAATCTCATCAAAGTCAATACCTTTCTTTTGCCCAAAGTTTTTCACAACAAGACGTGCCTTGTACCTCAGATTCTTGCCATCATTTTTCAATTTGAAAACCCACTTATTTTTCAGAATTTTCCTCCCCTTAGGCAATTTCACTAAATCATAAGTATTGTTTTCAAGCAAGGAATTCATCTCCTCGTCCATGGCCTTTTTCCAATCACCTTTCTTTGCATGCTCAATTGCTTCTTGGTAGCTCTCTGGCTCCCCTTGATCAGAAATCAACACAAATTCATTGGGAGGATACTTTCTTGAAGGTTGTCGGTCCCTTGTAGATTTCCTCAACTCAAGTTGTGGTGGCGGTTCTTGAGTTGGATGCTCTTCCTCAATTTCTGGCTAAACTTCATTAGGATTAGCATCATCCTCCACATCTTCAATAGGTGGCTGCACATCTCCCCCATTTTCATCATCAACTGAAGATGAAGGAGATGGATCCATGTCAATGAGATCACTAGTTTTTGGCTCCGGTTGATCACCTTTACCAAAGTCTTCAACTGTTTGGTCTTCAAGAAACACAACATCACGGCTTCGAATGACTTTCTTGTCGACCGGATCCCATAATCTATACCCGAATTCATCATGTCTATAGCCAAGAAAAATACATTGTCTTGACTTACTATCAAGCTTGGACCTTTCATCCTTTGGAATATGAACAAAAGTTCGGCAACCAAACACTCTCAAGTGTTCATAAGACACATCTTTGCCAGTCCAAACTCTTTCAGGAACATCACCATTCAAAAGATAGCAAGGAGACAAATTGATCACGTCAACCGCTGTACTCATTGCCTCACCCCAAAAGGATCTTGGCAATTTAGCTTGTGAAAGCAAACACCTTGTTTTTTCTACAATGGTGCGGTTCATCCTCTCGGCAACGCCATTTTGTTGATGAGTCTTCTTAACTGTCTTTTGATGCCGAATACCTTGGCTGCGACAATACTCATCAAATGGCCCAATGTATTCACCACCATTGTCTGTTCGGATGCACTTCAATTTCTGCCCTGTTTCTCTTTCAACCATGGCCTGAAAATGCTTAAATACTTCTAGAACTTGATCTTTAGTTTTTAGTAGATAAGCCCAAACTTTTCTTGAATAATCATCAATGAAAGTAACAAAATAAAGTGCACCACCATGTGTTCTAACTTTTAAAGGACCACAAACATCCGAATGAATCAATTCCAAAACATTTTCTTTTCTAGAGGCAACATTTTTATGAAAAGAAACTCTATGTTGTTTACCCGCCAAACAATGAACACAAGTTTTAAGATGTGTACCTTTTAAACTGGATAGAAGCTCTTTCTTGAACAATACTTGCAGCCCCTTTTCACTCATGTGGCCAAGCCGCTTGTGCCACAATTCGGTAGAAGTATCATCTTCAAGTGCATTGACAACACCTTTACAAATTTTTCCTTGCATCGAATAAAGTGTATGAGTCTTCTTGCACTTAGCCACCACCAAAGAACCCTTTGTGAGCTTCCATATTCCATCACCAAATTTGTTGTTGAAGCCTTCATCATCTAGCTTCCTAGTAGAGATCAAATTGAGGCGAATGTCGGGAACATGCCTCACATCTTTAAGTAATAACTTGCAGCCCAAATTTGTTTCCAAGCAAACATCACCCATGCCGATAATCTTGGATAAACCTTCATTACCCATTCGAACAGAACCATAATCTCCTGCAGTGTAGGTAGTGAAGAAATCAACTCGAGAAGTCACATGAAAAGAAGCACCAGAATCAATTACCCAACTGCTCTCCTGGCCCACAAAATTGATACAATCATCTTCACAAACGACCATGAGATCATTGGTAGTAACTGCCGTTGTGTCTTCTTGCTTCTTATCTACACTTTTGTCACGCCTTTTCTCCTTATTCTTGAGCTTTCGGCATTCCCGCTTCATGTGCCCTTTCTCATGGCAATAATAACACTCAACGTCTTTCTTTGAAAAAGAACCATCTCTTGACTTGTCACGACTTTGATCACGACCATGAGGAGTCTTACTCCTCCCCCTTGTTTTACTTCGGCCTCTCACAACAAATGCTTCCGAATGAGAGGAACCGGCTGATTTTCTTCTATTTTCTTCATTCAACAGGCTACTAGTGACTTGGCCCATTGTGACAACTCCATCAGGTGCCGAATCACTAACTGTCACAACCAAAGTCTCCCAACTTTCGGGTAAGGAACTAAGTAGCATCAAAGCCTGCAACTCATCATCAAAAATAATTTTCATAGAAGCAAGTTGGTTAACGATACTCTTTATTTCATTCAAATGTTCCGGAATAGGGCTGCCCTCTTTATATTTTAAATTAACCAACTTACGAAACAGAAAAGCTTTATTTGTGGCTGATTTTCTATCATAAAGACTCTCTAATTTTTTTCATAAATCATGTGCCGAAATCTCAGTAGCAACATGATGAAACACACTGTCATCAATCCATTGACGGATAAAACCAACGGCTTTCCGATTAAGCCTCTTCCACTCATCATCTTTCATATCAGCAGGTTTGCCACTATCACCCTCAATGGGTCCATATAAGTCTTTACAAAATAATAGGTCCTCCATTTTAGTTTTCCAAGTTACCCAATTGCTTCCATTGAAGCTAGACATACGACCCACATTCCCCTCCATTGATTTACACAAATAAATAACTCCAAATAAACCGTAAGCTCTGATACCAGTTGTTAGGGAAAATCGATGTGATTCCCCACAAGTAAATCAATCAATGGGAATAAAAACTAATGCGGAAAAATTAAATCAAAGGCAACACAAGAATTTTTACGTGGTTCCCTCAATGTGAGGTACGTCCACGGGATCGAAATCTGATTCTACTATCAACCAAATCAGTTCCAAACGATTACAAACGAGACACTAATGGTCTCACAAAACCACCCTTAAGTGAATTCCAAATAATCACAAAATAAACTAGAGGAAAGACCTTACCAAACAGATGAACCAAAATCTTCAGAACCAGAGTTGACGAAGGCCCAAAATAACGAACCAAATCAACTCCACCAAAACACCCAAACAAAGATGCACGAAAATAATTAGTTGCTGCTCCACGAGGCAAATCCCACCAATCAATTGATTAAATAAAGTGCTGCTGCCGTTGAACCAAAAAATCACCAAAACTTGTTTGACCAAGTCAAACAAGAGCAAACAAGAACACCAATTGAATTTTCAATGCTCTAAAGCCACTGTCGCCGCCCTTTTTTTTCCTTCGGAAAAACAACACCAATTATTATGTTTTTTTTGTGAATCTAAGGTTTTGTAATCAAACCTTAATTGTATCCAAATTGGATTGGGCCTCCACAAATATAATATATAAAAATATTATACCTAAACCAAGCCAAATTAAAACTCTTTTTCCAAAAATCAATTGGGTCCCACACTCCACCAAGGAGGTATACCCAACATTCCTTTCTCTATGTTGTCTAATTTTGGGTTTGGTTCTAAATGGATTAGTTGGATGAAAGAATGTATATCCTCAGCCCATATCTCTATTTTGGTTGATGGATCACCAACAAATGAGTTCAAACCTATAAGAGGGCTTAGACAGGGTGATCCACTATCACCATTCATTTTTAACATTGTGGCTGATGGTTTAAACATCCTGTTGGGCAGAGCATTACAAATGGGTTTGATTAAAGGGGCAGCTGTTAGTTCTAATAGTATAAAGATAACCCGCTTGCAATTTGCTGATGACATAGTATTGTTTTGTGAAGCTGATTGGGAATAGGTAGTCACCATAAAAAGGATCTTGAGATGTTTTGAAATTTTGTCCGAACTCAAGATTAACTACCATAAGAGTGTAGTCAGTGGGGTTGGGATCAATGATGAGTCTCTTGAAGACCTTGCTGCTAAACTGAATTGTTTGCATCAAAAATTGCCACTCAAATATTTGGGTTTACCTTTGGGAGCTAATCCAAGGAGAAGGAGGACTTGGCAACCAGTGCTTGACAAATGTAAACAAAGATTGGCTTCTTGGAAAAGGAGATTCCTATCATTTGCAGGAAGGTTGACATTGTTTAAGTCTGTGTTATCTTCTTTACTGGTTTATTACTTATCTTTGTTTAAGATGCCAGAAGGGGTTGCAAATGAGTTTGAGAAAATTCAGTCTAGATTCTTATGGGGTGGTGATGAGCTTAGGGGGAAAATTCACTTGGTTAAATGGGGGGAGATCACTCAAAGTAAAAGTCAAGAGGGTTTAGGAATTAGAAAGGTGAGACTATGGAATAATTGTCTTTTGTTGAAATGGTGGTGGAGATTTGGTATTGAAGAAAATGCACTATGGAAACAAGTGATATGCAGTAAATACCCTGAGGTAGGTAGAGGTTGGTGGCCTTTACCTGTTGAAAATTACAAGCTGTCCATGATCTGGAGAGATATTGTGGGTGTCGCTGGTTTGCGTCCTGAGCTGGTGAATTTTTTCAAGCAAAACATAGTTCTGGACATTGGTGATGGAAGGAAAACAAAGTTCTGGACTGACATTTGGGTTGGGAATACCTGTTTAAAAGATGAATTTCCCAGACTATTTTCTGTGTCTCTGGACAAATCTGAGTCTGTGGTAGGGGTGAGGAACAGGGGAATTGATATTCAAGAATGGAAGATTAATTTCAGAAGAGTTTTGTTTCAGTGGGAAGTGGAGGAGTTGGGGAGACTGAATTTGATTTTACTTAATGCTCCAATGCTTAGGTTTGGTAGGTTGGACAGTATCAGATGGAAGGCAAATAATTATGGTTTCTACACTGTTGGATCTGCTTGTCACTAGAATGTTTTATCTTCTAAGGTCATTAGCACAGTAACTAGGTTCATTTGGAAGAATGTGGCTCCTCCAAGGGTTCAATTTTTTGAATGGTTATCATGGAAATGGAGGATTAAGACATCCTGTTTTCTTCAAAGGCTTGGTGTTCTTAGTAGAGGGTCCAATGTGAATTGTATCTTCTATAATAATGATTTGGAGTCTGTTAACCATATGTTGCTGTTCTGCTCCATTACCTAGAGAGTTTGGTCAAAAATTTTGGATTGGTGGGGTGTTAAATGGGCAATACCTGGGTTTGTAGGCAGCCTCCTTCTTTGGTGGGTTGGCACAAAACTCAAAAAAAAAAAAAAAAAAAAAAAAAAAAAAAAAAAAAAAAGGAAATGGTGCTTTGGAACATCACTCCATTGGCAGTACTCTGGTCTATTTGGAGGCAACGTAATGACAGTATTTTTAATGGATCCCTGGTGGACTTTGAAGAGTTATGTGATGCTATCAAAATCAAGATTGCGTTATAGTTCAGATCTTCTTCCCCCTCTTTTAATTTTTCTGTAAATGATATAGTGTATAACCTGCAACAAGTGAGGTTCTGCCTCGAGGACAAAGTTGGGTTGATGTTTGCAGCTGTTTCGGTGTGGCCTGTTGTGGTTGCTGTATGTTAGTTTGTCAAGATTAAAAAAGCAGGGGAGTGGTGAATAGGTATATCAGTTGGTCTGAATTACTACTGGGGCGTGGAGTAAGGTCTGCTGCTGGCATAAGGTATGTATACCTAGGAGTTGAACTTCTCAACTGGAGTCTAGGTATCACTATGTGCATCAACTTGAGAAGGTCTGTGAAGCTGGTTGCAAGTTCTGTGAACTGAAAGGTCTGTGCATTACTATGTTGTTGCAGCTTGCTATTGGTTGCAAGGTCTGTATAGGTCTGTGCATCACTATGCTGTTGATGCTAATGGTCTGGGAAGCTGGCCTTTGCCCTTGTCTTCTTTTTTCCTCTTGTTTATTTCTTTTTGTTGGGTTTGGTTTCTCACCAAATTCTTGGGGTTGAGCTCGCAGATGATTGGGCTCTCTTCTCGGTGCCAACCTAGTTGGGATCGGGTTAGTTTGCAATGATGCTTGATGCTCTTCCCCTCCTTGTTTGATGTAATCTCATATTTTGTATGATTTTTCATCAATAAAAGTTCCTTTTGCTCATAAAAAAAAAAATATAGCAGACTAATAAATTTTTTAAATAAATATACATAAACATCTACTTATCATTATTTTTTTATTGCTAAGAAAACAATTTATTAATGTAAACAATAGATTACAAGAGTGACTTCATCAATGTAAAGGCTATGGCTAAAGTTGCAGCAAGATTAAAACAAGCCTGACAACTTTTCATTACCTGATGATCACTTAAAACACTTTTACTTCATATTTTATAAAAAGAACACTTCACCCAAGAATCCGGATCCTCGGTAGTGCTACCCTGTAGCATTCCCCTGTCGCCCCCAAAACGACGTCGTTTTGGGGGCGGATTTTCAAAAAAAAAAAAACGCAGAAGAGGGAGGGAGGGAGGAAGGAGAAGGAGAGGGAGAGGGAGGGAGGAGGGAGGAAGGAGGGAGGAGGGAGGAGGAGGCTGCGAGCTCGCCGTCCTCGTCCCTCGCCGTCGTCGCCGCCATCGCTGCCGCCGTCGCAGCCGTGGTCGCAGCCATGGCAGATCGTCGCAACAGCTCCACCTCTCCGCCTCCTCCTCCTCCTTCTCCTCCCCCAATATTTATGGCCCTCCCTCAGTCCGCCGGCCTTCCTTCCTTCCTCCTCCTTCCTCCTCCTCCTCTCCTCTCCTCCTTCTCCTTCCCTCCTCCTCTTCAGATTTTTTTTGTTGAAAATCCGCCCCCAAAACGACGTCGTTTTGAGGGCGACAGGGGAGTGCTATAGGGTAGCGCTACCGAGGATCCAGATTCCTTCACCCAAGTGGGAACTTAAAAGTGAAGTGGGATGACCCACTATTTTTTATGTCAAATATCCTTTAAATACTTGTAACATTACAAATTTATTCTTATTAATTTAAAAATTATTTAAAAATTAATTTTCACCACACCATATATAGACCTCGCATGAACTTATCATTATTTCATGTGCACAACCGCTAATATTGTTCAAAGTGTAAGGTACAAGTTCTCATTCAGCCGTGGCTCTGCTAGAGCAACTAGAGGTTTAGCGAGAAAGAGGTCATTTGTACATTCTTTGAGCTCAATCTTTGACATGGTGGGTGGCAATTTCCAGTTGAACCCTTGGAGGAGCCTAGCCATTAGCATGGTAGCGATTGTAGACCCTAGAGTGACTCCTGCACATCCACGCCTTCCAGTGCTGAACGATAACATGCGCAATTCTGGATCAGTGAGCAACACGTCCGAGGCATCATCCTTCAAGTGGCGCTCTGGTTTGAACATAAGTGCCTCGTCCCAAATCCTAGGGTTGCGGCCAAGTCCAGGGCGGCTTAGCAGCACATGGCTACCTTTTGGGATGAAGTAGCCGGCAACTGTTGTGTCGGAGACCGAAACATGAGGAACATTGAAGGGTGCAAAGGGGTGGAGGCGAAAGGCCTCCTTCACACATGACTTGATGTAATTAAGCTGTGAGAGATCAGATTCTTGGACTAGTCTCTCCTTGCCAACCACTCGGTCGAGTTCCTCTATGGCTCTTTCTAGGATTTCAGGTTGATTTAGCATCTCAGCAAGTGCCCATTCCACAGCATTTGATGGGTTGTCCACTGTTGCTATCATCAACTCCTGGATACATCAAGTGTTGTTTATTAATTTGCTCCATAATTGAAATTAAGGTGTGTTGTCTTATTTCATTTTGATAACAACACTACAACAAAATTGAGTTTTTACGACTTCAAATTAACGACATACAGTAAATGCAAGCCGTGGTTTCTCACTTTTACGATTTGTTTTTTTTGTATATCGTAAATAATTTCACAATCACGATGTGTCTATTGCGTAGGCCGTGAATGTTAATAATGATCATTTTTTTACGTCTTGCAATATTAATCGTAAATAATAAAACTTTTTATGACATGTATTTGGCATGCCGTTAATACACTACAAGAAATGATGGGACATAACCTTACCTATTTACGTGACACAAATATATGCTACTATAAATAGGTAAATGGGAAGGAAAAATATTACAGCCCTAAATTGTCTATTAAATAAATGATTAAATATCTAATATTATCCAATGACAAGTAATTATAATCTTTAAATTGAATTCTTAACTAGAATAATGTGTCTATAGTTAAGAACGATTTAATGGCGTGGCAGTTTTGCGATTAAAAATTGTTTTGAAATGATTTTTTTTTTTTTTTAAAGTGATAGACTAACAAAACTATCACATCATATGGTTTACATTTTTCAAAGGAAAATGATACATATAAACTTATTTTTTAGATCTATTTTATAGACTTAGTGATGTGTAAGTGATATGTTGGAGTAACCTATCTACTCATCCATACTTCCTGGCGGATATGTTGGCTTAATCTATCTGCATATCTATTTTATGAATATAAAAAAAAAAAAAAAGATGTGTAAGTGATATAATTGGTTCATAATTAGAGAAGATATGAGAGAAAATATTACCTTTGATATCCTAATTGATTGTCACATCACTGGATTTTGAAAATTGGGTCTAATTTTTTTGTTTTAAATAACAATACTTTTTTTTTAAAATATAAGAGAAGGATTCCCTCCGGTTCCAAATATGGACTGGAGGTGCTGTTTGAGTTTATGAGATCCACCACGGGCCTTGTTTAAATTAATCAAATTGTTTATTTTATTAGACATTTCGTGTATTTCATCTTAAAAAAAAGAGATTAAGTCGATCTGATAACTGTAACTTGTTCAATTTACCATGTTTTTCACTAAAAAAAATAGACGACAATTATGTTTTTAAAAAATAAATCATATATTTTTTTTGATAACAAAAATAATAAATTGAACAAGTTACAATTATCAGATCAATCTAATTTTTCTAATAAATGAAATAGATAAAATACCAAACAAAATAAACGATTCAAATTATTGAAACGGAATTCATAATAGATCTCACGGTCTAATTTTTTATTTTTATTTTTGGCTCCATAATTGAAATTAAGATGTCTTGTCTTATTTGCTCCATAATTTGCTTCATAATTGAAATTAAGATGTCTTGTCTTATTTCATTTTGATAACAAAACGTTTCAACTTTAATCTTTCCCAGCAATTAATACACTACAAGAAATGATGGGACAAAACCTTACCTATTTACGTGACACAAATATATGGGACGGAAAAATATTATAGTCCCAAATTTTTTATTAAATAAATAATTAAATATCTAATATTATCCAATGACAAGTAATTATAATTTTTAAATTGAATTCTTAACTAGAATAATGTGTCTACAGTTAAGAATGATTTAATGGCGTGGCAATTTTGTAATTAAAAATTGTTCTGAAATGATTTTTTTTTAAAGTGATAGACTAACAATACTATCACATCATATGGTTTATATTTTTCAAAGGAAAATGGTACGTATAAACTAGGAGTGAGCAGCGGATATATCGATCTGTCAAAAGCGGCCGAACTGAACTGATCCGTTGCATTTTGAATGGATGCGTAATGACGAGCGGACGGTTGCGGATTGATTTTCTCCAATCCACTAATCTGGCGGACGGATGGCGGATTTGAGATTCTTTTAGCCACAACCGAACCGCCAAATCGCGAATATCCCTAGTAATTTATAAGACTTTGTTTTTTCAGTTTGTTTAAATATTTTGTTTGTATTTTCAATTAAAAAAGAGTTTAAATATTCTGTTAAAAAAAGTTTTTAACTTGAATATTTTTTTTGAATTGAAAAAAATAAACGTATTATTTATCTATATTTTTTGATTTTTAAATCTATCTCTAAAAATAATAAATAGAAAATATGATATATGCTGGTTGATTTTTGTTTTTAAAAATAAATATAGATGTAACAATACAGATACATACAATCTCTGCTACTGCTATGTTCATAGTTTTCGTGGTTTGAATTGTTTTATATTTTAAGAACCACAGATTGTAATACTTTATGTGGATGAGGCATGTTGTGATTGTAGTATGTGGATGAGACATGCTGTGATTGTGATATTCTAAAGTTTCAAACTTTCTTACTTTGGATGAGGTATGCAGTGATTGTAATATTTTTTTTAAGTCATTAATTGTAATACTTTTTTTTTTTTTTTGAGGAAGTGCACAAGTTGAATTATGTTGAAAATTTATAAAATTTTAAACTGCCAAACCGATTCGCATCCATCCGTCAATCCGCTCAATCTATATCCGCTGGATTAGCAAACGGATGGCGAATTGGAGGTTCCGTGGCCACAACTAACCCGCGCTCACCCCTAATATAAACTTATTTTTTAGATCTATTTTATAAACTTAGTAGTTGTTTGGAGTGTACTAAATAAATGTACTTTTTATCTTTTTGGATTAAAAAGTTGAGAAAAAAATATGGATGTTTGGGTTAACTTTTTGACTTTTTATAAAAAAATATGTATTAAAAAATTATATAAATAAGTGTATATTAGAAGTTAGTGATGGAATAGGTCGTACGGACGGAAGCTTAAGGGGCAGCGCGGCAGAGGGTGGGGATAGGAGATTGATTCTCTCCTTTTTGGGCATAAATTGGACGGTGCTGTTCGGCTCATGGGGGCCCATTACGGGTCCCGTTTTGTTAATCGGAACCGTTGAATGTGTAGAACTCGTCGAGTACTATGTACTTGTACAAAATCACGTTGATTGGATATCAATAGCTATCTGATCGTGCTAATTTTTCTTGTTAACTGTTAACTATAACACCATCCATTTTTTATACAAAATTGATTTGATCATGTAGTTACCAATTTCCGATCAACGTGATTTTTTTATTTTTTCTTGTCAACGGTTCACATTATCGAAACGGAACTCATAATGGATCTCACGGTCTAATTTTTTATTTATTTTTGGCTCTATTTATTTATTATTATTTACTTATTAAGTCAGGGAAATACTTACCACAATTTGTGCTTTGATCTCCTCTGTTGATAGCAATGGACTACCATTCGCGTCTTTGAGCATAAGGAGCACATCAAGCAAGTCCTCTTGCTCTTTCTTGGTAGCAATATTACCATCCATCCACTGTTTGATCCTCTCGTCAATTTCAGGATCTTGATATTTTGCTACGGTTCCAACAGCCTTCCTCATGACTTTCTCATGACCATCTAAGTCAACAAGTCCTCGTAAGAATGGTATGTAATCAGAGACACAGAATGAATAAATGTACCCAAGGATGGTGAATAATGCACTCATGTGCTCTTCCTCCTCCACACCTGGACCTCCATCTTCCCTTCCCTCCCCGAAAAACCTCTTGTTGAAGATCATCTTCTTTATTACGTTCCCACAATAGTGTTGCGCAGCGACTCTAATGTTCACCATACCACCTCCTATCATGGAGTTTTTGCATTGGTTGTAGACATAACGAACAAGGTGGTCGGCTTCTTCGACTCGTTTGTCGTGAAGCCAGCGATGTCTTGCCGGTGAGAGAACGTCGGAAGCGAGGACTCTCCTTATCTTCTTCCAATGTTCTCCTAACGGGGTCAAAGCTGTTGTTAGGTAACCCCGACTGGTGAGATCAGCAGACATGCAAAGTGGCCTTGAGGAGAAGATAGAGTCTTGTTTTTTCAAGAACTCTCGTGCAATTTCTGGAGAAGTGACAGGGATGACATGCACCTTCCCAAGGCGGATACACATGATCTCCACGTTCATTGTCTCCATCATTTGGTGTATCCATCGGAATGTGGGCTTGTGTTTGAGCATTTCAGGGAGGTTCCCCACGATAGGCCATGGTTTTGGTCCAGGGGGGAGTGAGACTACTTTAGTTTTCCTAGTACGCTTTAGTTGTTGGTACTTAACAATGATGGAGAAGATCAATATTGTGATGAGAACAGAGAAAAACCTTAGGAGAGTTGATGAAAGGCCTAAGCTATCCATTTCAAGTATGGAATGCAAAGAAAGAGGTGTAGTGGTGATAACAACTCGATGTTATTACGCTTTGAAAAAAGACTTGTGATCTAGCACTGGTGTGTCATTGCTATGCATATTGCTTGGGTTTATATAGACTCCGTTTGGCTGGATTGTGTGGAATGATTTAAGGAAGAGGATCCCTCCAGTCAATATTTTGGGCTGGGCGGTGCTGTTGCAGCCTATGCGGCTCACCACACACTCCGTCTTGATAATTCAAATATTTTATTTTATTTAACTTTTTATATATTTTATTTACACAAAAAATTAAATTGATCTAATAACTGTAATTAGTTTTTTTTTTTTTTTTATTGTGTAAAAAATATGATAAAATTGAATTAATTATAATTATCGGATTAATTTAATTTTTTCAATGAATGAAATACACACAAATTTTGACAAAATAAACTATTTAAATTATCAAAACGAGACCCGTCATGAATCTCATGGGTCGAAACAACCCCATCCAACCCAAAACAGTGGCTAAAGGGGATTCTCCTCCAAAATTTGAATAAGTATATTTTTTATTTTTTATGAAAAAATATATAAATGAGAAGCATTTACACATAAGTTCTAATTTATAAACTTATACTCCATTCAGTCACAACTAAGATTTTTTAGACTTTCAAGTCTCATTAAATTTTAATAGTCGAAATTGCCCTTCAAATAACGATTGTTCATCATTTATAATTACATATAAATAAACATGATGATTTAATATTTATTTTGATTTTCAAAACTTTAAAATTGAAAAAACTAAAAAAAAATTATGTGCAAAAAAGAAAAAATTGAAATATTTTTTTTGTACAAAACTGAAAATTTTGTATCTATAAAGGAGTCTGATGATAGAACATTGATGTGCAAAATTAAAATTAAAATTGAAAATACTGATAATGTTGTTAGTTTTAAAATTGGAAAAAAATTAATCAGTTTGTTTGGTTTCAGTTTTCTAAAAATTGAGATTTTTTTTCATATTTTTTTAGTGAATATTTTTAAAATTTTAAGCAATTTTTTTACTTTTTTAGATGCACCTTACTTAGATGTATCTAAATAGTTAAATATTTGTGAAAAAATATTTTTAAAAATTAATAAATACACAAAAATACGAAAAATATACTGAATTTTCATATTTCTTTGGTATTTAGTGAATTTTGTAAAGATTTTTTTCACAAATATTACACTTTTTAAATGTATTTATGTTAGGTGTGTCTAAATTTTTTTTTAAAAAATTACTTAAAATATTAAAAAAAATTCATTGAAAACATTAAAATATGAAAAATAAAAAAGTAAAATTTTCTGAAAACTTTTTTCTAAAAACCAAAACCAAACAAACTGAATAATCTTTTCGATTTTATTAGATAGTTGAATCAAACCAATAAGTAGGTAAAAACGTTTAATCTTATGCTCTATAATTATCTGAAACATTACTATACAAAATTGATAATGTTTTTAGTTTTAAAAATTGAGAAAAACTGATAATATTCTCAATTTTACCTCTTATTAATTCAAAAAAATTTAGATATAACTTGAATTATCATAACATTTATAAATAAATTTTTTAAATAATTAACTCTATAAACAAATAGAGAAGCCAAGTAAGCCAAATAAATTCAATTATTAGGGTTGTCAAACAACTAGTCCTCTATTCGTAGAATATTTGTCAACCTCGTCTGTCTTCATGTGATAAGCGTGATGCATTGAGATCCTCTAGAGTGTTAATGGTAGAGTGATCTCCTAGAGTGAATTATGAGGGCGCGACACCTATCTCATTAATGGAACCAAGGGTTGAGATCAATCCCTCACCAAAACGACGTCGTTTTGGTGGGGAAATTTAAAAAAAAGAAAAAAAAGAAAAAAAAAAGAGTGAAATGAGAAACGAAGAAGAGAGAAAGGGGACATAGCTGCCGGAGTTTTTCTCCATCTCCGGCGCACTCTCCTTCCCTCCCGGCGACCCCACCCCACTCTCCATTTCTCCATCCTCGAGCTTCATTGTAATAGCTCTTTTTCGGTAATAATTTAATTTACTTACCCCAAAAAAAAAATGTAAATTACATACAGAAATCTAAGCAAAGCCCTAAGTACCAATCTCTGCAAAAACTTTCTATTCCAGCACAAAAACATGAATCAATAGCCAATAATTTATATGAAGGAAAGACCCCAATTCAATCACTAATACAAACCCTAATGTTTATTAAATTAAACCCATACATCAGAGCATTGGCAATGGATTAAGTGGGCTTTGATTGAGGCATTCAATTCCGGACCAATCTACGAAGTCAACTAGATCCACCTGATCAAAAAGGAATCCCGATTAAGAACAAAAGTGTCTATATATATGTATGTATGTATGTATGCATCATTGTTCGCATATATAAACTATACATATACATATTTGTTAATGATAATAATTCAAAATCCAAAAGGAAAATAATGTTTGACTAGGCACCCTGCTTCTCTCTCTCCAACAGAAGAAGGAGAAGACGAAGAGTAGAGGAGGCAAGGGGAGTGGTGCGGTGGGGTCGCCGGGAGGGAAGAAGAGTGCGTCGGAGATAGAGAAAAACTCCGGCGGCTATGTCCTCTCTCTCTCTCTTCTTCGTTTCTCATTTCACTCTGTTTTTTTTTTTTTTTTTTTTTTTAATTTCCCCACCAAAACGACGTCGTTTTGGTGAGGGATTGATCTCAACCCTTGGTTCCATTACTAGGAGATCACTCTACCATTAACATTTTAGAGGATCTCAACGCAAATGTGATACCGTGTCTGCTTTCACATTGACTAAAGTTTTGACTCTGGTTTAAACCGCTGGTACATCAAAGAATAAAAATAAAAACTAAAAAAATTATTTTATTTTTTCTTAAATTATTAGAAGATAAAATTATATGAAAATGATGAATATTTTTTTTCACTAAATTAAGTTTTAATTTTTAATTTTTTTAAAAACTAAATTTTCACTTTAATGTAAACCATTTTAACTTTGTACCAAGAAAAAAAATGAATATTCCATGCTACACTCCCTTAAAATTGTGTATGATACGGTTTAGTTGTGAATATACGTGGTCTTGTAATAGATATTCTCAGAGCACTATATGTAGTTATTTATGTGGTACTTTGAATTGTTGACGTAGAGAAAATTTTAAGTATAGGACACAGTGATCGTTATAAATTAAAATTTTAGAGATAAAAATTTAAAGGTGAAATTATTTTTTAGAAATGAAATATTTTAATTGTCAAAAGTATAATTGTTGCAATTTTAGTGATAAACTGGATATTTAGTTTTTTTTAAAAAAAAAATTGTCTAAAAAAGTAAACATTTTGGTTCAAAATTGTTTTGGTCATAAAAATTCATTTATTAGCGATATTTTTTATATTTTATTTCTAAAGACTTTTTAACTTTTTATATTTTTAACTTTTTGAGATGAGCTTTCCCTAATGATTTAGATGAGAAATTGGTTTCCTAACAAAATTTTTATTTTTTGGTACAAAAAAAACAAAAAAAAAAGTTTTTAAAACCCTCGTATGTATAAAATAAAATAAAAAAAATTTAAAACCCTTGTATATTTTAGTTTTAGCTAGCTGAGAGAGAAAAAATGACTCTCAATTAGTTTTTGTTATTTTCTTAATAATCAAGTATCACGACCCGAACCCGCCCCCATGAGTTAAGGACATAACCGGCGAGTAATCGTGAGATTACCTACGGCCTCAATCCAAACCATACGTATTTTAACAGAGTTAATGGGAGCCAAACGGAAGCAATTTAAAAACTTTGTCCTTAGAGCTGTGCTTATATAGCACATCAAAACAAACCATACATACATATATATATATATATATATATAAATAACTCACAACTGAAATACAGTGCTATAAAATTCTGTTCAGACAGGATCATCCAAAACTAAGTCAACTCATGGAACTATATACAGACATATACAAAACTTCGCCAACATGACAAAATATAAATACATAACAAAGGGGCGAAGATGGGTCTCGTGCGTGAGACACGAGGGCTGACTTTCCAAAACTTATATTGATCCACTTAGGCTTTACTGGGGCTGGGTCTGGACCTCTCTTGGCTCACCTACAAATACATGAATGAGTGTGAGTGAAACCCCAGTAAATAATATCAAGTAAGGGAAATGCATTGAAATATTATACAACAGACGACCTTGGGCCCAATTCATTCATGTCAACTGGCCTTTGGCCTTTTCAAACTTTCATATCAGACTAGCTCTTAGGCCTGTATATTAGACTGGCTCTTAGGCCTTTATATCAGACTGGCTCTGAGGCCCTTATATTAGACTGGCTTTTAGGCCTTTATATCAAACTGGCTCTTAGGCCCTTATATCAGATTGGCTCTTAGGCCCTTATATCAGACTGGCTCTTAGGCCTTTCAAACTTTCATATCAAACTGGCACATAGGCCTTTCAGACGTTCAGATCAAATTGGCTCATAGGCCTTTCAGACTTTCAGATCAAACTGGCTCATAGGCCTTTCAGACTTTTATATCAAACTGACTCATAGGCCTTTCAGACATTCAGATCAAACTATGTCCACCATTCAAATTAATGAACTTTACAAAGCTTACATAGAAGTAGCAATTGGACAATAACATATGTCAGATATTACTCACAAAGGATCGGCTTGTGGAGTTGCCCTGGAGCTTGACCCTACATATCATATAACACATATGGGTCACAAATAATTCAATCCGTTCTTTAATTCATATATTTCTCTTTATGCTTCATTCTTATCTCTTTAATTCAATTACAATGCTCAATGTATGCCTAAGAGTGCTTAGAAATGAAAAGGGGACGAAAAACAGAACACATAATGCATTTTCAAAATTTCAGAAAACAGGGTCCCCGCTCGAGCGTGAACTTCCCCGTTTGAGTGGACCTTTGAGGCCTGCAAAAGTACTGGTTAGGTCGAATTTACGCTCGATCATCCATTCTGGCGCTCGAGCGGAAGGCCGCTCAACATGGCTCCCCGCTCAAGCGTGAACTTACCCGCTGCAGCGGACGCTATGTCTGCAAAAAGTACTAGATGCATCATTTTTACGCTCGAGCGTGAACTCGGACGCTCGAGTGGAAGTTCATCCTACAAGATCCACGCTCGAGCGTGAACTTCCCCACTCGAGCGGACACCATGTCTGCAAGAAAAATATTGGGAGCTCGAAATCCCCACTCGAGCGGCTATTTCCCCTTTCGAGCGGACATCAAAATTCTAGGTTTCCCAGGTTGTGTTCTTGAGCTCTAATTCAACTTTCAAACAACATTTATTGCATGCAATGGCTCAAATATCACATATTCACATACTAACATGATACCAATACCAAATTACAACATTAGGAAGCTCAATTTCTTGATCTATCTACATGCATGTCCCAAAATATCTCAAACTCATCACCAACATGCTCAAATTCAAACATTCAAGACTTATTCTCCTATGATTTGTACATGTATGTGGGAGATGCCCATTATTCTCAACTTAATTGGTGAAGAGGTGGCCAAAACATGAGTTTCCATTAAAATCTCACATGGATTATACATATTTGTGCTCAATTATGCAAATTTTAAAGCAATTTCTTACATGCATGCACATATTGTCTTCCAATTCAACAAAACCAACTTACTACATACTCTAGACCACAAATAAATCTTCAACACACAAGATTACACATTAAACTCATGAATTCAAGAATCAATGCTTACCTAGAAGCCCAATTCTTATTTCTATGGTCCAATTTAGAGTTGGACTTCAAATTTCCTAGCCTTCAAGATCAAACTTGTGCAATTCTCTCATCTCTCTCGTTATAGCCAGCTCTCCCTCTATTTTGAGCCCAAATTCAGTCAAATGAAGCAAGAAGAGAGAATAGAGATGTAGTGGCTTTTCTTACATAAGTCCCCACTAAGCCATTAGTTTAATATTAGATAATGGGGTACTAAATTGATAATTCTGAATCTAATTATTTTGGCCTGAATCAATTTCCAATGAAATTTCACCGTAGGCTCTAAAAATTATGCCAATCACAATGGCACAATCAATTTTGGGTTCGGTGGCCGATAGGGTCTTCAATTTAATTGCCAAAGTAGATAATCAAACAGATAATCCTATGGTGAACAGATAGAAATTCAAAACCACATATTTTCACATAATGGCACACAAGATCATATCAAAACACATAATCACATTCGTATTAAGGACTAATTGACATATTACAGAACGGGGATATCACAGTCTTCTCCCCTTTAGGAAGTTTGGTCCTCCAAACTTAATTTACCTTTGTTGGGAAACAAATGTGGATAGCGTAGTCGCATTTTCTCCTCTTTTTCCCACGTGACGTCTGTCCCATAGTGTTCCTTCCATTCCACTTTCACTATTGGGATGGACTTGCTTCTCAATTGTTTCACTTGCCGATCAACAATTCGTTCCGGCCATTCGTCATATTCCATATTATCGTCAATAGCTACCCGGTGATAATCAATCACATGAAACGGGTCTCGGAGGTAACCCCTCAACATCGACACATGAAACACATTATGGATTTGTTCAAATCCTGGTGGCAAAGCAACTCTATAAGCAACTGGACCAAGCCTTTCCAAAATCTGAAACAGCCCAATGTAACGGGGCGACAACTTGCCCTTCTTTCCAAACCTGACCTGGCCTTTCATCGGAGACACACGGTTGAACACATGGTCATCAACCTCATACTCAAGAGGTCTTCTCCGAACATCTATATAGTTCTTCTGCCGGTTCTGAGCTGTTTTGAGCCTTTGCCGAATAATCTTGATTTTCTCAGAAGTGTCTTGCACAATTTCAAGCCCAAGTAAGGCTCTATCCCCGACCTCTGTCCAACAAATAGGTGATCTACACCTCCTACCCTACAAAGCCTCGTATGGTGCCATACCGATGCTGGTGTGAAAGCTGTTGTTATAAGCAAATTCTACAAGTGGCAAATAGTCTTCCCAGCTCCCCTGAAAATCTAAGGCACATATTCTCAACATATCCTCCAAAGTCTGTATGGTCCGTTCTGATTGCCCATCTGTCTGTGGATGGAATGCAGTACTGAACCTTAGTTCTATTCCCATAGCTCCTTGCAGACTCTTCCACAATCTAGACACAAATTTCAGATCTCTATCCAAAACAATAGATACCGGAACTCCGTGTAAACGGACAATCTCATCAACATAGATGGTAACCAATCTGTAGGCAGTAAATGTAGTTTTAACAGGCAGAAAATGTGCAGATTTAGTCAGTCTATCAACTACAACCCAAATAGAATCCATACCTCGAGAATTCCGAGGTAGGCCCATCACGAAATCCATAGTCACATGTTCCCATTTCCATTCAGGAATCGGGAGAGGTTAGAGTAGACCGCCTGGTTTCTGGTGTTCAGCCTTAACTTGCTGATACTGAAGACACTTGGACACATATTCTGCAATCTCTTTCTTCATTTTAGGCCATCAATAAGTTTGTTTCAAATCCCGATACATTTTATTATTACCCGGATGCATAGCAAATACGGATCTGTGGGCTTCATCTAAAACCCTCTTCTTGAGTTCCAGAATGTTTGGACACTACAAGAAAAAACACTTTCGGCGACCACCTATTTTTTTGGTCGCAAATAGTCTACTTTCTGCAACTAAAATTTAACTTTTGGCGACCACAATTTTTTGGTCGCAGAAAATCACCTTTTGGCGATAAAAAAAAAAGTTGGTAGCGAAAAGTATACCTATTGGCGACCAAAAGCTTTTTTGATCGCGGAAGATCACCTTTTGGCGACAAAAAAAAAAAGTTGGTCACAGAAAGTATGCCCTTTGGCGACCAAAAAAAAAAAGTTGGTCGCGGAAAGTATACTATTGGTGACCAAAGGCTTTTCTGGTCGCGGAAGATTATCCTTTGGCGACAAAAAAAAAAAATTTGGTCGCGGAAAGTATACTATTGGCGACCAAAGGTTTTTTTGGTCGCAGAAGATCACCTTTTGGCAACCAAAAAAAAAAGTTGGTCGCGGAAAGTATACTATTGGTGACCAAAGGCTTTTTTGGTCGCGGAATATTACCCTTTGGCGACAAAAAAAAAAAAAAGTTAGTCACAGAAAGTTATGGCGGGATAATTTTAAAAAAAAATGATACTATCGTAATTACATGCTATTTTTCTGTTTAGGCATTAAAGGTTTTATAAAATAATATATAACCCAATTTTTATGGGTTATATATATTTTTTGCCAAATATGAACAAAAAGCATGTTATTGGTAGAGTGGATTGGGTGCATGGTGACTCCTTGGTCAGGAGTTCAAGTCCCAGGCAACACAAAAGAATTATTTTTTTTGGGTCAAGGCGCTGACTTTTGGCGACCAACTTATCTTTGGTCGCTAAAAGTTTACTTTTGGCAAATATGAATTGAACTTTCCGCGACCAAAAAAGTTGGTCGCGAATGATCACTTTTAGCGACCAAAGACTTTTTTGGTCGCAAAAAACTATCTGTGACGAGGCTTTAGCGACCAACATATTTTAGTCGCGAAAAGGTTTTAGCGACCAAATATGGTACTTTTCGCGACCAAAATGTTGGTCACAGAAAGTGTTTTTTCTTGTATACACATTTGGTTTCGAAATTTCAACACTTCACTTTCAATACTGAACTTTGCCTTCGGACTTGTCTCAAATTCATCAATCACTTTCTTGAGGAATTCATCATCTTTCTGTTTCTGCTTGATTTCATTAATGATTGCTGGTTCAGTTGAGATAGCGGCTATCAATCTGCCCTTTTTACACAACACCACTTCAATTTCAGACTTCTCAAAATCTTGCAGAATCTCCTTCTGTTCAGTAAGCAAACAAGCCATACTCCCTGTTGATTTTCTGCTTAAGGCATCAGCAATTGTATTGGCTTTTCCAGGGGTGGTACTGAATCTCAAGATCATAGTCTTTTATCAGCTCAAGCCATCTCCTTTGTCGCATATGCAGCTCTTTTTGTGTAAAGAAGTATTTCAGGCTCTTGTGATCTGTGTAGACTTCACACTTTGCCCCATACAAATAATGCCGCCAGATTTTCAAAGCAAAAACAACTACGGCCAATTCTAAGTCATGTGTTGGGTAGTTTTTCTTGTGCAGTCTCAACTGTCGGGAGGCGTAAGCAATAACCTTTCTGTTCTGCATTAACACACAACCCAAACCTTTATAAGACGCATCACTGAAAATCACAAAATATTCCGTACTTGAAGGTAGTGTCGAAATTGGTGCCGTGGTCAATCCCGTTTTCAATTCATGAAAGGCAGCTTCTCTTTCCTCGTTCCATTCAAACGGCTGCCTTTTACGTGCCAATTGGGTAAGAGGCACAGCTAATTTCGAAAAGTCCTTCACAAACCTCCGGTAGTACCCAGCTAAGCCCATAAAATTGCGGACTTCTGTCACATTAGTTGGTGTAGGCCAATTCACAATCACCTCTATTTTCTGTGGGTCCACTGAAATTTCTTCCTTGTTGATCACATGCCCTAGGAAAACAACTTCATCCAACCAAAACTCACATTTCTTTAGTTTAGCAAATAATTTCCTTTCCCGAAGTACTTGTAAAACAGTTCTCAAATGACGTTCATGTTCAAGTCTATCTTTAGAGTATATCAAAATGTCATTGATGAAAACTACAACAAACTCATCAAGATAGGTTTTAAAAATTCGGTTCATTAGGTCCATAAATGTTGCCGGAGCATTAGTCACTCGAAATGGCATAACAAGAAACTCAAAATGACCATACCTTGTTTTAAATGTTGTTTTCTCAACATCTTCTGCCTTTACTTTTAATTGATGATACCTAGACCTCAAATCAATCTTGGAAAACACTTGTGATGCCTTCAACTAGTCAAATAAATCATCAATACGGGGTAGGGGGTACTTGTTCTTTATCGTTACCTTCAGTTCTCGGTAATCGATGCACAAACGCAAGATTCCATCCTTCTTTTTCACAAATAATACTGGTGCACCCCAAGGCGAAGTGCTAGGTCGAATAAACCCCTTGTCAAGCAGGTCTTGCAACTGTTCTTTTAATTCTTTCATTTCGGTAGTATCCATTTTGTAGGGAGCTTTTGAAATAGGTTGGGTGCCTGGCACAGTCTCAATTGTAAATTCTATCTCCCTGTCTACCAATTCCCCTGGCAATTCACTTGGAAACACATCTGGAAATTCTTTAACAATAGGGATATCATTCAATTCAACATTCACAGATTGTTCCGATAACACATAACACAGATAACCCCGGCACCCCTTCCTGATCAGTTTATATGCTTTCATTGCAGATATCAAATAAGGTAGAGGCACTACCCCATTTCCCACAAACACAATCTCATTATGTTCTGGTGGTTTAAACATAACCCGTTTTGTCACACAATCAATGGTGGCACAATACTTGGTCAACCAATCCATGCCCAAAATTACATCGAAATACCTAAAGTTCAAGGGCAACAAATCTACATATAGGATAGCATCCTCAACACGCATATCACAAAACCGGTATATAGATTCACACAATATAGATTCCCCAGATGGAGCAGACACACATAGCAGATATGGCAGTAATTCTAAGGGTCTATTCAGTCTAGATGCAAATGCATATGTTGCAAATGAATGCGTGGATCCAGAGTCAATTAACACAAAGGCATCCCGATTACATATAGAAATGGTACCTGAGACAACTGTGTTGGCATTCCGCGTATTGCCCGGAACAAGCGCAAAAACTCTTCCTTGCCTTACAGTATCCCCGGTGGTAGCAGGTCTCATAGTATTTCCTGGTTTTGGGGTCGATGCAGTGGAACTAGCAGCTTTCTTTCCTCTATTTTGATTGCAATCTCGGGCCATGTGCCCTTGTTTACCACACTTGAAACAGGCCCCTGACACATGGTAACAAACCCCACGGTGCCTTTTGCTGCAAATGTTGCACATGGGGGATGTGTCTTGGGAAGAACTCGAGATACTTGAGGAGCCCGTGTTTTGCTTTTTCAGAAACTTATTCTTCGAAAAGAAGTCTTGTCTTTTGTTACTTTTCCATTCTGTTGTTGGCTTGGCTTGGCTTGTCTAGCTATGTTGTTCTCTGATATGATGGCCCTGTCTAGCACTCCAATGTAAGTTTCTAGCTTTAAGACATTCACTCTTTCAAGGATGTCACTTCGAAGCCCACCTTCAAAATGCCTCGTTTTCTTATAGTCTGTATCAATCACATGTGGCGCAAACCTAGCCAATTCAATGAATTTGGCCTTATACTCAGCCACTGTCGTACTATCTTGTTTCAGTTCCATGAATTCTGCCACTTTCCTATCCCGAACACACTACAGGAAGTACTTGTCATAAAAGTTTCCAGAAATTTTGCCCAATCGGCATCTTTGTAATTCTCACACATTAATATCCACCATCTTCTTGCTTCGTCTTCTAGCATAAAGGTGGCTAGAAGCACTTTCTGTGTATCCAAACACTGAAATACTTCAAACAGTTTTTCAATGCCAAGGACCCAAGCTTCAACTTTCGAAGGATCCAATCCACCATGAAACTGTGGCGGTTTCATCTTCTTGAACTCTTTTGTGAGAGCTATGATTCAGTCATCATTCTGATTATCTGGCACAGGAGGTGTCGAAAGTGGTGGTGGAGGATGTGGTTGCGCCATCGCCGCCGCCATTCTTGTTGTTGTCTCAATGTCTCGCCATTTCTAATCAGTCTTTCCATTCTATCCAGTCTGGTAGTAGAAGATTCCTCTATCTCGTCACCTCTTGTTCTCACCATCTGATTAAACTTGCATTATATTTTATACAAACGATTTACATATATGCATGTATTAAAGAGCATGCACATCTAAATAAATTGCAATGTAGCCAAATCATCACTTATAACACATAGTTGTTCATATTGAAACATTTAGATGCATTCTCGATACTATCAAAGTCAAACTTATCACATGAATGCATCCTAGGTCTTATCTAGACGCTTATTGCTCTTTTGAAAAAGTGTGTGAGTTATTAACTCGTGCTCTGATACCACTCTGTCATGACCCGAACCCGCCCCCGTGGGTTGAGGACATAACCGGCTAGTAATTGTGAGATTACCTACGGCCTTAATCCAAACCATACGTATTTTAACAAAGTTAATGGGGGCCAAACGGAAGCAATTTAAAAACTTTGTCCTTAGAGCTGTGCTTACAAGGCACATCAAAACAATCTATACATATATATATATATATATATTAATAACTCACAACTAAAATACAGTGCTAAAAAATTATGTTCAGACAGGATCATCCAAAACTAAGTCAACCCATGGAATTATATACAGACATATACAAAACTTCGCCAACATGACAAAATATAAATACATAACAAAGGGGCGAAGATGGGTCTCGTGCGTGAGACACGAGGGCTAACTTTCCAAAACCTATGTTGATCCACTTAGGCTTTACCGGGGCTGGGTCTGGACCTCTCTTGGCTCATCTACAAACACATGAATGAGCGTGAGCGAAAGCCCAGTGAATAATGTCAAGTAAGGGAAATGCATTGAAACATTATACAACAGACGGCCTTGGGCCCAATTCATTCATGTCAACTGGCCTTTGGCCTTTTCAAACTTTCATATCAGACTGGCTCTTAGGCCCTTATATCAAACTGGCTCTTAGGCCCTTATATCAGACTGGCTCTTAGGCCTTTATATCAGATTGACTCTTAGGCCCTTATATCAAACTGGCTGTTAGGCCTTTCAAACTTTCATATCAAACTGGCACATAGGCCTTTCAGACGTTCAAATCAAACTGGCTCACAGGCCTTTCAGACTTTCAGATCAAACTGGTTCATAAGCCTTTCAGACTTTCATATCAAACTGGCTCATAGGCCTTTCAAACTTTTATATCAAACTGGCTCATAAGCTTTTCAGACTTTCATATCAAACTGGCTCATAGGCCTTTCAGACATTCAGATCAAACTATGTCCACCATTCAAATTAATGAACTTTACAAAGCTTACATAGAAGTAGCAATTGGACAATAACATATATCAGATATTACTCACAGTGATCGGCTTGTGGAGTTGCCCTAGAGCTTGACCCTACATATCACATAACACATATGGGTCACAAATAATTCAATCCGTTCTTTAATTCACATATTCCTCTTTATGCTTCATTCTTATCTCTTTAATTCAATTACAATGCTCAATGTATGCCTAAGAGTGCTTAGAAATAAAAAAACAGAACACATAATGCATTTTTAAAATTTCAGAAAACAGGGTCCCCTTCGGAGGCCCCGCTTAAAGAAATCTTGGTTAGGTCGAATTTACGCTCGATCGTTCATTCTGGCGCTCGAGTGGAAGGCCTCTCAACATGGCTCCCCATTCGAGCGTGAACTTACCCGCTCGAGCGGACGCTATGTCTGCAAAAAGTACTGGATGCATCATTTTTACGCTCGAGCCTGAACTCGGACGCTCAAGCGGAAGTTCATCCTACAAGATCCACGCTCGAGCGTGAACTTCCCCGCTTGAGCGGACACCATGGCTGCAAGAAAAATACTGGGAGCTCGAAATCCCCGCTCGAGCGGCTATTCCCCCGCTCGAGCGAATATCAAAATTCTGGGTTTCCCAGGTTGTGTTCTTGAGCTCCAATTTAACTTTCAAACAACATTTCTTGCATGCAATGGCTCAAATATCACATATTCACATACTAACATGATACAAATACCAAATTACAACATTAAGAAGCTCAATTTCTTGATCTATCTACATGCATGTCCCAAAATATCTCAAACTCATCACCAACATGCTCAAATTCAAACATTCAAGACTTATTCTCCCATGATTTATACATGCATGTGGGAGATGCCCATTATGCTCAACTTAATTGGTGAAGAGATGGCCAAAACATGAGTTTCCATTAAAATCTCACATGGATTATACATATTTGTGCTCAATTATGCAAATTTTAAAGCAATTTCTTACATGCATGCACATATTGTCTTCCAATTCAACAAAACCAACTCACTACATACTCTAGACCACAAATAAATCTTCAACACATAAGATTACACATTAAACTCATGAATTCAAGAATCAATGCTTACCTAGAAGCCCAATTCTTATTTCTATGGTCCAATTTAGAGTTGGACTTCTAATTTCCAAGCCTTCAAGATCAAACTTGTGCAATTTTCTCCTCCTCTCTCTCTCTCTCTCTCTCTCTCTCTCTCTATAGCCAGCTCTCCCTCTATTTTGAGCCGAAATTTAGTCAAATGAAACAAGAAGAGAGAATAGAGATGTAGTGCCTTTTCTTACATAAGTCCCCACTAAGCCATTAGTTTAATATTAGATAATGGGGTACTAAATTGATAATTCTGAATCTAATTATTTTGACCCAAATCAATTTCCAATTAAATTTCACCGTAAGCTCTAAAAATTATGCCAATCACAATGACGCAATCAATTTCGGGTTCGGTGGCCGATAGGGCCTTCAATTTAATTTCCAAAGCAAATAATCAAACAGATAATCCTACAGTGAAATGATAGAAATTCAAAACCACATATTTTCACATAATCAAAACACATAATCACATTCGTATTCAGGACTAATTGACATATTACGGAACGGGGATATCACATCAAGAGCATCTTTTGGACAACCTCATATGATATTTTGTGACTACCTAATAATTTTTGTCTTATTTATGAGTAATGTTGGTGATTATTTTGAAATTTTGTGGGAAATTATTATTATTTTTTTGGATTAATTACCAAAAAGTGCTATCTACATATTTAGTGGTAGCTTAGGTCCTGTCAAAAAGTTTTTGAACCAATAAGTCCCATTTATTTTTGCCCTTTAATCCCAAAACTGAGAATGTTCTCAATTTTAAAATTGAGAATGTTCTCAATTCATAATTATCAAAACTAAGAAATTTCTCAACTTTTTTCTAGTATGAACTAAGAATATTATCAAAACTAAGAAATTTATAATTATCAATTTTAAGAAATTTCTCAATTTTTTTCATGATTAAAATTGAGAATATTATAAACTGAGAAGACTCTCAATTTCAAAAAAACCCTAGATCTCTCTCTCTTTCTCTCTCTCTAATGGCAATGGCACCTGTGAACTCAGTGAAAACCGAGACCTCACAATCAATGGATTCATCGCCTTCCGGACGAGTCTCCAACGCCAGCTCTGAGTCCTCATTTTCAGGTGGACTCTCATAAGCAACAGCCGCAGATCCATGCAATTCTTCACCCAACCCTCCCAAAGACCTTGAATTTCAGGTAGTGACGAGGCAGATCGGCAACGATGGAGAGAGGTAGATTTGTTCAGAGACAGATCAACAACAACCTCAACCTCACGCGTAAGCCACTTGCAGATTTGAGTTCTTCATCTTCATCGACGACGACGACACCGCAGATCTGAGTAGGGGAAGGAGGCGGTGGTTCTAGTGGCGGAGCTGGATTTCCAACAACGAAGCTCCGTCGAGGACGTCCATGGAGGACTTGAGGATGGAAGGGAGAGGGAAGACGACATCGAGACAACTTGCCTGGAGTTTGTTAGAAGGGTAAATTGGTCTATTAAAAATTAATGGGACTTGAAGGAGCAAATAATTTTATTTAGGACTTAATGGATTATAAGTTCACAAAATAAGACTTGTATGTAAATGGTCCCTTTTTTTTTTTTGGAATGGCTTCTGTCCAGTCCTTAATCGGATTAGACCGTGCTGTTGGGTCCGTAGGAGCTCACTATGGGTCTCGTTTTGATAATCTGAACTCTCAATGTGTAGAACTCGTTGAGTACTATATGCCTGTAAAAAATCACATTAATCGGATATCGATAGCTATGTGATCAAAACAAATTTTTGTCAACCGTTAATTTATTCACCGTCCATTTTTTCATACAAAACTGATTTGATCACATAACTATCGATATCCGATTAACGTAATTTTTTATAGGTACATAGTACTCGATGAGTTCTACACATTGAACGGTTCAAATTATCAAAATGAGACTCCCCTGGTACGGGCCCACAATCGATCCGATTAAGGACCGGATAGAAGCCATGCCCTTTTTTTTTGGCAAAATTCATTTTATCACTTTGTGGTTTATGACTGGAGCACTTTAGAGCCAAATATAGTTAGAAAGCCCTATGTGGTTTTGGACTAAGATACAACCATTAGTTTTTCCAACCAAATGAAAGATGTATCACATACACCATTTTTAAGAGTAACACTAGTTTTCTAAAAAAATAAAGTGAAATTAACTCAACAAAAGTACAATTTTACCCTTTTCTTCTCCAAATCTAAAATTAGATTAAGATCTTAATTAAAAACAAATTAAATTAAGGATTGATCTAAAGTATAATTAAATTAAGATGTACAAATTACAATAAATAATTAAAATTTTAAGATTAATTGTGATTTAAATATAATTAAATTAAAGAGTTAGGAATTACAGTAAATAATTAAGGATTTAGAATTAATTACCATCTAAAATGCAATTAAATTAAAATTAGATTAAAAATTTGAAAATTATAATAAATAATTATGAAATTATGATTTATTGTGATTTAATTAAATTAATTTTAGAAATTATAAATTGTGTATGAAAGAGGAGAGGGAAAGAAAATAATAAAAAAGGCATTGGGCTTTCTGGCTAACCGTTGCATTTTAGTTCAAAATCACATTGGGACGTTTTGACTATAATTGAACCAGAGGAGGTAAAGTTCTTTAGTTTCAAATCACGAGTGGATGATATGAATTTTGTGTTATTTATTTATTTATTTTTGGATAGAAAAAATAAATTTTATTACTTCAAAACATAGTAAACAGTTTTAAAATTTGAATTTGTGACATTTTTGTAGTGTTTTTTTTTTTATGATCTAATTTGATTTTAATTATGAAATTTTATGATGCTTCGTTATGAATCAAAGTGACTTTGGTTTGCAGTTTTGTGGCAGTTTTGAAGGTATTTTTGTTATGAATTAATTTGATTTTTTTATAACTTATTGTGGGGGGGTGGGGGGGGAATTATGAATCATAATAGCCGAATATTTTAGTGTCAATGGTGTTATATATATTTATTGGTATATCAATTAGTGTATTAATATATATATATATATATATATATATATATATATTATGATATTGTTATTTTAAAATTATGGATCACACCTGTTATACAAATTATAAAGATCTTAAACTTTTAAAATTATATCACATTATTCATTAATACACTAATTAATATATTAATTGGTGTGTATAAATTTAAATTAGCAAAATATAGTCCAATAACAAACACTAGAAACCTGTATGCTATAGACTATTTTGATAAGTAAACGCCATCGTACCTATCAAATAACCAACAAACATGTATTTAAGTATTTAACAAATTAACTTAAGTATTTAAGTTGCTTCTATGTAAACTCAACCAAAATATAATCCAATAACAAACACTAGAAACCCGAATGCTATAGGCTATTTTGATAAGTAAATGCCATCGTACCTATCAAATAACCAACAAACAAACATGTAATTCAAGTTAAGTGTGCTCAGATAGTTCAAACAATTAGAGAAAGAGAGAGAGAAACCAACCTTTTCTAGGTCATCACTACCTTCACCCCGATGTGAGAAACAGTTATTTAGTACATCCAGGTGATGCGAAAATTGAACAAAATCTTGCCTTAAGCAACATAGTTCTTGTTGTATTATATTATTATGACATACTTCAAACTTAGCAACTTATTTTACATGTTTTATTTGCTTCTTTTTAAACTTTGATTCTTTTCTCTACATCTTCATTATAGCAGTACCAATCATGATTCCAAGAACATAGCAAATAACATCAGCAAACTAATGAGAATCACTAAATAATATGGAAAAAGAAAATAGAGTAACACTCTGAATAATCAAAACTTATTGAACTTCTAAATGTGAAGTAATCTTGCAACATCAATCACCAAATGGAATATGTAGTGTCAACAGATACTTCTAAGAAGATGGCTCCTCAGATTATAAAAATCATTCCAAAACCAATGGTTGTTTTGCACAAAGTGCCACTACAAATGTAAATAACTTAAGTCACATGATTTAGCTACTTAAAATTCTCACTTAATTAACAGAGATGTCTTAATAATTGTAACACTCAAGAAAGTTCAATCAGTAGGAAAAACTACTCATTGTACAGTCAAGTGTGTTATGAACTATTTAAAAAAAAAATGAAAAAACTTTTTTCATCCATTACCCATTAACACTTTATTAACTAAAATTCCAAATCACCACAGTATTCCTACTTTTGAATGGTACATTCCAAGTGTTGAGGGTTAATGTTGTGAACAACAAAACAATAACTAGTCATTCATTGCTTATTAGTTATTAAGTAGAATTGCTCACATCTGTGGCGTGGGTGGAAAAGAAAGATTGGGAAACAAGTCAACATCAAAATCTTGTGTCTCCAATAACCAATTCCAACTTACAAAAAGGGCATGTGAATGGGATAGAAATAAAATTAATTTAGTGTCCACAAATATAATAAATTATGTACAATCCATTCCAATATAGAAGCACAAATAAGAACAAATATAGTAGCCTTTGCATACAAATCTGGAAAAACAAACATAGGCACATATGAAGTGCCAAAATAGTAAAGATACCAACTGCTAATGACAAGGAAAAGACATAAACACCATCCAAAAAAAAAAAGAGTGAGATCCTTGAATAATTTATTAAAAAGAGAAGGATGGGCATTTGGAAAAATTAAAAATAAACAGAGAAGATCAGGATAAGTTCATTAAGTAGAGTTCAAAAATATCATCACCCACATCATCAAGATCACCTCTGCTACTGTCACTATCAACTAAACAATTCATGGTTATATAAATGACATTAATAAAATCTAATTGGATAAGAATCCATCAATAGTAGTATTAACTCCACCCTAAAATCAAAGCCCTTTTTTTAATTGAAATTCCCAAATCAAATTATTATTTATTTTTTTATGGGGCATTTACATACAAGTCCCATTTTGTGAACTTATAATCCATTAAGTCCTAAATAAAATTATTTGCTCCTTCAAGTCCCATTAATTTTTAATAGCCCAATTTATCCTTCCAAGACCTCCTCATAGCTGCCAAACATCATTGCTGCCTTCATTCTCTCTCTCTTCACAGTTGCAATTTGGGTTCCTTCGACGTGATGAAAATGGACGAGTACATGTCCGATCTCAAGACATGGCTCTCAGGTGCCATCCCTTACCAGCAGACTTGCATCGACGGGTTCGATAACACCACCGGAGATATCGGTGCTCAGATGCAAAAGCTTTTGAAGCTCTTCAGCGAGCTCATGAGCAATGGTCTCACCATTGTCACCGAGCTTTCTACGATGCTTGGGTCATCCGGTCTCCTGAGCACCACTAGCAGGAGGTTGCTATCCAAAGATGGGTTCCTATCATGGGTCAGCGATGGAAAGAGGAGATTGCTTCATACAGGGAATGTGAAGCCTAATGCAGTGGTTGCTAAGGATGGGTCTCGAATTGAACCCCAAATTGCAACCTTCCAAGTCAAAAAGTTCACCAGATCTGAAATTGTAACCCTATGTACTCGACTACATTGTTCTTCTGAATTCTAATTTGAAATTGAGAACATTCTCAGTTTATAATATTCTCAATTTTAATCATGAAAAAAATTGAGAAATTTCTCAAAATTGATAATTATAAATTTCTTAGTTTTGATAATATTCTTAGTTCATACTAGAAAAAAATTGAGAAATTTCTTATTTTTGATAATTATAAATTGAGAACATTCTCAGTTTTGGGATTAAAGAGCAAAACGTCTTTTTACCTATAAATGGGACTTAATGGTTCAAATTTTTTTTGACAGGACCTAAGTTACCACCAAATATGTAGATAGGACTTTTTGGTAATTAATCCATTTTTTATTTTTTGGTTCAGTTGAAATCCTTCAATCAAAACCCTAGTTTCAATAACAAGAGATAGGTGAGATAGCTCTCAATATCATGTAAAAACTCCCAAATCAAAACCCTAATTTTTAACCCAATAATAGATTTGAAATAAATAAAGTAAAAAGCCTCAAATCAAAGCATAGAAAATCCTAATTTTTGAATTAAAAACCCTAATATTTTAAGTTTGGAGGATGAACCTATTGAATCTGTTGAATGAATACCAGCTTCTTGAATCCGAACTGAACCACTCCTCGGCGGTAGCGACGGACGAGCAGGGGATGGGGCAGCGAGGACAGCGACTCCTTAGCTCTTTGTCTTCTCTCTCTCTCTCTCTCTTTTGAAATACGTAACCAAGAGAATAGAGGCTTTTGTTTTATTATTATTATTTTGAATTACCTCACCAAAACGACGTCGTTTTGGTGAGGTATTCATCTTCTTCAAGTGATCTCAACCCTTTGTTTTACAACCTTATTTTTTTTGCAAAAATAAAATTTTTTGCGACGGACACAAAGAGTGTCGCAAAAAAAAAAAAAAAAAAAAAAACCACGGGTAGCATACCGTCGCGTATAATATTACTTTTTGCCACGGTTTTGGATTTTTCGTCACTAATAATGGTATTTAGTCGGTGCCTTTTTTGCCACAGTCAAATGTCGTCGCAAAAAAGATAATTTCGTGACAGTTTTTTTGTCGTCACAAAAGGTTACTTTTTGCGACGATTTTGAAACCGTCACAAAAAATTCCATGTCAAAAGCCTTCTTTTCTAGTAGTGCAATAAGCATAATAACAAATAATATACAAAAAAATTATCAAACAATATATAAAAAATCATCAAATAGTTCATATATATTGACACAACTTTTTAGAAAAATCTGTCTATAATCAATGCTGATATAATACCGATGAATAAACTGCACAATACCAGTGGGTAAACAAATTGACGAAGAGACTACAGTTTATGTGTTACAGTGGCAAAAAAAATGATTGTTCATCACCGGTTTACCATCATCTCTGCTGCGAGTCCATCATCATCTCTGTTATCGATCTAATGCTAACCTTCTCTTCCAAATGTTCTTCCATAGCAGGACCTTAATGCAAAATATGGTAAAAGAAGATCCTCGATTAAATGAATTTCTCACATTGACGTAAAGAAAATACTAAAATAATAATCTTGTACATTCAATATACAATGTTTTATATATATCACAAATAAAATATATATAATAATTGATATTCTCTCTCCTAAATATATGATATAATACATATACATGTACTATAATAAAAGTCTATAAATATAAAATAGTCTACATAATAATCTATGTATTATATAAGCAAAATGAGATTTTTGTGAAAAATATTGTGTGAGCTCCAAAACGTCATAATAAATTTGTGGATTTATCACTACAACAAAAGACAGATTTGGCGTCTAACTTTTTAGTCGCTAAAGGTCCAATTTTGGTTGCCAAAACCTTTTGCCAACTAATATTTTTGGTTTCCACATTTGTCATTGAAAGATAGTTGGGGAAAGTAATTGACGACTAAAAAAATTTTAGTCGCTAAAAGCACACAATTGGCAACTAATAATTTAGTCACCAAAAGTGTTTCAACTAAATTTAACATGACATTTTCAGCGACTAATATTTTTGGTCGCCAAAACCTAAACTATTTAGCTACTAAAACTTTAGTCATCTAAGGTCTAACATTTTCTATTTGGCTACTAATATTTTAGTCGCCAAAAGCATTTTTCAGCGACTAATTTTTTTTGTCGCCAAAGCTTAAATTGCTTAGCTACTAACATTTTTGTCACCTAAAGTCCAATATTTTCTGTTTTGGCTACTAATAGTTTGGTCGCCAAAAGTGTTTTTCCTCATTTTTTTTTTTTGGCAACTAAATTATTAGTCGCCTAAAGTCTTATTTGTTATGGCTACTAAATACTTAGTCGCCAGAAGATTTGTTTTCATTTAATTCTTTTTTTTAGCTACTAACTATTTAGTCAGTAACAATATTGACTTTATTTTTGGCTACCAATTTTTTAGTTGCCAAAACATCATTTTATGTTTTTTTTATTTTTATTTTAATTTGTCCACACCCACAACCTGTATATATTCCATGCAACCTGTACGATATATAGAAACTGGTTTATATATGTATTATCACCCATTCAACTACATCCATTTCACTTCCAACCATCTAAACATTAATACCTTCAAATGTCAATAATTCCATAAAAATCAAATACATTCCAATTTTAAATAATAATTCCATACATAACATAAATGATCATAGGGAAATCTCATCCTCTGTATACAAAAATATATTTACTACTATACCAAATGACCATTTGGCATGGTACAAAATACCATGGCATGACAAAAGGTAATCAATAGATCACAGCATAAATTATCTGTTTGAAGGCAAAAGTATTATGTACCCCACCAAAAGTATTCTATACAATTAATACAAATCTACACAAAAAGTAGAGGACGACAAAAATGTAGGAGTTTACAAAAGTGTAAATTGTCATCTGTCCACAAAAATGGAATATCCACAACTCTATGCCAAAAGCCATCTACAAAAAAAAAAAAAAAAAAAAAAATACACCACTTATTTCCATAGCATTTGATCATAATGTCACACCCCTTGTAACTGTAATAAAACTTTATCCTAACATTCATAATTTGATATTGTCTAGCTTGAGAACTGCCAAGTCACTACAGTATGAATTAATAGTCATAATCTAAACACAATACAAAGTTGGGTATCAAATGTATATTTTATTTTATTATTACTTTGTTTAGTGGGCCAGGGATGGATTATTTGAAAAATTGGTTCTTCGTTACACTCTTTCCTTGAACTTTTGACTGCTAATACTCGAAGCTTTGAATTTCACAAAAGATTTGGCTAAGATTTGGCTAAGAGAACCCTGGAAAAAGTATAGAGACAGTGTTTGATTTGGTGGAGATAGAGGATGATGAAAGGCGAGAGCTATTGCAAATGTTAGATTCAAAAGAGTTTCCTTGCAGAGGAAAGCCAAGGTCAAGCTTGATTTTACTGCCCCTGGAGAAGCAGGAAAGAAAATCTATACCCTCTATTTCATGTGTGATTCTTTTATGGGTTGTGACCAAGAATATAGCTTTGCTCTTGATGTCAAAGAAGCAGGCGCTATTGAAGATGACAGTGGAAGAGAATGAGTGACATGTTTAGAAGATTGAACTCCTTTTGTTTTGGTTCCGTTGTAAGTTTCCTAACGTGTTATTCTTGTTATTGCTAGACCCAGAATATGTTGGCAGGTGATGCATCATTTGAGTTGACTCTTGTACTTAAAATGGTTGAGATCGTCTAAAATTTGTTGTTGTCGAAGCCTAATTTGTAGCCTTGCATATTTTCCCATTTATATTAGCTTTTTATTTTGTGATGCTCAACTTAGGGGTAAACAGAAAAGAACTGCAATATGCAACAGTTTGCATTATTGTTTTAGATTTAGTCACTTGTGTTGTTCTTTTTCTATGTCTCTCTTTTGCTTTGTGTTTCAACAACTGTTATAGTTTTCCTGCCATCCAAAATGGGAAAATTGTAGATGACTCAGGTTTCTTTTGTTATTGGTTTCAGGTTTATGCTTTGAAAATTTGATTTAACAAATATCTGAATCCAAATGGTAGGTTTTTGGTAATAGTCATGTGTGATCTTTTGTTGATGATCACGATATGACAAAACTGTTTAGTTTTATGGTGATTGTTTTGTTGTACTTGGAATCCTCTTTATTATGATAATTTAGATGTGGACACATAAAAGCTAAGATGTCAAGATTTCATAGCTTGAATTTATAGGGAAACGAAGATAAAGTAGACATTAGACAATTAAGGCTTTTTTACTCCAACTCCCAACTTATGTGAAACCTAAGTTCAAGGCATTTTTCAATTAAATTAAATGAATCTGTCAAACCTAGCTTGTAGTTTAACATTACAATTCAAAAAACATGAAAGTTGGCAGAAATTTTGAACATATTACCTTAATTTTTTTGTGAATGATATATATAAAGTATCCTACAAAAATTATAATTCAAATTATCAAAATAAGACATGAGTGAGTTGGTAAAAATGAACAATACCTTCCGATCCCAAAGCCAAGCCCTTTGGGTTACCCAAACGGGTTGACCTAAATCAACCCACAACAACAAAGATTAGCAACTGGAATGAGAAAACCAAACAAACAAGTAGAGCACGAAAGCAGCAGAATTAAATAAAAAAAACATTAAAAAATTCAAATCCAGTGGAAGTTGGCATGGTTTACCTTATCAGCTGAACTAGTAACAACCAAGATACACAAAGCTACAAATTTAACACTAGTAACCTGCAAAAAGAGCAGAGGAAAAAGGAAAGACAAGTGTGCTTAGCCAAAAGATTTTCATAAGTGGATAAAACTCAAACAATAAACAAAAGAAAGGAAAGTACTAGACCGTCTTTGAATGGCCATTAAGTGTAGATAGAATCTCTCCTAATGGCTGATCAAAGAGTGCAACACTTGTATCAACCCTATCCGTTGCTATAATATCCTATACACCACCAAAAACCATATCTAACAAAAATAGAGGCCCTAAACAAAAAAATAAGATACAAATGGAAAAAGAGCACAGCTAGATAACACAACAGAATGCAGCGTATCAGCTCAGCAGCAAACCAAACCAAAAGAGCACAGCAGATCAGTAAAGTAGCAGATAGATCAGCAAATCAGCAGAGTAACAGATCAACAGATCAGCAGAGCAGCAAGATATTGCATTGCAATAGACAGATAGCAAATGCGGATCTGTACAAATTCAGTATAATAAAGACACCAACAATCCTATTTGAGAACATCTAAAAGGATAACTCCACCAGACCCAAGTTTAAAGTAATCCAAATCATTTAGTTATATGAGTAAACATTCTATTTTCCTTCACAGTGCTTACTTGAACAACTCAAGTCTAAGTTAAACTCATGTTCCTTAATGCCAATATGTCAAAAACATGGCTTCTATTAATTTATGGTCTTCTTTTTAAATAATAAAATCAGTTTCCTAATGTGTGTGTCAATTTCCGACCATACTGCCAATCAAGCACTCAGCTGGAGAACATTAGCAGAATAGATTAAGCCCGAATGACCTATCACAAAAAGAAGAGATTCCGGCAATGGTTCGTCCATTTGGAGGCACTTCGACGATCAAGTCAGTTATCTCTCAATGATAGCAAAAGTGCTTAACTCACTATTTAGAGCATAAAAAGCATACCTTAGACCCATGAGGGTGCCTTTCTTTTATAGCCAACACAAACCTAGTCCCAATAAAAGCCTAGCTTCAATGGGCTTAGGATTACTGCTAATCTTGGACTCCCAGTAGGATTGGGATAAACTCTCTAAAAGTCTTATCTTTACCCAAACTGAAGTCTTCTCTCATTCTAGGACTCTTGTCCCTTATTCGCTTATCCCGGATTCCGGTATCTTCGCAGATAATCTCGGCGTCATGACCAGGACACGTGGCACCTCGGCTGGCACTTCGTGACACCTCGGCCAAGTGTTGTCATTCAAAAATTATGTCCCTAATCTGCCCCTAGGTTCTATTACCTCAGCATCCTGAGGTGATGGAACCTATATCATTCCTTCCTTTAATCATGACCCCGGTTTAACTTCAGCTTGTAAATTTTTCTTAAAATTTCAACAAGTGTTAAACATGTCCTCGGTTTAACTTCAACTTATAAATTTTTCTTAAAATTTCAACAAGTGTTAAATATAACCTCGGTTTAACTTCAACTTATAAATTTTCCTTAAAATTTCAACAAGTGTTAAACATGACATCGGTTTAATTTCAACTTATAAATTTTTAAAATTTCAACAAGTGTTAAACATGTCCTCGGTTTAACTTCAACTTGTAAATTTTTCTTAAAATTTCAACAAGTGTTAAACATGACCTCGGTTTAATTTCAACTTGTAAATTTTTAAAATTTCAATAAGTGTTAAACATGACATCGGTTTAACTTCAACTTGTAAATTTTTAAATTTTCAACAAGTGTTAAACATGACCTCAGTTTGACGTCAACTTGTAAATTTTTAAAATTTCAACAAGTGTTAAACATGACCTCAGTTTAGCTTCAATTTGTAAATTTTTAAAATTTTAACAAGTGATAAACATGCCATCAGTTTAACTTCAACTTGTAAATTTTCAAAATTTCAACAAATGTTAAACCAACCTTAGCTTGCAAATTCCAACTCTCAAGCATCATTCTCTAGCCCTCTTTGGTGCATTACTTCCAATGTCATTGTGAGTCCTTTTGGACCTTCCTCCACTGGTTGTGTCGAAACAGAGTTCATTCCCTTGAACATTATGATGTTCTTTGGTGCAGTCTTCTTTGGTTCGACGTGTCTTCTGGGATTCTCCCCTCCTTGATTCTCCATGCCCGACCTCCCGTGAAGGCCGGTGAGAATGCCCTTTTACCTTGTCGTGCTGAGGGACTGTAGGAACTATGTTCTGCCCCCATTTCTGGGCATCTTTCTTGGCCGCTGGAATCGGCGTATCTTGTAAAGGGAAAGGTGACTGCACGACGTTGTTCTGCATCATGAAATTGACGACCGTTTGCAGGTCCGCTAATTTGTCCGCCATTTCTTTCATCTCGTCGTCCCTCTGCAGGCATCTATCTTTCCATACCTGGAGGTCGTCCTCGTTGTAATACCCAATCCGGTCCAATTTCTTCGGTACGCCGCCCTTCTGGCCGACGTTCTTTCCTCCGTGATTCTTATCACGAGTCTCTTTGTTGCAGTTGTCTTCTTCAACGTCAAGGTCAATATGTTTCCCACTCTTAGTAGGGGTGTCGTCCCCAACCTTCTCTTTCTGTCCATCGTTGGCCATCTATTCTCCTTTCTTTCCCACAGACGGCGCCAAATTGTATGTGTCAATTTCCGACCACACTGCCAATCAAGCACTCAGCTAGAGAACATTGGCAGAATATATTAAGCCCGAACAACCTGTCACAAAAAGAAGAGATTCCGGCGGTGGTTTGTCCACCTGGGGGCACTCCGACGATCAAGTCAGTTATCTCTCAAAGATAGCAAAAGTGCTTAACTCACTATTCAGAGCATAAAAAGCATACCTTAGACCCATGAGGGTGCCTCTTTTTTATAGCCAACACAAACCTAGTCCCAATAGAAGCCTAGCTTCAATAGACTTAGGATTACTGCTAATCTTGGACTCCCAGTAGGATTGGGATAAACTCTCTAAGAGTCTTATCTTTACCCAAACTGAAGTCTTCTCTCATTCTAGGACTTTTGTCCCTTATTCGCTTATCCTGAATTTCGGTATCTTCGCAAATAACCTCAGCCTAGCCGAGACGATCTCGGCGTCATGACTAAGACACGTGGCACCTCGGCTGGCACTTCGGTGACACCTCGGCCACGTGTTGTCATTCAAAAATTATGTCCCCACACCTAAAATGATTAAATCACACCCCTTGGTCAAAAAAACACCCATTCTGTATGGATCCAACTGTGAGATCATGAAAAATAAAAGTCATTGTAAGAAATCAAAAAAAGTTTGGTGAAATAACAAAGTGGATAGTATGTAACTTCTTCTAACCTCTTGAATCAAAATTGCACTTGAATGCTCCAACATTGCTTTATGCCGAAACATGAGAGAAATCTATTGGATTTGTTCATTTGTTACAACTTCTTTGTATCCTTTGTACCTTTAATTTGTTTATTAGTTGGCTCATTTTATTTTTTTGGACATTTTAGAGAAATCTATTGAATTGGACATTCAAATATGCACAATAATGATAATAAGGATAACGTAATTTAGAAGTCCTTGAACTAAATACGATAGATAATTAATATAAAGAAACTTCCAAACGTGAAAAAGAGAAATCTAAACAAATATACAGAAAGTATAGAGGTTCTAACCAATTAATAGATATTTTAATCACTTTGTTTTGATGCAACTTTGTTTTGTAGCTTATGAGATAGAAATAGTATAAATAGTTAGAAAAAAATTAGTAATCTAGAACCTGAGGAAAGGGAGACTTTTAGATCCTAATTTTTGATTTTGAACTGTCAGTTTGAAAAAAGTTACACCAACATATTATAGTCTAACAATACATTTTAAAAAATATAGAAAAAGCACAACAAACGTAATCCAGATGTAAGATGGATAAACCCAAGACCCCAACAACTGAGAGAATAATACCGTCAAACACCAACACCCTTTTGGAAGATTAATTTGTAAATACTAATGTAGTAATTAGAAAAATGGATTAGTTATGTAATGTTGCTGTCAAATATGAATCAACCATAGGTCTATCAACCATAGGTCTCTCTATACGATCAATAAATTCCAGATGTTCATGGAGAGAGTGACATGAAGGGTGATGAGTGAACAACTTTCTTGTCAATGATTCACAGATTCTATATATTGATGGACATTTGTAGTTTATTTGATCTTAATTCTACATCACAACCTATACAAACTAATTAATGCCATTTTTCGGTTAAGTTAAAGGCGTTTTCGGCTCTAACTCCCAATATACACAAATTAATTACATTCTGTCTGTTGTCACAAGTCCTATTTTTCACGAGGAAGCTGGTTGTGATATCCGTACGGTAGTTCGGGGGTTGTTTTGCATTTTTGCTTTCTTAACGCCATTTTTCAGTTAATTTAAAGGCGTTTTCGGCTCTAACTCCCAACATACACGTGCTAATTACATTCCGTCTATTGTCACAAGTCTTATTTTTCATGGGGAAGCTGGTTGTGATATCTGTATGGTGGTTCAGGGGCTGTTTTCCATTTTCACCTTCTTAACGTCCTTTTTCGATTAAGTTAAAGGAGTTTTTGGCTCTAACTCCCAACCTGCACGTGCTAATTACATCCCGTCTGTTGTCACAAGTCCTAATTGCCATAGGGAAGCTGGTTATGACATCCGTACGGTGGTTCGAGGGCCGATTCACATTTTTGCCCCTTTAACGCCCTTTTTCGGTTAAGTTTAAAACGTTTTCGGCTCTAACTCCTAACCTACACGTGCTAATTACATTCTGTCTATTGCCATAGGTCTTATTTGTTGTGAGGAAGCTGGTTGTGACATCCGTACGGTGGTTCGGGGGCTATTTTTTATTTTCGCCTCCTTAACGTCCTTGTTTGAATAAATTATAATAAAGAAAGTTACATAGGTTTGTCTCTAGGTATCCAATTCCTTTAATTTAACATGATATCCAAGTACATTACAAAATATTCCTATTTCTTAACAAATTTCATTTATTTTCTAGAATAGAATGGTGTGCACAATATGCCATAAAGCATTTTATTCATATTTTCTGTATTGTTTTATGATTAACTTGAATTGGTAAGTATGTTTGTAAGTGAATATCTAATTACACATATTGGCTACATATCTCATACTCATATCCTTAACCAAGTATAATGTCTGACAAGGATACTCTATACATTTAGAAAATGATAAATTACACTGACCTCTCCTAAAGTTTACAGAAAATACAAGCATTAATTTCGGTACATTTAGTGAGACTAAATGTACCAAAATTAATACAAATAGTGCAAAGATACAAAGAGAAATAAGGTAAAATAAACATTTCAATGTAAAAGAGTTGATAATATCATTTTTTTTCATAAATATGAATAAATTATTGATGAAAAGGGGTTTAATTATATAAAATAAGGAAGGGCACGAAAACAACTACTCTTGGGGAACTAAGCTAAAGCGAGTTTTGAGGAAGGCAAGATGTATGCAATCTTAGTCTCAATTTTGAAGACGTTGGCCACCAAAGTATGGGATTGAATTTTTTTGGTGTTTTCCCTCGCTTAACTTTTCTTTCTTTCTTTTTTTTTTTTTTAGTATTTATTATTAGTTTTTTTCTAGTGCCCACAACTTTAGGCAAGGAATTTAAGGTCCCCTAGATCTTTTAACCTCTTTCAAACTTTATCTACTGATTAAACTCAATTTCCTTAATTTAACCATTATAATTGCAACTTGTTCTAGCACTGTTAGCATGTATGAGGCCAAAGAGAAACACATCGGTGTACAAACTTAATCAAAATATAATAAAAAATAAAAAGTCCCCATTAGACCGCAACATCCACTCCGTGCTTTAGGCCCTCATATGTTGCTTCTTAATTCATTTTAATACATGATATTCCTACCCTCATCATCTCATGAAAAATTTAACACTAATTGGCTAAACTTTTTCAGTAATGCTTGGTGGCCCAAATTTTCATGGCCCGAATGGCTTGAAACGGCACAAATTCGGACCACCAAGCATTTTTCAAACTCTTTACATGTGCTTCCTAGTTTTTATAAAGCACAAAAGTCCCCATTAGACCGCAACACCCACTCAATGCTTTAGGCCCTCATATGTTGCTTCTTAATTCATTTTAATACATGATAATCCTACCCTCTTCATCTCATGAAAAATTTAACACTAATTGGGTAAACTTTTTACGTGTGCTTCCTAGTTTTTATGAAAGCTAGAAAATAATAAACTAGGCTTTTCCTTTTTGGATTTTTAATTTTTGCAATGTGAAACTAAAGAAAAGGATGATGGAATTGGTGTTCATGTAAATTTCTTAAGAGAAGTGTCCTATAAGCAATCATGACTTGAAAAAAATAGGAGCTTCACAACACACTATTGCATATCATAGAGTCAGACAAACCAAATTACAATGAACAAAGTCGTGCCTTAGGAATACAATTATTAAAGAGGAGATGAAGGAAGCAGTTATACAATACCTAATTGATTAAATGATCATCTTTTTCATTACTTATGATGAATTTCATTGTAAGTTCGGCGAAAAGCCTCATATAGCATAACCCCCAAGTGTTAATACAAGTATAAGAGTGATGCAATGTTATATTAGCAAGGTGATGCACGACGTGCGTGAAGTTTATTTATTTTTCTTTTTATCCGATCAAGTTTCACACTTCTCACTTTGCATTTGCAACAAAATAGAATGTTGAATTTAAAATTTAAAATAGTTACAAGCTAAAAACCCATTATATCGCTTGCAGAAGCTAGAACGTAGAGATATTTATGAAAAACAAATGGTGTTCTAGGAAAACTAAATATTGATATGGTTTCAAAAACAAGTAAGGGTGTTCTCTCTTTGGAATTTTATAGATATAGATTATAGATAGGTATATGGTGTCCAAGTTTAGGGCCAATTTATTACTACTTTTCCTTAAAGACATCTTGAGTTGAGAATCTCTAATAAAATTGCAAATAGGGGCCTTCAAAGTTTCTAAAACCATCATAACAGTTCCATTTTCCTTCTTTTTGTCAACAAAACTGGAGAATGAAGACAGACAAAAATACACACATACATACATATATATGTATGACATCTGGCCCAAACAAACTTAATTACAAAGCATATAACTTAATTAAATGTTTCTTCAAGTAGATCCACTTAGTTGAACAAAAAGGACATGAATATAGGTTCGATATAGCTCAAGAGAACAATCAAATGAGAGTGATTGATATGAATAAAGCGAACAAGTCAAACCAATTCGAACCTAATTTCACTCCAGACATCTATTTGATACTAATTGGCACAACACAACATAAAGAGAGAGCATGTCCTATATTTCACAACATAATGTCACAGATTCATGAATCTGAAACAGGAATTAATGGAAAGCAAATGACACAATTCATAAGCACAGAACCGCAATACATAGCTTGAAGCTAGGGATCAAATCATAGAAAAGCAAAATGAATACCAAAGTTCTACATTTTGGTTTAAAGTTCGTAATCCATCTTGGTTTCCCACATCCGCTTCAGTTTTCTCACCATCTTGACTGAAAGTGGACAATACATTCTTTACAAGTTCATTACTGTTACTAAATAGTTTAGAATTAGAATACCCCAGTCATGTCCCAAATTCTTGCTTAATCCAGCTTGAATTTGGGATTTCTGTGTAAAAATCAACACAACATTAACTCAAATTCAACACAAAATTAAACAACAAAAATCCTATAAAACCCTAGGGCAAGTGTGAGAAATGGAAAAATAGAGGGAGAGAGAGGGAGAGAGAGACCGAGGATGTACAGGAGAGAGAGAGAAGGAGACTGAGATGCACAGAGAGGGAGAAAGAGCTCCATCGACAGATAGAGATAGAGACTGAGAGCGACAGATAGGGAGAGAGACCGAGAGCGACAGAGCGAGAGAAACATACCTGTGATTAAGTGGCGCTGGTGCTTTGCAGGTGGCGGTGGCGATGTGTGACGGTCTCTCTTGCCGGTGGCCAACGACAGTGGTGAGCGGGGTGAGGCTTGGTAGTGTCGAAAGAGAGCGAAATTTGTTTGAGACAATGTATATCATGTATGTGTGTGTATAAGAGACAGACATATCGAGCGCAAAATCATATTGGTTTCCCTCTAAAAAAAAAAATTTCAACTTTTAGCGACTATTTCACAATTTAATCGGCAAATCAGGTTGTTTTGCAACTAAACTTAGAATTAGTAGCGTAAAATGTTAACTTTTGGCGACTAATTGTTTTTTAGTCGCCTATAACTATATGTTTTGCGACTAAATTTTTTTTAGTCGCCAAAAAACAAAGTAGGTCAACTAAATTAAAATGGCAGCCAAAATTTGAACCTTTGGCGACTAAAAAAAAATTAGTCGACAAAAGGACTATTTTTGGCGACTAAAATTGTTTTGGTCGCCAATTTTGGTTGCCAAATGTGTAAATTATTGTAGTGTATTGAATTAAAAAATAAATTTAAAAAGTAGTATTGGCTAATCCATTAAAGTAATAGTTTTAAAATATTAATAATTTCATAATTTATAGTTTTCAAAAAAAAACGTAAATTATTATTTTTATTATTATTATTATTTTAATATCTTTCCAACATAATCCTCTCATACTAATTTTTATTTCCTTTTAAAAAAATTAAAACTTGCTTCTTATTATATTACTATATTTTTCATACCATATATAACTACTCTAAAATCTTTAAAATTCATGATAAAAATTAAGAACTTTTAAAATATTTTGATTTAATTACGTATATTTAATTTCTTTTGTACATTTTTTTTTCTTTTTTGATTTGTTTTGTACACTCATATGTACTAATATTTATGCTTAAATTATAATTTTTTAAATACATGTAATGGGTGTGCAAAGAAATTAAGTATGTATGATTATAAGCACCCTTCCTGTATTAGTCACATTCATTATAATTCTTTAGTTAATAGATTTTCACACTACTAAAATATATTTTTAATTTTTTTTTATAATGGTAACTTTATTTCACAAATAATTAATTATTTTTAAAATATTAAAACATTTTACGTGAAAATTTGTATTAAATAATAATTTAATAAAATTTAAATTAAAAATTATGATTTGTTTTGAGATTTCACTTCTTTGATCAAGTTCTATACTAAAAATAAAATTTATGTACTAGCTTAATCTTATTTTAAATAATTCCTTTAGATGTAAATATAATTTAATATTAGACATATTTTAAGAATAAATATATAATTTCTTAATTGAAGTTTTAAAATATTAACAAATATGCCAAATATGTATATATATATATATATATTAATTTGGTTATAAAAAATTTTACAATATTTTTACCATTTTAAAAAATAAATAAGTTGACTGATAGTTTGGTATCGACCAAAACGATTATCTAAAAATTGAATTGATGTATAGCATAAAAAATCAACCAAATCCAGTTTTTTATACTACTTTTAGTATTTGATTCAGTATTAACTTAACAAATTATTAAATATAAGTTTAAATTTATTATTATTAATTGTTTTCACTAATTAACTGATCAATTTCTAAATCAAGGCCAAGGTAAAACTAGAACAAGTTCTATATTTTAGGCCGACTTAGTATTATATAAGTTTTTCATACATAAATATACATAATTATTTGTGTAAGAATTTTTAATATAAATATATAATTTTTTTTACAAAATATATATATATATACATTTTCTTATTTTTGTTATAAAAAATAATCATAATATATTTACCGAATTTAAAAAAAAAAAAAAAAAAAAAAAGTGGATTACGTGATCATGAATTGGGTATGAATGAAGATAATTATCCAAGAATTTAATGGTTGGCATAAAAATTGATCTTAATCTAACTTCTTAACTACTTTTAATGTTTAATGTCAGTACTATCCCTCAAATTAGTTCATGATATTCAAAACCTAAGAAATTAAAATATAATTTAAACATAAAATTTAAATTCATTATTACCAACTATTTCTATTGATTGATCGATCAAAATTTTAAATCATTTCCAAAGTATGGTTAGAACAATATTCATATTTTAGGTTGACCTTAGATAATTTTTACGCATAAATACACTTAACTATTCATATAATAATTTTAAATATAAATATAAAATTCTGTCAAAGTTTTAATTTTTTTTAAAAACTATGCATAAACATGTACATATTTATTAACCAATTTAATAAACAAATGAGTTAAGTGGCTCTTGTTTAAGTATAGACTAAGACAATTTCTTTAATAATTAGGTCACAGCCAAGTTGAAATAAATGTTAAGTCAATTAGATTATGTCACTTTTAGTGTCTAGCACAATTATAAATACTCAAGCCAACTCTTTTATATTTTATTACAAAAAATACTAATATATATTTATTCACCAATTCAATAAATAAATAAGTGGTTCATGCTTAGGCATAGATTGAGACAATTATCTAATAATTAAGTCATGACTAAGTTGAGATAAATATTGAATCAATTAAATTATGCCACTGTTACTGTTTAACACAATTATAAATCCTCAATAATTTTAAATATAAATATAAATTTTTATCAAAATTTTAATTTTTTTAATAACTATTCATAAACATGTACATATTTATTATTATAAAAAAATACTAACATATATTTATTCACCAATTTAATAAATAAATGAGTTAAGTGGTTCATGTTTAGGCATAAATTAAGACAATTCTCTAATGATTATGTCATGGTTAAGTTGACATAAATGTTGAGTCAATTAGATTATATCACTTTTAGTGTTTAACACAACTATAAACTCTCAAGCTAACTATATATTTTATTATAAAAAATATTAACATATATTTTGTTAGGTTTTTGTAATTAGTAATCCCGTTTGATAAAACTCTTTTTAGTTATAATTTATTCGCTCTTATTATTCAGTGAAGATAGGAGTGTTTAGATGCGAATTCAACCTGAATTGTGCCTATGAAGAGGAGTTTGTGATCTTGAGAGCCTTTAGTGTTTCCTACTTGGTTGACAATGTATGGGAATCGAGTTGCTCAGTTAGCTCATGGGGGTCTTGGGGGTAGCGTCCCATGGCGGCAATCAGAACGCCCTCAAAATAATACATATTAACTCACATTCTTGACATACATAGACATAAGAAAATAAAGCATATTTCTATTTATTAGAGTATTCCTTACAAAAGTATTGCATGTTGACAACAAAAGTAAATGCCCTATGGGCTTACAACTTTCCAAGCTAACACTTGGTTACAAAGAGAGTACTAACTCATACACATTAAGCCCTCGGCTTAAATTTACATGTAATACACAAAGATAATAACAAAAATTCTTCAGCCTCTAAGCCTCCCAAGCTATGTCCTTGGAAGTGGCATGTCACCTGAACATGAAAATGATGTCCCATATAGGGTAAGCCATAGCCTAGTAGAGATATACTAAACCAAATATGAGCAATGACTAAAACAATAGCATTTGATAGATGGTTAACACTTATAAACCAATTCGAATCTTCGAATCTTCAAGTCTGCAACCCAGAAGGACGCTTGAGCGAAGAAAATCTCGCTCGAGTGAAGAAACTCAAAACATAGACCTCACTCGCTCGAGCGAAGGAAAGCTCACTCGAGCCAAGAATTGCAACTTTCAGGTCCAGAACCAGACGCAGACGCAAGCTCGAGCGCAGGAATTCTCGCTCGAGCCACCAGACACAAAACTCAACTCTCGCTCGAGCGAAGGGACCCTGGCTTGAGCGAAGGAACTAAAACACAGAGCTTGCTCGAGCGACAAAAGCCTCACTCGAGCGAAGAAGCAAAAATTTGGGTAGCAACTATTGGTTTAAACTCACCACCAACCTGTAACAAACCTGCCCAACACATCCTAAAACTCATATATAAGGAATTAAAGGATGACAACAAGATATGAACAACAACCAACTCCACAGAATCTAAGTCCGAATACAACAACCAAAGGAGAAAGAATCGGGATCGCTATAACCTCCCCCTCTTAAAGAATTTCGTTCCCGAAATTAGATATGAGTTTTCAAAAACATGTTTTTCAATTCTCAACAACATTACCAATCAACATTTAACAACTTGACCCATTACCGGTCATTCCATCTCTATTCAAGAGGCATTCACAGTATAATTTTCAACATGCATTCTTTTGAATTTCAACAAGTTTCAATATCATAATCCACAATTTCATAACATATGCAATGTTAATAACATACTTGCATTTCTACAACATATTTAACATACACAATGTTAAAATAAACTTCCATTCTTAAGGCATAATTCACAATACCTCCATGAACCAAAACATATATAATGTTTTACAACTTAAGACATATTCAATGCTCTTAAAGTTTATCAATACAACAAAAGTCCCAATACATGGTTAAACATTAACAAACAAGTCTAGCTATTTCTCACGGACCTTCAATTCACGTTTCCAAGTGGCTTCTTCCATTCCGTGATGTTTCTACAAAACTTTTACCAAGGGAATGGTCTTGCCTCACAAGACTTGATCCCGCCTATCCAAGACCCGCACCGGTCTACCTCTAAATCGGTCTAATCCAATACATGCATTTGATTCGCTCAGACTTTTGAAGCATACTAACATGAAACACGTCATGAACTCCGGACAACTGCGGCGGTAAAGACAAACGGTAGGCAACCTCGCCAATCCTCTCAAGGATCTCAAAAGGGCCAATAAATCGGGGGGAAAACTTCTCACTTTTACCAAACCTCATCAAACCCCGCCTAGGTGATATTTTCAGAAAGACATGATCACCGACCTCAAATGCCAAAGGTCTCCGCCTAAGGTCGGCATAACACTTTTGGCGACTCTAGACTGTAACAAGCCTCCTATGGATAAGCTCAACTTTCTCCGTCGTTTCCCGAACCAACTCCGGGCCCAACAAAGGTACATCACCCACCTCGGTCCAACAAATTGGAGACCTACACAGTCGGCCATACAAGCTCTCAAACGGTGCCATATCGATACTTGACTTAAAACTGTTGTTGTAGGCAAACTCTACCAAGGGCAAGTGCCTCTCCCACGACCCACTAAAGTCAAGGACACAACCTCGAAGCATATCCTCAAGGATCTGAATAGTACGCCGATCGTCAGTCAATCGGCGATGATAACTCGTGCTAAAGGTCAATCTAGTGCCCAAGGCACCCTGCAAACTCTGCCAAAACCTAGCAGTAAAACGTGGATCTCTATCTAAGACAATCGACACTGGGACCCCGTGCAACCTCACTATGTCCCAAACATACAAGTCAGCAAGATGATCTACCGAATCTCTCACGCGCATAGGGATGAAGTGTGCCGACTTAGTCAACCGGTCTACAACTACCCAAATAGCATCACTACCCTGCTGAGTCCTCGGAAGACCTACAACAAAGTCCATAGTGACATGCTCCCACTTCCACTCGGTAATAGGCAAGGGTTGTAACAAACCCGCTGGCCTCTGATGTTTGGCCTTCACTTGCTGACAAGTAAAACACTAAGACACAAAAAATGCCACATCTTTTTTCATACCCCACCACCAAAACTGGCGACCCAAATCACGATACATCTTAGTGCCTCCCAGATGCACCGCAAGGCGTGAATGGTGAAACTCTCGGAGCACTTCCTCTCGGCAAGACTCCGACACAAACAAACGGTCTCGGTATCTCACACTCAGGTCGGGATACACCGTCAAACCCTTCTCAACCTTCCCACTGGAGATCTTCTCTTGGAGGGATTCTACCTCAAGGTCACCTCTCTGTGCCTTTAACACTCGAGTCACAAGTGTAGGCCGCGCAACTACAAAAAATAAGGCCGCAGCCTCAACAGATTCGCCCAGAAGCAAATCAAATTTGCCAAGTGCACCCAACATTTCCCACTCCCGGATGGCTATACAAGCTATATCACTAATGGATTTTTTGCTAAGGGCATCGGCCACAACATTGGCCTTCCTCGGATGGTAATGTAACTCGAAGTCGTAATCCTCAATAAACTCCATCCACCTCATCTGCCTCAAGTTCAAGTCTTTCTGTGTAAACAGATATTTCAGACTCTCATGATCCGAGAACACCTCGAATTTCTCACCATACAGATAGTGCCTCCAAATCTTCAAGGCAAAAATCACAACCGCCAACTCTAGGTCATGTGTAGGGTAATTTCTCTCATGTATTTTCAACTGCCGTGAGCCATAGGCTACCACTTTCCCCTCTTGCATCAACACGCAACCCAAACCCTCTCGTGAGGCATCACAACAGACCGCATAACCCAACCCTCTCTCTAGAATAATCAAAACCGGAGCGGTGGTAAGTCTAACTTTCAACTCTTGGAACGACTTTTCACAAGTCTCACTCCATACAAATTTGACCCCTTTCTGCATCAATCTAGTCAACGGTAAAGCTAGTCTGGAGAAATCCTTCACAAACCGGCGGTAATACCCAGCTAATCTTAGAAAACTGCGGATCTCAAAAACACTCTTAGGCTGTGCCCAATCCTACACTGCCTCTATCTTGGATGTATCAACAGACACCCCTTCCCCGGAAACTACATGGCCTAAGAACTTGACCTCACTTAGCCAGAACTCACACTTTCCAAACTTGGCATACAGCCTATGGGCTTTAAGCAACTCAAGCACCACTCTCAAGTGTTCCTCATGCTCCTCCTCAGAAAGTGAATAAATCAAGATGTCGTCCACAAAAACGACCACAAAACGATTTAAGAATTCTCGGAATATTCAGTTCATCAAGTCCATAAAGACTGCCGGTGCATTTGTGAGCCCAAAAGGCATCACCAGAAACTCATAGTGGTCATACCGCGTACGGAATGCCGTCTTAGGAACATCCTCTTCCCTGACCCTCAACTAATAGTAACCCGAACTCAAGTCTATCTTAGAAAAACAACGGGACCCTTTCAACTGGTCAAACAAATCATCAATACGAGGCATAGGGTACTTGTTCTTAACCGAAGCCCGATTCAATTTCTGGTAATCGATACAAAGTCTCAAAACTCCATCTTTCTTTTTAGCAAAGAGGGCCAGTGTTCCCTACGGCGAAGTACTAGGGCGAATGAAGCCCTTATCTAGTAATTCCTGGAGCTGAATCTTCAACTGAATCAACTCGGCCGGGGCAAAACGATATAGTGCCATAGAAATCGGCGCCGTGCCGGGCACTAGATCAATAGAGAACTCAATCTCTCGATGAGGTGGTAAGCTAACAAAGTCCTCGGGAAAAACATCCGAATACTCACAAACCACTCTAGGCAATACAGTCTGGGTCTCATCACACTCACTACCCATAAAGTTAGTGAGAAGACCACTAAGCTCACTCCGCCCTCGCGGATCATACACTGGTGGCAACACACTACCAACCCAATCTCCCAAGAAATGGAAACAATCCCCGCTCAAGGTACATACAGTCACCCTCTGGTGGTAGGAATCAATAACAGTCCGGTATGACGATAACCAGTCCATACCCAAAATCATATCAAAACCCGACATAGCCATAACTATAAAAGAAAATGGAAGCCGGCGATCGGCGACCTCTATATCACAGCCCCGACACCCTTGTTTCAAGATCAACTCACCCCTAAGAGGTGATACCACACAAATATGAGATGCTAACTGCGCCAACTCTAACCCCAAAATAGATGCAAATGCAACAAATATAAAGGAATGGGATGCGCCCGTATCAATCAACACATTGGCAACCGAGTTGCAAAACAAAAAGGTACCTCTCACAACAAACGGAGCCGGTACAAGATCCTGCGTGGTAACAGCATACATACGCCCAGATGGTCTCTGATCTACCTGCTCACCCCTAGGAGCAAAAGACTGCTGCACAGACTGAAACGATGACGCCCCCTGATTGGCCCTCGTGGCCTGAACAGACTGTGCTGGCTGAAACCTCTGCGTCTGCCTTGAACCAGACGCACCTAATGTGCCACTCAACTACAGGCAGAACCTTTTTAGGTGCCTCGCCTGACCACACTGGAAACAAGAGAGCGGCTGGCCTCTGCCCTGACTTTGGCTCTGAGGACGAGCCAAAGATGAAGTTGCCCTTTGACCTCCTCCTCTCTGCGAGCAAACTGGAGACTTGTGGCCCAGCTGACCACATTTGTAACAAGTAACGTCTTCCTGACCGCCTCTCCCAGAGCCTGAACTCAACATTGGAAAGGTAGATCTAGCAAAAGCACCTCGGGCTGGCGAGGTTAGAACCCCTTTGCCTCCTACCATCCTCTTGGCCATCCTGACTCCTCTTGGAGCCCCTGAACCTCTCCTCCTCCTCATGCATGATAATCTCCATATGGGCTGCAGCATCCACAAGGCGCTCATACTCCCTCGTCATGGACCCCGCAACTCTCATCTTGAGCCCGGTCCTTAACTTCTTCTCAAATTCCAGACAACGGCGTTCCTCAGATGCCACTAACTCAGGAGCAAACCTCGATAAGCTCGTAAATGCAGCCTCAAACTCGGCCACTGATGAACTCAGCTGCTTGAGCTGACAGAACTGATCCCTCAACTTCTCTCTAACAGCGGGAGACAAGAACTTCTCCTGGAAGGCATCAATGAAAGCCTCCCAAGTCCCTCCAATACGACCCCTCATGAACTTCCACCACTGACCCACATCTCCCTTCAACTAGAAAGACGCCAAGGTCACCTTCAAAGCCCCGTCTTCGATGCCAAGCATCTCAAACATTTTTGCCATCTGTTCCAGCCACTCATCAGCCTTAAGTGGCTCCTTAGGATCCCCCAGAAACTCATCCGGATTAGACCGGAAAAACTCCCTCTTTAGAAAAGAAGGCCCTGCCTCAGTCACATAGGCCTGGACTTGATTCTCAGCTCTGAGAATGTCCATGGATTCCCTCAATGCTCTTGCCATCTCGCGGGCTAAGGCGTCCATGGCCTGCTGACCTACTGGCTCGGCCACATTGACCTGACCAACACCCTCCTGCTGCGCCGAAATCTTATCCGGTATAGGCACATCCTGCCTCTTAGGCCTACCTCGCCTACCACCACGTCCTCGTCCTGACATCCTAATAAAGGTAACGAAGAACATTAGCACATTCACAAATGTGCCGAAGCTATAACACTCGCGTCCTAATGCATGGACAACAGTAATTCATTCGACGTAAGCACATAATCACATAAGCACTTACGAATTTCATTTCCGGATAATGACAATCCCGAGGCGTTGCTAGAGTTCCGGTTAGAAACAGCATTGATCAAGTGCTTTTCCAACAAGACTCCCAGAAACCCAAGGATCCAATCAACATCCTAGAAACTACATTCCATACCCACATAACCACATAAACATGTTATCAAATAAACATATAACATCATGCATAAGTCTCTAACAAGCGAGACAAACCCATTGTGGTACTAACCACTTCACTCATACCCAAAGTATTCGAACCCAGTACACTCTGATACCAAGTTGTAACGCCCTCAAAATAATACATATTAACTTACATTCTTGACATACATAGACATAAGAGAATAAAGCATATTTCTATTTATCAAAGTATTCCTTGCAAAAGTATTACATGTTGACAACAAAAGTAAATGCCCTATGGGCTTACAACTTTCCAAGCTAACACTTGGTTACAAAAAGAGAGTACTAACTCATACACATTAAGCCCTCGGCTTGAATTTACATGTAATACACAAAGATAATAACAAAAATTCTTCAGCCTCTAAGCCTCCCAAGCTATGTCCTTGGAGGTGACATGTCACCTGAACCTGAAAATGATGTCCCATATAGGGTGAGCCACAGCCTAGTAGAGATATACTAAATCAAATATGAGCAATGACTAAAACAATAGCATTTGATAGATGGTTAACATTTATAAACCAATTTATATAACAATACAGTTCCATGACAAATAGTCCATGTTACATTCCACTTTCCTTTACTTATCCAAATCATTTCATGAACATGGCTCAGAACCTGGCCAAACAATTTAAAGAGACTATAACTCATATAAAGACACTTCCATACTTCACAATTTACATGAGATCACAACTCATATTAAAAACACTTCCAAACTTCAAATGATACACATATTTGCTGTATCAATACTTCAATTTAATACACATATTTGCTGTATTAATGAAGTCCATCTCCTATCTCCTCCCAAACAGGTTTGAGAGTCCATCCCCTATATTCCCTCAAACCATGGAGTACATCCCCTATCTCCTCCCACACAATACACATATTCCAAGTATATAAATACTCATCATATACAAGGATCAATCAATACACATATTTAATGTATTATTTCAATCGTCATATTCAATGACATATTTAATGTGATTAGTTTCAGTTTTCCCTAATCAACATACAGTGTCTACAACAATTAAGACTATCCTCCACCGATAGCCCAAAGCAATTATTTCTAAATAGAAAATAAATGCATTAAACAGATATAATATCAACATTTTCATAGGTGAATAATTAATTTATCCAACTCCACCATTCAACTTTATAATTCTCCAATTTCATAATTTCCAACTTAATTTCATATTCCCACAAATTAATTATTTAAATTAATTTATCACATAGTTAGGGCATTTTTTCCTAATTCTCAATATCAACCCTAAGGCTCAATTTCATCAATATATCAACAATAATTTCATTTTCCAAGGTCTCATATGCACATGGGATTTAACATTTTGAAAATTCCCTTTCTATAAATTACAAACCAAACCCTAACTTTTTCAAAAATTTCCCAACAACACAAACTAATCAAAATGTCCAAAATTTATGACAAAACTCATAAAATAGAGTAGAGTATCCCTACCTCAAAATGGAGAGACCAAAGGAGAAGATGATGCAAACTTGAAGTGCTCCAAATCCACTATTTTTTAGATTAAAATGTAGTCCACACCACCTTCTACCTTTCTTACAAAGAGATTAGGGTAGAAACACTCAAGAACTAGATCAAACCTTAGAGAGAAGGTGTATGTAGAGAGAGAGGGAGCCGGATCTAGGGTTTGAGAGAAAAAGGAGATGAAAAAGTGAAGTGTAATCCCGCTGCTGTCAACTAAAATACACCAGGCTCGCTCAAGCGAAGGAGTGGTCGCTCGAGCGACCAGACACAAAGGATACTCACTCGAGCGTAAAAAGCCTCGCTCAAGCCAACAATTCGAATCTTCAAGTCTGCAACCCAAAAGCACGCTTGAGCGAAGAAAATCTCGCTCGAGTGAAAAAACTCAAAACATAGACCTCGCTCGCTCGAGTGAAGGAAAGCTCCTTCGAGCCAAGAATTGCAACTTTCAGGTCCAGAACCAGACGCAGACGCAAGCTCGAGCGCAGGACTTCTCGCTTAAGCCACCAGACACAAAACTCTACTCTCACTCGAGCGAAGGAACCCTGGCTCGAGCGAAGGAACTAAAACACAGAGCTCGCTCGAGCGACAAAAACCTCGCTTGAGCGAAGAAGCAAAAATCTAGGTAGCAACTATTGGTTCAAACTCACCACCAACCTGTAACAAACCTGCCCAACACATCCTAAAACTCATACATAAGGAATTAAAGGATGACAACAAGATATAAACAACAACCAACTCCACGGAACCTAAGTCCAAATACAACAACCAAAGAAGAAAGAACCGGGATCGCTATAGGTGCAGAGCTGTGCTACGGCGGGGTTGAAGGGTAGTGCCCCTAAAGTAAAATGCAAAAATGCAATCAAAATTGTTTGACCACTCGAGCAGTCATTTGTGCGCTCGAATGGATAAAAGGATCATCCACTACTTTTGTAGAGCGCCTGAACTTCTGAGTACAAAATATTACACTCAAGTAGTGAAAGTTGCGCTCGAGCGGTTAGCTTATATGTTTTGCACCGCCTTTTAGTCACACCGCTTGACTGGTGAAATGTGTACTTGAGCGATCTGCGCGATCCTATTTTCAATAAAGTGCGTTATTCGTTGTTTTTAGGGTTTGAGCTGTCTAGATTTTCAGAGAGGAAGAAAAAACAAAGTGTTTTATATTAGAGGCTATTTTATATGAGTTTCCTTGGTATATAGAAGGTGATCGTTTGATCAATGAACTTCAGATTGTCGAACATCAAGGATTGTTATTATTGTTTCATTTACAAAAGAGAGAGTTGTTCTTCGGTGAATTTCGGAAAACTTGGACTGAAATTTTGGTGGATTCCGAAGTGGCTCATTGTCCTAGTTTGATATTAGTGTTGTGGATTCAACGTTGGGCAAGACAATTCCAAGGTGAAGACAGTGGTGGAAGAGACACATTCGGATCGGTTCAATTCGGGGTATGGATTCGCTAGGTAATTCACGATACACTTATGTAATTCCTTTTTATCTTCTTAATGAATTGTTTTATGATTTTGGACCGTAGTTTTTTATCACAATTTTTCCATGTAAATCGTTGTGTCGATTTGTCTTTCATTATTTGATTGAGATTGTTATTTATTGTTTAAAATTGAAACATAATCACAAATCAATATCTCTGAAATTTTTAGATTTTTCATATTTATTCACTAATTTAATAAATAAATGAGTTAAGTGGTTTATGGTTAGGCATAGACTAAGACAATTCTATAATAATTAGGTTGTGGCCAAATTGAGATAAAATGTTGAACCAATTAGATAATGTCACTTTTAGTGTCTAACACAACTATAAATCTTCAATAATTTTAAATATAAATATAAAATTTTATCAAAGTTTTAATTTTTTTTAATAATTATGCATAAACGTGTACATATTTATTATTTTATTATAAAAACCACCAACATATATTTATTCACCAATTTAATAAACAAATGAGTTAAGTGATTCACGCTTAGGCATAGATTAAGACAATTATCTAATGATTAAGTCATGGCCAAGTTGAGATAAATATTAAGTTAATTAGATTATGTCACTTTTAATGTCTAGTACAACCATAAATCTTAAAGTCAACTCTTATATATTTTATTATAAAAAATACTAACATATATTTATTCACAAATTTAATAAATAAATGAGTTAAGTGATTCATACTTAGGTATAGATTAAGACAATTCTCTAATAATTAGGTCACGGCCAAGTTGAGATAAATGTTGAATGAATTAGATTATATCACTTTTAGTATCTAGCATAATTATAAATCCTCAATAATTTTAAATATAAATATAAAATTTTGTCAAAGTTTTAATTTTTTTAATAACTATGCATAAATATGTACATATTTATTATTTTATTATAAAAAATACTAATATATATTTATTCACTAATTTAATAAATAAATGAGTTAAGTGGTTCATGTTTAGGTATGGATTAAGGTAATTCTGTAATGATTAGGTCATGGCCAAATGGAGATAAATTTTGAGTTTATTAGATTATATCACTTTTAGTGTCTAGCACAATTATAAATCTTCAAGCTAACTTTTATTCTTTTGTATTCGTGAGTTATGACATAAGAGAAATTATAATTTTATGCCTAAGTAGACATTTTTAAACTTTTACAAAATAGACAATGGGTAGTTAATAAATTGACAAATATAATTTATTATATGATTGGGCCATCTTTGACATAAAATAAACTAAATTTCAAAATTTATAATATAAAATACATTTATATTTCATTGTAAAAATAATTTTTATAATTTTATTGCACTTTTGTAAAACTACATTCTACCATAGTTTATTTATTTCTTATAAATAAAATTTATGTTATTATTTAATTTCAAAATTAATTTTTAATTATTTACTTAAACCCGTGCATAGCAGGGGTATTACGGTTTATAAAATCATTTGAAAAAATTACACCCGTGCTATGAAAATCTGTTATGCAAATGTGAGTGAGAGAAAAGAAGAAGAAAAGGACCCAATTTGAGATGCCAAAACTAGAGATTGTGAAAAAATTTTAAAGTTACTTAGTAGTAAATGCTAATTTTAGGAAAGATAAGAAGATAAGAGTCATCGGTAATTCATATTATTATTATTATTATTGAGTTTCACATAATTTACGATATCATGTATTATATGGCAAATTAAAATTATGAAAACCTTAGAAAATAATAATGTATTTATATTTTTATCATAGATGCAGTTTTTGTTCTTAAAAATAAAAATAAAAAAGTACAGTATTGTAATTTATCATAATTTATGTTTAATTTTTTACTAATTATATTATGATTAATGTTATTGTTATTTAGAACTTAAAACATAGCATTAATGGTAGGGAAAAAAAAAAACTATAAGCAAAATTGTAATAAAAATAGTTAAAATTTAATTTATTTAATTTTTTTACTATTTAATTTTAAAATTAATTTTTAATTATTTATTTAAAACTTTGCATAGTACGGATATTACGTTAGTTCTAATATATATATATATATATATAAACTTATTAAAATATACTACATATATGAAATTTCATAGAACATTAAAAAAATTTATAAACTTATTAGATTATAAGTCTTCGCTTGACATTAGCTTTTTTAATTGATTTTTTTTTTTATGTTTGGGCTTTTTTAGCCTGATTTTTTTAGCCTCGTTTGGTTTATTTTTTTATTTTTTTAACTTTACGAGAAAAAAGTATAATAATTATGGTTTAGATATAATATTTTATCTTATTGATTTATGTAATCAATTTTATTTTTTTATACTTTATGAAATTCCCAAATAAATCTCCCGTAAAAATTTGGTAAAAGTCTGGGGTCCTAGCATTTTTCGGGTGAGATTAGGTTTAAGCAATATACACGTTGAAGCATAGTGGTACAGAGATTCGGATAGATTGGAAAATTATTTAATATTTTAAAAATATTATGGTTGATATTTTTAATCAATTGTTATTTATTATACCTCTTTATATTTTTCAATCATCTACTATAAGACTACCGGTCTATTTTTTTCATCAATTACAAAATAATGAGGTACGTATGTTTATATTATTATTGAATAATTATCCAAATGGACCACGGAGACCGGTGATCCGCAGCCGTCAAATCCCTATTAGCTACGTGAAAAGTGGGTCACCCAGTTGCTTGTGTCGTCATCATTGTGTGCACATTCGTTTAATGAGTTTAGCAACATGTTTTTAAAAATAAAAAAATAAGATAAAAAATAAGAAGTCAAAAATTACTTTTAAAAAAAATCTAACAAATTTCATTTCATTAGTAAAATTAAACACCATATAAGCAATTAACTTTTTTTCTTATAACTATTTTGTAACGTCCTCAAAATAATACATAAAATCCATCACTTTAGACATGCATTGGTATAAGAGAAATCGACCATTTCTATTCATCTGAGTAGTTCTTACAACAGTATTACATGTTAAGAACAAAAATAAATATCCTACGGGCTTACAGCTTTCCAAGTTAACACTTGGTTACACAAAAGAAGAGTACTAACTCTATACAAAACAAGCCCTTGGCTTGATAAACATGTAATATAATCAATTAAGCAAAAAGAGTCTTCAACTCTCATCATCGTCCAAGCTATATCCTTGAAGGTGGCATGCTACCTGTACCTGAAAATAATGTCCCATATAGGGTAAGCCAACGCCCAGTAGAGATATGCTAAACACAGTATGAGCAATAACTAAGACCTTAGCAATTGATAAATGTTCAACACAATACATTCACATATCTCACATTCCGATTTCACGACATTAAGTCCATGTTACATTTCATTTCCCATTTCTTTTTCAAATTTGAGTTTGAAAACAAGGCTTAATGCCTAGCCAAATAACTCAATGAGATTTAAACCCATCCTTAAAACACTTTCGAAATTCATGACGGATACACATTGTAATGCTGTATCGATAACACAAAATTCATTTCTGCACTTTACGAAGGATACACATTCTGGTGCTTTATCAACATAACATAAAATCACATCTATACTTCACAATTGATAACGATATACATTTTAGTGCTATATCAAATCAATTCGAACACTTCCATAATCAACACTTGATACACATTGTAGTGCTGTATCAATATCACACAAAAGTCCGGTTTAGAGGTCCATCCCCTATCTTCTCATAAACCGTGGAGTACATCCCCTATCTCCTCCCACACAACACATGTATATAAACATAAATCATATACAGTCAGTCAATATATAAAGTTAATGTATCATTCCAGTCGCTATATTCGATAGCATACTCAATCGATTAGTTTTAGTTTGCCTAATTATCATGCATTGTCTACAACAATCACGACTATCCTCCACCGATAGCCCAAAGAAGTTATTTCTAAACAAATAATAAAAGCTCCAACAGATAAATTATCAATGTTATCAAAAGTGAGCAATTAACAAATCCAACTCCATCATTTCACAATATAATTAGTCAATTTCATTATTTCCAACTCAATTCCATAAATCTACAATTCTTCCAAATTAATTATACAAATTAATTTATACAACAAGTTAGGGTTTTCTACCCCATTTCCCAATATTGACCCAATGGTCTAAATATCCACAACCAACAACAATATTATTATTTTGAAACCCAAAATGCACATTTTTAGAATCAAAATAACAAAACCCTCTTTTAATATTTTGAAACCCTAAGTCCCAAAATTACCCAACTTTAACACTTTATCAAAACAACCAAAAATCTATGTCAAAGACCATAAGAGTGAGTAGGAATCCCTACCTCAAATGTTGATACCCAACGAAGAAGATGAAGAAAATGAAAATGCTCCAAATCTCGAGATTCTTTGATCAAAAGATAGCCCTCGACGATCAACAACTTTTTTGTAAAGGCCAAAGGTGAGAAAACAACTCCTACTAGATCAATACCTAGAGAGAAGGCAAGGTTCTAGAGAGAGAGGCTCAACAATGGAGTTTTGGAAAAGTAAGAGAGAGAAAAGGATGTAAAAAAGTGATCAAAAAAGTTGGATCTCGATTTTATATAAGTCGCCGCCTTTCGGCCACTTACAGACTCGCCGAGCGTCAAAAATCCCGCCGAAAGCGTGGATACACACTTCGAACTTTTGTCGAACCAAGTCCTCGCCGGCGTAAAAATCCCCGCTCAAGCGTCATACACAAACTCACGCTCGAGCGTCAAAACGCCCGCTCGAGCGTCCAACACTGCAGAGGAAATATTGAAAGATGGAAAATCACGCTCGAGCATCAAAACTCCCGCTCGAGCGAAGAAGCAACAACGAAGGGCCCGCTCGAGTGTCAAAATCTCTGCTCAAGCGTGAAGGCAAAAATCTGGGCAACTACTCTTGGTCTCTAAGTTCAACCAACCTGTAACAAACCAGCCCAACACATCCTATAATTCAAATACAAAGTACGAAAGGATGCAAACAAGATATAAGCAACTACTAACATCCACGGAAACAAGTCCGAATCACTGTATACAAGAGGAAAAATCCGGGATCGCTATATATTTCAACAGTATTACATACACAAAAAATTTTCAAAAACAATTTTCCAAAATCATTTCTGAAAAAAGACAAGCTAAACAAGTTTTCGTACTTTTTATCTTAAAAACTACTCTACAAACACAAACCAATAACATTAAATTTGAGAAACACGAGGGTGTTGTAAGGAACATGCGTTTATTGTTTTTTTTTTTTTAAAAAAAAATTTCTCGTTAACGTCTTCAATGAGAAGACTGCTCAAAAATGACTTCTTCTCGACTTCTTCATAGTTACCAATCAACACGACATTTTTATTTTTATTTTTATTGTTAGTGGTTTGAATAAGTGACACGTGTTGTCCTGGTGCTTCTAATTGACCGCCCGTGTTCTCCACGTGCTTCTTCCTCTTGTATCCGTTCTCAACTAATAACACATTGCCCAATCAGAGAACCACTTACTTATCCGTTTTAAACTATTAAGAGTTATATAACAAATTTAAATTAAGAGTTATATAACAAGAAAACAAAAATAATTAGTAATGACATGATATTATTATATAAATGAGAGGGCAATTTATCATAAAATTGGGCGGCTGGGTCTTGGGAGGTAAAAGAGGCGGCGAATGGCCTGTGGGAGTTACTCGGTTTGGAGATATAGCTTCTATGTTAGACGGTTGAATGTTAGTCCCGGCCGCATGAGGTTTACTTTTACCCGGCTTGGAAGTATGCGTTGGTAGTTCGGTTAAGACATATGATAACCGAGGTGTACCAAGTCCATGAGGGGATTTTGGTTTGGAGATAGTTCGGCCCAACTCTCTTATGGTTAGCTCGGTCCAAACATGGAAAACTGAGGTAAGAGACTCCTATGGTTAGCTCGGTTTTAGGCATGGAAAACCGAGGTAGGAGGGAATAGTAAGTGTCTGATCTGGAGATGTTACTTCGGTCCTGAAGTAGTCCGGTCATAAGAAGAACCATCTCACTTGGTTTAAGCAGTGAGGAGGGTGTTGGAGGATAAGCATTATCTTCCAAGAGTATGAGTTCTAGGAGGACTCTATGCAAGGAGGAGTAATCCTAGAAGGACTCTACACTTGGAGGAGTAAGAATCCTACCAGGATTGTGCCACGTGAAATCTATATAAGCTCATCAATAACACCTTTGGAGGGGTAATACAATTTTGCTCCCTGAATACATTGAGCTTTTGCCTTCTTGTCTTGCTTACTGACTTAGGCATCGGAGAGGTTTCCGGCACACACCCGCCGGCTAGCTCACGTTGATATTTTCAGGTGGTGGAACGACATCGTACAGAGGAACGAAGACTTGGTTAACAGGATTATACGAGAAGGTGTATTTCTTTCCCGTACAATTGGCGCCGTCTGTGGGAAGAACAGACAAGAACAACCTCTTGACCAAGTTTTTCTCGAACACCAATGGCGAACAACGAAGAACTGCCTCAGTCCGCCGTTGACGGACTAACTCCAGAAGGAGGTGCAAGGCGCGAAGGCCTACCTTTGGTCCCTCCATGGCGAAACTGGAACCACAAAGGCGAAATTCCGGGGAGGATGCGAGGGCGAAGGAGGAATAGCGATCCTCATCCTCTCGTTCATAAAGCCCGGAAAGACAAAGGCGCGAGTTGATCCTCAAATTCGGAGGACCGCGTCGAGAACAAGATGAATCGATCCGTAAGATGGCGGCGGACATGGAGTCTCTGGCGCCGGATGAAAGGAAAAGAAGTGGCGGCAGAGAGAGGCGCAACAAGAAGCGCCCTCGCCACTCGAGGGTCGTGGTAGGAATTCTACACCCTCAACCGTAGAGAGAAGCCTCGGGACAGCGACACGCGATCCGTATCTTCGGGACTCGTCCTCCAGTGCGAGAGGATGAGGCTGAGAGGTCATACACGAGGAGTACCTATTGGCCCTCACATACGCATCATCTGAGGTCGAATGACGAGAATTACCTAGGTCGTCCGATCTAAGGTCCATGTTGGAAGAAAAGGCACGATGGAAGGAGGGACGCCGAGCGCGCGATCCCCACGGGGTTCTGCCTTGCGGCGATTGGCTCCTCGGACGCATGGAAGCGTCGAGGTTGGAATGCCAAGGCCGCACTTGGCATACGAACCGGCGGATAAGGCATTGGCGGCGAAAGAGACCTCACCATTCGTCCCAGAGATTGAGAACGCACCCCTTCCGTCAGGCTTCCTACAACCCAAATTCACGACGTATGAAGGAAAGACGGACCCTTACACCCACTTGAGCCACTTTTGCCAGGTTATGGCTGTATACCGGCGGAATGAGGCGTTGATGTGTATCCTATTCCCTTCAAGCCTCGGCGACCTAGGCTTGACTTGGTTTGAGAAGCTTCCAGAGGGCAGCATAACCTCCTGGGCACAATTGGCGGAGGCGTTTGTAACCAGGTTCAGAACAAACACAAAAACTCCGGTAGAGATCGACCAATTGCTCTCCATCGACATGGGCGACAAGGAAACCCTGAGGTCATACAACAGTCGCTACTGGGAGACATTCAACCAGATTGGGGATTGCCCAACTAACCTCGCCATTGCGCAGTACAAAAGAGGCCTTCCAGTCGGGAACAGACTGAGGGACTCTATCACCATGACTCCACCACTCACCATGGAGGCCCTGATGGAGAGAGTGCATCAGCACATCAGGGTGGAAGAGGATGGCGCTCGTGCCAAGGCAAAAACTGGCGCGACCGCAACACCAGAAAAGAAGACCTCAGCAAAGGTCAATACGGTAGATCGCCAAAACCGAAACGGGCGAGGCAAGCGAGACAATGGTGAGGACCAAGACAAGAGATGGTTAAGAGTCCGCACTGCCATAACCACGGTGTTCAAGAAACCAATCTACCGTATACTTAGCGAGATTCGAGACGAACCTTTCGTCAAGTGGCCTGCCAAGCTAGGCGAGGCACAGAAGGACTATGATGACAGATCCAGATGCACCTTCCACAAAGAAAAGGGGCACCGCACCGAGAACTGCACGCCATTGAGGCAGCATCTGGAAGAGTTTGTGGCGGCGGGCCACCTGGATAAATACATAGAAGGAGGGGCGCAGCCAGCCCCCCAAGACCACAACCTCCCCAATGGAATGCCAATCGACGCCCCGCCACAAGGCACCATCAACGTAATCCATGGAGTCTTTGAACCAGAGCGAGTATGCGAGCTCAGAGGTTCAATCAAAAAGGCAGAGCACTTGAGAGAGGTGCTAAGTGCCCAACTCGTCGAAAAATGGGAGGGCGAAGCTACAAACATCATGTCCTTTTCGCATAAAGACTTGGATAGAATATACTGCCCACACAACGATGCCTTGGTCGTCACTCTCCGAGTCAAAGATTTTGACGTCAAGCGGATTCTGATCGACCAAGGTAGCTCGTGTGAAATCATGTACTATGAAACCTTCAAGCAACTCAAGCTGCAAGATAAAGACTTGGCCCAGTAGTATCCTTTGATTGGATTCAACTCTATGGGAGTGGCGGTCGGCAAAATCATCCTTCGGTCGGGCGGGAAGCGTGTGAAAGCAAGTAGAGTTACAGGTCTTTGAAGGTCCCTCCACCTACAACATCATCTTAGGCGGAACGTGCACGCCATGCGCTCGGTGGCTTCCTCCTACCACCAAGTGATGAGGTTCCCCAACGACAAAGTAATTGAAGAAGTATATGGGGACAGATTATGTCCAGCGATTAGCCGTGCTTAGCGAATGGTAGCGTATTTGCCAAAGGATATGTTCATTCGGTTGAAGAACCGAGAGTAATGAACTATTCGCGGATGTTGGCCATGGTGATCAAAAAGCGATGGAGGACTTGGTAGAGGTCGAGAATAGACGAGAAGAACCGGATAAGTTCTTCTTGCTTGGCTCGTCGTTGTCCAGACTGAGAGAGTGGAGGTCTTGGAGTTCTAACTTCCAACGTCAAGTGTTCGCTGGACTCCATACGACATGCCGGCATTGACCCCAACTTCATCGCCACCAACTCAACGTACACCCTTACGCCAAACCCGGTCATTCAACGCCTTTCAGATCGGCACTCCACCACGAAATAGTAGCGAGGAAGTGGGAAACTTGTTGGAGGCGGGAGCAATTAGAGAGGTGCACTACCCGGGTGGATCTCCAACACGGTTGTGGTGCCAAAGAAGAATGGGAAGTGGCGTCTGCGTCGACTATAAAAGCGTCAACAAAGCATGCCCCAAGGATAGCTTCCCTACCAAGGATAGATCAATTGGTAGACCTAATACCTGTCACAAGAGTAAAGCTTCCTCGGCGATCTGAGGCTACCACCAGATCGCAATGCATGAGCCAGACCAGGAGGTCACATCCTTCACCACTCCAAGAGGACTATACTGCTATAAGGTCATGCCCTTTGGACTGAAGAACGCAGGGGCGACATTCCAGAGAATGGTCACCAAGATGTTTGAGCCATTGTTAGGCAAAACAATGGAGGCTTACATTAATGATATGGTGGTCAAGAGCAAGAGTGAGAGTGACCATCTCAAGGACCTAAGTGAGATGTTCGAGATCCTGAAAAAGCATAAGTTCATATTGGCGTCGAAGTGTGCTTTTGGAGTAGGATCAGGCAAATTCTTAGGCTTCTTGGTGACCAATCGAGGTATAGAGGCAGATCCTTCACAGATCAAAGCAATCCAGGAGCTAGAGAGACCTAACTCAGTGAAAGAAGTGCAGCACCTCACCGGCATGGCGGCAGCACTTAACCGATTCATCAGCCGGTCTTCAGACAGATTGCGTCCATTCTTTCAGTCATTAAAAGCTAAGTTTGAGTGGGACGAAGAATGTGACCGAGCTCTGGAGAGTTTGAAGGAATACATGTCTTCTCCACCACTACTTGTCACCCCAGTCCCTGGAGAAGAACTCTTCCTCTACTTGGCAGTCTCTCAGCACGCGGTAAGTGCGGTGTTGGTTCGAGCAGAAGGAATCCAACAGCTACCTATCTTCTATGTCGAGAAGACATTCTTTGGGAGCCAAACAGTACTTGCCTCTAGAGAAGTTAGCAGCAGCCTTAATGATGGCCTCCAGAAATTGGCGCACTACTTTCACGCCCACCATTGTCGTCCTCACGACCTTTCCACTGAAAGCTTTGTTTGAGAGGGCAAACTTTTAGGCGGATTTTGAAGTGGGCGGTGGAGTTGGGACAATATGATGTGAAGTTCCAACCCAGACCGCATAAAGGCCCAATCTTTGGCGGAACTTCGTCCATGAGTTCACTCTGGAAGCCACCAAGTCTCCTAATCGATCTGACCACAACCAAACTAGGGATGGAGATTGGCCGAATAAGCGCAACCCCTAATCGAGGTTACTCAGCCGGAACCTGAGGCAGACCATAATAGAGAAGGCAAAGAGAAAGCAGACCTTGCTACACCAAGTCAGAACTCGCCTACAACCAATGACTTGGTCCCATCGGAAGACAAGGGGCAAACTGCAACCATGGATCATGTAGAAAGCCCCAACGACGTTCCAGATCCCCCAACATCATCTGATCCTCCATCTTTGGAAGTTTTTGTTGGGGAGATGTGGAAACTCTTTGTGGATGGAGCATCTAACCGACATAGCGCAGGACTTGGCATAGTCCTCATCTCTCCAGACGGTCTAGTAGTGGAACAAGCGATCAACCTTGGCTTCCCAGCATCAAACAATGAAGCCCAGTCTGGCGCTTCTAGCAGACTCAAGTCACGGGCCTACATGAAGGCCACCGAACTCATGGTCTCTGATGACTCACGGTTGGTGGTGAATCAAATTTCTGGCGACTATGAAGCAAAGGATGAAAGAATGGCTAAGTACCAAGACTTAGTCGGAAGAGATCAAGAAGTTTGAAGTCGTTAGAATAGAACAGTTGGCGAGGAGGAGAATAGTAGAAGCAGAGCGAACTAGCGAGCTTAGCCTCAATGGCAGATACCTCCATCCCACATCCACTATTGCTCGACTACCTGCCTAGACCAAGTATTGAAGATCCAGAAGCTGAAGAGGTATGTTGTGCGGAGTTAGGTCCTTCTTGGATGGATCCCATCATCTTGTTCTGAAAAAGGCGGCACTCTACCAGAAGATAAGAAAGAAGCCAACAGAATCAGAGCCAAGTCGCAACGATTTTGGCTCTCTCCATCCTTAGCTTTATACAAGAAATCATTTTCAGGACCTTACTTAAAGTGTGTTCACCCCAGCAAGGTGGAAGCATTCTTGTTCGAAATACATGAGGGTGTATGCGGCAGCCATCAAGGAGGAAGGTCATTGGCATACCGAGCTATTTCACAAGGATATTGGTGGCCCTACATGCAAGCGGATTCAGAGAAGTATGTCAAAAAGTGCGAAAAGTGTCAGAAGTTTGCGCATCAAATACATCAACCTGCCAGAGAACTCCTACCTCTCACTAGTCCATGGCCTTTCGCAATGTGGGGCCTAGACATAGTGGGACCACTCCCAACAGCACCAGGCAACAGGAAGTTCTTTCTTGTGGCAACAGACTACTTTACAAAGTGGGTGGAAGCAGAAGCCTTGGCGTCAATCAAGGAGAAAGATGTGAAGAAGTTTGTCTGGCAGAACATCATTACTCGCTTTGGCATACCAAAAGCTCTGATTTCAGACAACGGCACTCAATTTGATGGCAGAATTTTCAGAAGCTTTTGTGAAGAGTATAAGATCGAGTTCTACAACTCCACACCAGCATATCCCCAAGCAAATGGACAAGCAGAAGCCTCAAACAAGGTAGTCTTGGATGGACTAAAGAAAAGGCTGGAGAAGGCCAAAGGCAAATGGGCAGAAGAGCTCCCACATGTTCTATGGGCTTACCGCACCATACCTCGACGATCAACAGGAGAAACACCATTCTCCTTAGCATATGGCATGGAAGCGGTCATCCCCTTAGAAGTTGGCCTTCCTACAATTCGGAGCGAAAACTTTGATCCAGACCTAAATGCGGAAGCCATTGCATTAGAACTTGACCTCGCAGAAGAAAGAAGAGAAAGGGCATTGGTTCACATCGCCACCTACCAACAAGGATTATCCAGGAAATACAACAAAACAGTACATCCAAGACAATTCAAGATCGGCGATTGGGTACTTCGCAAAGTTATGGGCAACACATTGGTCCCAGGAGATGGCAAGTTAGGATCCAACTGGGAAGGTCCTTACAAAGTGGTCGGATTAGCGGGCAAGGGGGCATACCACTTGGAAGATAAGGACGGTAAAGCAATTCCTAGGCCATGGAACACTGCCAATCTCAAGATATTTTATTTTTAGCTTTTTTCTTTTTTGAGTATGTGTAATTTTCTACTTTCTCAATAAAACAAGTCGATTCTTTTCAGTATATTTGTTTCCCATAAAAAGTAGTTTTAGCAAGGTAGTAGCATTGTAAACATAGTTGGCCGGAATAACCAACTATTAACCCTCCTAAGCCCAGGATCAGAATCTAGGCTACAGGACGTTTGGTCGGAATAACCCAAACATTCTATTCTAAGCTGGCGGGAGAAACCAACTTAGAGGTTGGCTGGATTAAACCAACTCTTTGTACTCTTCAGCCGAAGTAAGTTTATGGCTGAAGAGTGGTTGGCTGGATTAAACCAACGCTTTGTACTCTTCAGCCGAAGTAAGTTTATGGCTGAAGAGTGGTTGGCTGGATTAAACCAACTCCTTGTACTCTTCAGCCGAAGTAAGTTATATCGGCTGAAGAGTGGTTGGCTGGATTAAACCAACTCTTTGTACTCTTCAGCCGAAGTAAGTTTATGGCTGAAGAGTGGTTGGCTGGATTAAACCAACGCTATGTACTCTTCAGCCGAAGTAAGTTTATGGCTGAAGAGTGGTTGGGATTAAACCAACTTTGTACTCTTCAAAGAAAGTAAGTTTATATGGCTGAAGAGTGGTTGGCTGGATTAAACCAACTCCTTGTACTCTTCAGCCGAAGTAAGTTATATCGGCTAAAGAGTGGTTGGCTGGATTAAACCAACTCTTTGTACTCTTCAGCCGAAGTAAGTTTATGGCTGAAGAGTGGTTGGCTGGATTAAACCAACGCTTTGTACTCTTCAGCCGAAGTAAGTTTATGGCTGAAGAGTGGTTGGCTGGATTAAACCAACTCTTTGTACTCTTCAGCCGAAGTAAGTTACATCGGCTAAAGAGTGGTTGGCTAGTGAGTTGTATAGTTAACCGAGATTACAGTTGTGTAAATAAGTGCATAGAAAGCGAACATGCAAGCACAGAACCGGAATGAAAGTTCAAAATTTTTCATTAAAAACAAAAAGAAGTACAACTGAGGGGTCATAGCCCGGTTACAGGCATCCAAAACCGAAATACAAAGAAACAGTCATCCTAGGAGTACGTCGAGTTCGGCATCCAAATCTGCATCAGCAGTTGCCGCTGCCTGGAGACCGGTTTGAGGAAGGAGCTCGGTTCGGACCGTGGTATCAGTTGGCAGGTCAGAGGTAGCTGGTATCTCGCGAGATAAATCAACTGTTGGCTCCAACCGAGCCGCCTGAGTGCCTTGTTGATCGGTGGAAACCGGAGTCAGAGATGGCTCCCCCTCGTCATCATCATCGTCGTCATCATCATCGTCTTCTTCTTCTTCACCGGACCCTTCTAAGAATGCTTTTTGAAGATCGTCTGCATATTGCTTGAGCAAAGCCGGAATAGAGTACGGTGGAGCGTTGTAAGCGTCGGTGTCAGGAGTACAACCGAGCTTTTCCACCGCACTCCGCCAACCGCACTTGAAGAAAAGGTCCTTGGCTGCGCCACATTGAAGGCCGTACGCATCTTCAGCTTCCTTGAAGCCTTGTTTTTTGGCCTTTTTCACTCCGGCCTTCAGCTGGTCTATTTCGGCGTTTTTCTTTGATTCTAGCTGGGCCATCTCCCACAGATAGTGGTCTTTCACTTCGGTCACGGCCTTTTGTTTATCACTTTCAGCCGAGGTAACCAGGCCGGTGAGACGTGATACCTCGGCCTCCAGTTCGGCCGCCTTGTTCTGGGCTTGTGTTAGTTCGGTAGCTTTGGCCACGGCGTCTTTCATGGCCTGCCTGGCGGTCTTACGAAGTTCCATCACCTGCCGGTGTGCAAGCGTGGTTTTCTGAAGAGCCTGCACAAAGTATGGTAAGTTTTTTAGTTATTGACCGAACTGGAAGTTGGACAAATTTTAGAGCGAAAGAGCGATGTGCTTACCACGATCATGGACTTCGAAGCAGACCGAAGTGACTTTACCTCGGTGTTGAGCTTCTTTTGATGGTGCTCCATGTCTTTTGGAAGGCACACACCTCTGGCCAAATTGAAGGCCAGAAGGTGATCCTTATCTGAGACAACGGAGTCATCCTCGTTGATAGCTCGGTTATTGAAGACTAGAGAGCCTTTGGGGGTTCTGAACGGTTAGATGACTCATTTGGGGGTTCGGTTGCGTGATAGCTGGTGGGCTTGGTGGAAGTATGTTCTCCTCCTCATCAACAAGTTGTGGCCCGGTTTCGCTAGTCCGGGCACGCTTGTTTCGACGAGAGGAAGAAGGCTGCTGGGATGGAAGAGCCACCACGGCCTCGGTTGATCGGCCGGTTTGTGGTACCTCAGCTGGGTTTGTTTCGGTGAGCATGGCCCTCAGTCTGTTTTTCTTCGCCATCTCTTGTTCAGCAGTTAATCGCACAAGGACGATTCGAGCAAGGTTGGGTCGGTTCGATCGTCCTCGAGAAGTCGGTCACCTTGCCTTCTGGCGGCCGATATCTCAGAGGACGGTTGGAAGTCTAGGAGTTTCTCCCAAGATCTCTCCTTGACCGGTGCGGTGAAATCTTGAGATGTTGGGATGGTTGTAGTTGAAGGTGAGGTGGGACTTGTCTGCAAAAGAAAAAGAAATCAAGTGTTAATCCGGTTCAGAGAAGAAAGGCCGAAATATAATAGAAAAGGCGGAATAAAAACCGAAGTATGTATACCGGGTTTCCCCATCTTGTAATTTATTCTTTGGCCTGGGATGCGGGCTTCGAGGTCTTCGAAATTCCCAGATACCCAGAAGAAATCGTCATGATTAACATCCTTGTCCGGTGTGTGCTTTATTATCTTTTCTCTACCTCGGCGCACTCTCAAATAGTAGCACCAACCTTGGTTTTTGGATCCTATTGAATATTGATGTAGTATCTCGGCCAGACCTAGGTTCAGACCGGTTTGTTGGTTTAGAGCATCTATGCCCATTATAATTCGGTATGTGTTGGTGGATAGTTGAGTTGCAGTGATGCAGTGCCTAAGGAATTGCATATTAGTGGTGAATTTGGGCATCTGAGTCCGGTTTCTACTATGGATTGGAGGGTAAATGGGACAAAGCCCTCTTCGTCCCAGGGGTCGACTCCTTGTTCGGCTAGTTCTAGACTTACATCGGTTGGAATGTTGTACTGTTCTCGGAAATCGGCTAGGCCGCCTGGGGTTTCTACCAAATGTCTGTACTTCCCCATTTATTTTATAAGTTATGAAATAATTTATTTCGGTGGAAAGAGCGTGCTCGATGGTCGTCAGACGCCTTGGAGGAGTGCTGGGCAGCCTAAGTCTGCAAAGTTGAAAAACAAGGATCGAAGACCGTGCTACAAAAATAAAGCAAGAAAAGGTTGGTTTTATTTCGGCTCTGCAGGGTGCTACGTTATCTACATCGGTCTATGAAAGGTGCTCGCTATCTCGGTTTCTGAATGTTTTTGTTATTCCGGTTGCACTTTTGGTTTTTCATTACTTCGGTTAGCCCACAAGGGGCCGCTTTCTGAGTTCGGTTTTGGAACTCAGAAGGCTGGCTTGGCCCCCAAGGACTAGCCCGGTTGGGAGCTACAATACCTATTTCGGGCATGTTTCCATTTCGGCTAGGGTGAATCAGATACTTTTTTACTTGAAACTACTGTGAAATATTCAAGCTCTAGTCCGGTTTCGGTTTGCCTAGATTTTCATATGACAAGAACAGTATCCTAGTTCGGTTACAGCGTGCATAAAGATCAAAAAAGTGTTCTACTGACTGAATCAGCGTGTTCAAGGTGTTCTTGAGAAGTTCTTTAGAAAGTACAGACGTGGAAGAAGAAAAACAAAGTGTTTTGCAAAAACACATAGAAATATACAGCTATAAGACAAGTAAAGATCAAAACAGAGAAAGTAAGTTGGATCTTTGAAGCTTACACGGATATGAGGAGGAAACTGGAAGTGGAAGCAAACGGCAGCAAGACACGAGCTTCAGGGATGCAAGGTTGAAGAACACAAGGAGGAGGTGAGAGAATGAATAATATGAGATAGTGATGCAGAAATGAAGGGTTGTTTTGTGTAAAGGAGTTTTTAGGCGGGAACTGTTCAAAAGTTGCGAAATACGAGGGCGGCGTAACAGCTGTGAACAGCCATTAGGGGCTTGCCACGTGTCAAGGAAGGACGATCGATTCAGTTTCTGCAAAATGAAGAGACGTTTGAGCCGGACAAGTTTAGCTCGGTGCGGGCTTAGCTCGGTTAGGAAAGATAAAAGGTCGTAACTCGGCTGGAAAGGCTTGGGGGTTTTTAGCTCGGCTGGAAAGGCTAACGGATTGTTAGCTCGGCTGGAGAGGTTAAAAACTCTAGCTTGGTTGGTAAACAAGTAATCCCTATCACGCTTCGCGGATGGAATTAAGGGGCAATTGAGAGGGCAATTTATACGCAAAATTGGGCCGAGCTGGGTCTTTGGCCGAGGTAAAAGAGGCCGAGCGAATGGCCCTGTGGGAGTTACTCCGGTTTGGAGATATAGCTTCTATGTTAGACCGGTTGAATGTTAGTCCGGCCGCATGAGGTTTACTTTTTACCCCGGCTTGGAAGTATGCCGTTGGTAGTTCGGTTAAGACATATGATAACCGAGGTGTACCAAGTCCATGAGGGGATTTTGGTTTGGAGATAGTTCGGCCCAACTCTCTTATGGTTAGCTCGGTCCAAACATGGAAAACCGAGGTAAGAGACTCCTATGGTTAGCTCGGTTTTAGGCATGGAAAACCGAGGTAGGAGGGAATAGTAAGTGTCTGATCTGGAGATGTTACTTCGGTCCTGAAGTAGTCCGGTCATAAGAAGAACCATCTCACTTGGTTTAAGCAGTGAGGAGGGTGTTGGAGGATAAGCATTATCTTCCAAGAGTATGAGTTCTAGGAGGACTCTATGCAAGGAGGAGTAATCCTAGAAGGACTCTACACTTGGAGGAGTAAGAATCCTACCAGGATTGTGCCACGTGAAATCTATATAAGCTCATCAATAACACCTTTGGAGAGGTAATACAATTTTGCTCCCTGAATACATTGAGCTTTTGCCTTCTTGTCTTGCTTACTGACTTAGGCATCGGAGAGGTTTCCGGCACACACCCGCCGGCTAGCTCACGTTGATATTTTCAGGTGGTGGAACGACATCGTACAGAGGAACGAAGACTTGGTTAACAGGATTATACGAGAAGGTGTATTTCTTTCCCGTACAATAAACATATGATCATATGATCTTCCTGATTCGTAGAATAATTTGTAATAGAATCACTCTTTCACTTTTGATGAACACTCATTATTTAGCTCTCGTTTAAGCACTTGATTATTTTAATTGACTTTTTTATTATTTTTGTGACGTTTTTTATAATTAAACAGATGGTTGTGAGAATTTTTTTGTTCTTGATTTATGTGTAAAATTAAATGTAATATTTTGTCTTATTAACTATTTTAGTTAAAATCCATCATTCCAAACACCACCTTACTATAAGGCCATATTTGTTTAGCTCCATAAGATTGAGGGGATTAACAGTACAGTAAGATTGAGTGAGGAGATTATTAGTGTTGTGATATTAGGTTAGATATGTAAGATAAATAGTGTTTATTTATACATCACCGGATTAGTAATACTATAGATAGTATTAATATATAAAATTAATACTTTTTAAGTTTTAATATTTTCTTAATATTATAATTATTATTTTTATTCTAAAAAATATAATTTTTACTTAAAAATCATTTAAGATTTCACTAATTTCCTCACTCAATTTCTACTCCCAATCCTGCCATGACTTTGTTAGTCTTACAACATGGGGAGATTTTTAGTCCCAAGAGATAGTTAATCCCCTCACTTATGTTCCCAACAAACACTATTTAGATTGGTCTCATGGACTATTAATCCAATTCTCTTTCTTAAAAATCCAAACAAATATGGCCTAAGAAATTAGCCAGTCGCTAAGGAGGATTGAAAAATATTATAATAATATGTAGATAGAAGAATTTAGTGGTGGGTGAATGAAAATAGGGATAGTGTAATGTTGGTATGGTTTGGCAAACTATGTCCGCATTCATAAATATTACTCTTTTTTTTTATTAAAAAAAACGATATACAAGTTTATTTTTTAAGAGAAATTTTTGTATGCCAATAAGGGATTACATGACACTATCTTCCACTAATCACAAATGTGTATGATCCCTATCATTTCTTAAATACCTAATATAAATGTAGTGGACTTTACTGTTAAAACCAATCACAATAGTAGAAGGTACTATATGATATATATACCTAATATAAATGTGTATGATCCCTATCATTTCTTAAATACCTAATATAAATGTGGTGGACTTTACTGTTAAAACCAATCACAATAGTAGAATGTACTATATGACACATATACCCTATCTGCATATAAAAATTACTCGCTTTTTAGACTAACTTTCTAGACCTAATAATGTGTGAAGAAAACAATTGGTTGATAATTAGAGAATATTTAATTATTAACAAATTATTTGCTTGACATATCACTGAATCTCAAAAAAAAAATTAACTTTTTAGACCTGAATAAGAATACTCTTTCTATTATATTCAATATATTTGCAAATTACTCACTATCACTTGAAAATTACATCTCCAAGTTGATGAACAATTACGGACTTTGACACCGTAATTTCACTCTTTTTAAAAAGGGTAAATTACAAACACATCTCCTAAGATTTACTTAAATTATAAATTATTTCTTATGATTTTAGAAATTACATTATGCCCCCTAAGGTTTCTAATTTCATAACAAATAGGTTCTTTTATTAATAAATCATCAAATTAATTAACAGTTTTTAATAATGTTAAAATTTTATTGATCATCAAAGTTGGCTTCTTGGAAGAGAAGGTTCCTATCCTTTGCTAGTAGATTGACTTTGATAAAATCCATGCTATCTAATTTACCAATTTATTTCTTATTTTTTTTTAAGATGCCAGAATGTGTTGCAAAGGAAATAGACAAAATTCAATCTAGATTCCTATGAGGAGGTGATGAGCTTAGAAGGAAAATTCATCTAGTCAGTTAGAAGGAGATTTCAAAAAGTAAAAGAAAAAGAGGCTTGGGATTTAAGAGAATCAGACTTATGAATGGTTGCCTTCTTTTGAAGTGGTGGTGGAGGTTTGGGTCTGAAAATGATACATTATGGAAGCAAGTGATTTGCAGCAAATACAGTGAGACTGGAAGGGGATGGTGGCCACTACCTGTGGTTAGTCTCAAGTCTTCTCAAATCTAGAAAGGTATTATGGGTGTTGCATGGTATAGTCCTGAACTAGTTGATTTCTTCAAAAGCAACATAAGTCTAGTTATTGGGGATGGAAGGAGAACAAGTTTTTGGGTGAACAAATGGATTGGCAATGTTTGTTTGAAATAGGTATTTCCAAGACTGTATTCTTTATCAATGGACAAAGCTATATCTGTGACGTTGGTGCTAAGTAGGAGAAATAGGACCGAGGACGGAAATTTTAAGTTCAGAAGATATCTATTCCAGTGGGAGGAGGAGAAATTGAGGAGGTTGTATGAGATGTTACTCAATGCTCCTGCCCTTAGGAAAGAAATGAATGATAGATTGACATGGGATACAGACCTATCTCTTTTTAGAAACAATCACACGGTGTAGCAAAACATCTCACACCGACCTATCTCTTTTAGGATATAACAATTCGACCATATGTTGTGTTCACTCAAACTAACCTCATACAAGTAGATAAATCTAAAATTTTATCATAAAAATATCTTTACAAAATGCTCAATTATTTTAATATAAAACCACAATATAATATAACTTATAAAAATACACATAAATTCACAGCTCTTCCTCCCATAGTGAAAATTATTAGGTACACTCAAAGTGATAGACAGTAAGCATTGTATTAAAATTTGATTTTGAAAAAGCCTATGATTCAATTATTTGGGATTTCCTCTTCTCTATGCTTTCAAATTTTAGGTTTGGCAATAAATTGATAAGTTGGATTAGAGAGTGTGTGTCCTCAGTCAAAATTTCTATCTTGGTAAATGGATCACCTACATTTGAGTTTAATCCTGAGAGAGGGTTGAGACAAGGTGACCCATTATCACCATTATTGTTTAATATTGTGGCTGAAGGTCTCAATAGTCTATTAGTGAGAGCTCTACAGAGGGGATTGATTAAAGAGGCAGTGGTAGGCTTAAATGATGTTAGGATCACGCATCTCCAGTTTGCAGATGACACAATATATTTTTGTGAGGCAGAATGGGAGGAGATTGTTATTATCAAAAGGATCTTGAGGTGTTTTGAAGTATTATCTAGGTTGAAGATTAATTATTATAAGAGTATAGTATGTAGGGTTGGGGTTGATGATGATCTTTCTATGGAGTTTGCTACAAAATTAAATTGTTTTCACCAAAATCTGCCATTAAAATACTAGGGGCTGCCACTGGGAGCTAGTCCAAGAAAAAGAAGGACATGGCAACCAGTGATTGATAAATGCAAAAAAAAAAAAAAAAAAAAAAAAAAAAAAAAAAAAAAAAAAGTTGGCTTCTTGGAAGAGAAGGTTCCTATCCTTTGCTAGTAGATTGACTTTGATAAAATCTGTGCTATCTAGTTTACCAATTTATTTCTTATCTTTGTTTAAGATGCTAGAATGTATTACAAAGGAAATAGACAAAATTCAATCTAGATTCTTATGGGGAGGTGATGAGCTTAGAAGGAAAATTCATCTGGTTAGTTGGGAGGAGATTTCAAAAAGTAAAAGCCAAGAAGACTTAGGAGTTAAGAGAATCAGACTTATGAATAATTGCTTTCTTTTGAAGTAGTAGTGGAGGTTCGGGTCTGAAAATGATACATTGTGGAAGCAAGTGATCTCTGACAAATCTGAGGAGATCGAAGGATTGTGGCCACTACCTGTGGTTAGTCTCAAGTCTTCTCAGATCTAAAAGGTATTATGGGTGTTGCCTAGTATAGTCCTGAACTAGTTGATTTCTTCAAAAGCAACATAAGTCTAGTTATTGGGGATGAAAGGAGAACAAGTTTTTAGGTGGACAAATGGATTGGCAATGTTTGTTTGAAAGAGGTATTTCCCAGACTGTATTCCTTATCAATGGACAAAGCTGGATCTGTGAAGTTGGTGCGGAGTAGGAGAAATAGGACTGAGGAGGGAAATTTTAAATTCAGAAGATATCTATTCCAGTGGGAGGAGGAGGAATTGAGGAGGTTGTATGAGATGTTACTCAATGCTCCTACCCTTAGGAAAGAAAGAAGTGATAGAATGAGATGAGATGCAGAGACATCTGGGCTATTTTCTATTGCCTCAGCATTGAAATGGTGTGAGTGGAGTTTTGTAGATAATAGTAAAATAGTAGATTTTATTTGGAAGAGTGTCTCTCCACCGAAGGTTTAGTTCTTTGGTTGGTTAGCTAGGAAAGAAAGGATTAAGACATCTAGCTATTCACAAAGAATTGGAGTTCTCAGTGATGATATAGATGTTAATTGTATTTTTTGTAAAGAGGTGGTGTAGAGTGTCAACTATGTTGTAGAATTTTCAAAATGGTTTTTAAAATTTATAGTTTATTTTTTGGGTGTTTTCAAAACCTTTCATGTTTTTCTTTGGAAAACATGAAATAAGCTTGGGGTTTTGTCCCACATCGGAAAGAGAGGAAAACATGGAGCACTTAATAAAGTACTACATGAAATATTTCTTTGAATATGGAATTGTGAGATGAAAGCTAGTGTGCATGCACCCACACCGCAAGGATGGTGCTTTGCACCATCTGCACACGCACACACGGGTGTGCGGGCATGGCATGGGCAATGGGCTATGTGGCGTTTGATGGCACACTTTGCAGGACGCATCAGCGCAAGGTACAATGAGGGAGCTTTCCTATTTGCATCGGACAAGTTGGAACGATGACGTGGAATACAGTCAGCTCCACATGACAATGACTTGGTGTCCATTGGCGATGAGTCATACAACTAATCAAACGATTGTGTGTCTGATCTGGAGCGGGTTATCATAGCCGTTGATTGGAGATGCGCGGAATCATACGGATGAGATGGCACCCGATCGTGATCAGGTATGATTAGTCAAGGCATCTATTCGGTATGAGAATGATCTGCACCGTAGATCGTGGATCCAATGACCAGATCTGATCGGATGCAATCAAGGGACATGACCATTCGATCAGATGCATCAAGGCCTATAAATAGGCTGCGAGATCAGCCATTTCATTCTATCCAAAAAAAATTCAGAAGCATTCCTACAATTCTCTCTCTCATTCCCTCTTGATTTTGAGTTTTCAATCAACAGTTTCTTAAGCAAATTTCTGCTTTTCTTACTGATAATCAAGTTCTGCAGATTTGATTATCAGTGTCTTGGTTTTTTTGATTATATCAAGAGTATTCTGATCTACTATCATTAGTGCAGACGCCGGTAGACTTGATCTTTAGATCAGACTTCACTGTATCCTAGAAGCAAATTTGTTGTAACCCCTTGCACACCTTTTGGTGGGTGCAAATATTGTCTTGAGGAAAGCAACTTAGTAACGTGACTTAAAGCACCAAATTTCTGTTCTACATAGATACAATCATCGCCAAGTTTTGAAGACCCAAAGACCACCAACTGAAGAATTCAAGACAAATTGTTCCAACAAACTATGTGCTACTTTTTTGCCCCTTTACTTGGAAGATTTGGTCCATAATTTCAAACTGGTGGGGTATATAATGGGTACTACCTGGGTCTGTGAATAGCCTTTTAAATTGATGCATTGGTATTAAGCGTAAAAAACAGGAGAATATGACTGGAGAGCACTCTTTTTGGCAGTGCTTTGGTTAATTTGGAAGTAGAGAAATGATAGCATCTTCAACAATGCACAGGTAGATCTTGATGGTCTGTGTGAATCCATAAAGGTTAGGATTGCATTGTGGGTTAAAACTTCTTGCCCATCCTTCAAGTACTCAGTGGATGACTTAGTTCATAATCTTCAACAAGTGAGATTCTGCATAAGGGATGGGACTTGAGTTGTCTGGGAGTTGCTGTTCTCTTCTGCATCACTGAAGGCTACAGTAGTTTGCTTGGTGATGGTTGTTCTGTTTTTTTTTTTTTTTTTTTTTTTTCTGGTTTCTTTGTTGTTGGTTTCTCACCAACTGTGTGGTTGTGCTAGCAAATGATTAAGTATCTTCCTTGGTGCCAACTTAGTTAGGATTGGGGTAGTTTACTTTGATATTTTTTGCACTTCCTCTTCTTTATTAATGTAATTACATATGAAATGTATGTTTTTTTTGTCAATAAGTCTTTTTTGCTGATAAAAAAAAAAAGTAAGCATTTTTATATATATGATACATCATAATATTTAAATTTAAAAATATGAAATTATTTTCACTTTTTCTTGACTTCAAATAATCTTAAAGGACTTGGAGGTATTATGGAGCAAATTATTAGTTCCATTTTAATGATTTAAATAGTTCATTTTTAAGATTCTCCATGTATAGGATCAATGAAAAAATAATTATGCTGATCAAATAATTGTAATTTTTTTATTTTAATTGTGGTTGTCTTAATAAAAAATATAGATTTTAAAACAGTAATGCTATAAACACTAGGAAGACTTATATGTAGGTCCTAATAAGTGATTTATTGTCTAATAGGTCTCATGATAACTAATAACATTTTTTTATTAAATATTATTAAAAAAACGTCACTAATTGTTAATTTTCATCGACAGTTTAAAATTGTCACAAAAAATGTCACTGTTCATAAGTTTTAACTTGTCACAAAAAACGTTACTAATTTTTAACTTTCAGGAACAATTTGAAAAATTCAACTTAGAAAAATGTCACTAATTGAAAGTTTTAAAGACAATTTATAAAAATTGTGACAAAAAAAGTCACTAATTGTCAATTTTTAGTGACATGCAAAAAATCGTCATAAAAAATTAATTTTAGTGACAAATGTACTACAACTTATCTTCAATAGGACTTTATGGAAATTTAGTTCAACTATTACAACGTATTGGTAGTTTACCCTTAATAGTAATTAGTATACCTATTAACACACCACTAGATACAATATTAGGTAGGATAATGTTGAGTGGTAGAACTCACATGTATGTCTTGTGTCTTAGTTAGAGACAAACGTGATAAAAAAAAAAAAAAAAATGCTACAGTTATCGGATCAACCTAATTTTTTTTTATTAATGATATACTGATGCCTATAAAATGAATTATTTAAATTATCAAAATATTACTTATAATGTATCCCACTAATCCCTCAAATTTAGATTCTATTTTGGGACAAATCCAAACCTTATTTTTTACTATTGATATTTTACAAAAAGACAATCACTTGTCCGATAAGAAAAATGCTATCAACCCACCTTTAGGAATTATAATTTATCCCAAATGGATTATGTGATAGAAATTAAATTGATAAAATGTGGAGTTTATGAGAAAAATGAATTTGAACCATTGATTTCTTTTCCTAAATAAATTTTGAATTGATAAAAATAAGTTTGTAATATTGTTGGTCTTGTAAGGTAGAAAGCAACAAGAAATTTTACATTCTATAAAACTAAAGCTATGCAAATTTTATAAACACCCTCCAAAAGTTAAAAAAAATTACAACAACACAACAAAATTAGAGTTGTAATATTCTCAAAATAAAAAGGCTAAGAAAGTAGTTTCCCTCAAATGTGTAATTATTAAACCTTACATCATCGTCAAGGAGGCTCTATGAAGAAGTGAATTGATCAATAAATCCAATGAATGATCAAATTACTATCTGTAAAAAAATTGAAAACAAACTGAAGGGTAAAATAAATATATATATATATATATATAAAAGACAAAAAGCAATCCATCGTTAAAGGGCTGTGGCTCTTATTAGTATAGATACATGCTGAGACATGCGAAGAGCTCTAACACATCTCAATGAATAAATGAATTAATTAATTAATCACAAAGTACACGGTGAGATTAAAAAATGGTAGCCACACCACAAAGTTAATTCACCAGACCATGCCTTCTCTTCCTTGACAGTTTCACATCTACTCAAAGCAAGCATTACACTTTATGGCATATCATGAAACACATATCTATGAATGTAACATGAAGGCAATATTTGATTAAGAGGATTTTTTTATCGGTAATTTTTTTTTTAAAATTTTTTTATTGATGTATCAAACAGCAAAAAAAAAAACAGTGAAGAAGGGATACAACAACAAAACAAGGATGCTATTTAGGCTAAAAATTAGACTTACTTTATAAATTTAATGATGTGACATTTTATTAAAATATTTAAATCAATTTTCTTTTTCATTTATTATTTAATTATCAATCAATCATTTTATTAACACATCACTAGATTTAAAAAATAAGTCTATAAAGTGAGTTTATATATCATTTTCCTTTGATTAATTACACATGAATGAAAATAATGCTATAATGTTCTCTGTGGGTGCTGATTTCTGACCACACTGCCAAATAGGTGCTCAGTTGGAGAACACCAGCAGAATAAATTGCTCCCAAACAACCTGTCACAGAAAGATAAGACTCCGGCGGTGGTTCGTCCACCCAGGGCCACTTCGACGATCAAGTCAGTACTCAATATCTCTCAAAGATAACAAATAGTGTTTAACTCCCTAGACAGAACATAAGAAGCATACCTTAGACTCACGAGGGTGCCTTACTTTTATAACCAGCACTAACCTGATCCCTGTAGAAGCCTAGTTTCAATGGACTCTGGCTCAATGCTCATCTTGGACTCCTAGCCAAATAGAGATAAACTCCCTAAGAGCCTTATCTTTATCGAGACTAAGGTCCTCCTCCATTCCAGGACTCTTTTCCCTTATCCGTTCATCTCGCATTCCATTGGATAACCTCGGCCAAGCCGACACCACCTTGGCGCCATGACCAAGACACGTGGCACCTCGGCTGGCACTTCGGTGCCACCTTGGCCACGTGTTGTCATTCACAAAAATATGCCTCCACAACTGCCCCTTAGGTTCTATTACCTCGGCATCCTGAGGTAATGGAACCTACATCGTTTGTCCATATAGCATGTCGGCTAAGACTTATGACCGAGATCATCACACGTCGGTTTCACATGACCAAGACTTTGCAGTCTTCTTTATTAATGACCAAAAACCAAGAACCAAGTTTTTCAAGTTCCTTAACCAAGATCGTTCCTCTAGCCGAGGTTCTCGCTCCATTAAATCAAGAACTCCAAGAGCTCTATTTGTGCATGAGCTGTCACGCATGATTTCTCAACCGTTTCCACCACACGTCTTTTTCTCATTGATCCGTACCTGACACGCGCCATTAGGTTGCGTCGCTTCTGCGCGCGACGCCTGACAGACACATCATCCAAGGCATGTCATTTATGCTTTGCCGTATTTTCGTATTTTAACAAAACATCTCTCTCTCCTCGTCTCTTCACTTTACATTCTTGTTTTCCCTCTGCGTTCAAGTTTTTCTCTCTCTAACAAATCCCTAACCTCCATTGTTTTTTTTTCGAGCTTCTTGCAACCACTCCGTTTGCCTCCTCTGGTACAGCATTCACCATTCGGCTCCATTTATCGTCATCGTCTGACTTCAACGACCTCATACCGGCGTTATCTTCTTCGGTGAGTCGCTATTCTTCCCCCTTTTCAGTCTTCAATTTATTTCAAAAATTTTATTCCATTTAATTGTTGCCATTGCGAACCTGTTCGTGTTCTTGAATATTTGCTTGTGTTTTGAATTTCATCATTCGTGTATTGAGCACGTTTGCTTTGCGATTTTATGTTTGTCCAATCTGTCTCTGGGTTTGCACATCCACACACGAACTGCTCATACACTCGATGTTTTTGCAACTTGCCACTGTCTTTGACTTGTGCACATCTACACACACTTCATTCAGTGTTCTTGAATTTTTGTTTCTTTTTTGAGTTTGAATCACACTGTTTTTTCTATTTCCGTGTTGTATTTTCCAGATTCTTGCCTTCAATTCTCTACTTCTACATAGATTTAGGCTTGGATTTTGGTAGAGAAATCACACACTTAGGAAAACTGAATCAAACTCCCCTTGATCTTGAAAAACCCTTGCCCCAGTTTTTGTTTTGGGTTCAGCCGAGGTCCTTCAAACCCACACAAACCACTTTCTTCTGAATTCTCTCACCTTGCCTCTAGCCGACGTCATAGATATGTTTAGGTGGAGGGTAGACACCCCAAAAACATTTGAGCACTTTAAGAGAGAGTTCTCCATTCCTACCGATGTCAGTCTTAGGTTGGTAGGGGAGGAGGACTCCATCATGCCCAATGACAACTTCATACCCTTCCCAGTAGTCGCTTTTATAGAGTGCGAACTTAGGTTCCCTCTCGACATCCTTTTTCGCCAAGTCCTTTATTATTACAAACTTAACCCAATGTAGCTAGCCATTAACTCTTACAGAGTCATTAACGGCATAATTGCCCTAGTTAGCCGAGAAAATGCTAGGATAACACTAGTCGACATCCAATACTGTTACACCATGTGTGGCCTGAAGTCAGAAAAGAGCTACATCTATTACCTTAAGCCGAGATCCATTGAATACAAACTCATTGCTAACCTCCTAGACTCTAACAAAGGTGCTGGAGATGACTATTTCATCGTCTCGGGCAACTGGGAGTTCCCACCAGATGATGACCTCCACCTCTACCCTTTGAGCCGAACAGTCTTTAAAGAGGGTAATGGTAAGAGCCAAATGCCACTTTACCTATTTTCAAGTCTTTATTACTTTGTTTTTTATATGTTTTAATGTCTATGTTTTACTTGCAGTTCTTTCTCAGCCACCAAAAGACTTTAGCAAGACATTCTTCCCCAGTAAAGGCTCCAAGAGGCTGCTGGACTTGCCAGTCAATCAGCGCAAAGCCCCCTACTACTCAATAACATCCCAACCTACAAATCCACTCTGCCCGACGTCTCCAAGAAGAGCAAGTCCCCTCCTTCTGCTACAACTCCTCCTACCACTTCATCACCACAGCCAGATCGAGCCTCAACCTCTAACCCAATAGAGCAGCCATCAACATTTGCTCCTTAACTGATTCCTCCAATGCAACATCGACGCCGTCACCGAGTTCCCGCCAACACTCCTGCTGGTAAAACTCGTAGCTGAAAACGCCAAAGTTCTGAGGTGTCAGCTTGCAATCCAGCCAACCCAGCCACTGCATTACCGACAATTCATTTCGGCACCAAAGTCACTGTTGCCGCTACCGCCGACGAGATGGGACGCAACAAGGTTGTCGTTGAAGACCTTTTAGCCGACATCCCTGGTGTTGTCACAGTCCAATCTTCACTATCACAATCCCAACCCAAACCAAAGCAAAAAAGGGTAAAGACGGCCAAAGCAAAAGCCTCTTTTACCCAAGTTGAGTCTGAAGATACAGTTCCAATCTCAAAACTTGCCAAGATTGATAAAACAAGCTCTGTCGTCGAGAAGAGGCCCGTCAAGGCTAACCCTTTCGAAACCGCTAAGTCAAAGAAGCCGAGGTCGGACTCTGTAGCCACCTCGGGTTCTCTTAAACCTGATGACCCCTAGGCCCTCTCTATCACGATTGAGGACAAGCCAGTCAAAGTGGGTCACAGTGTATCGACAACATCGAAGTCAGTGTTACCCTTTCCATTGCACTACTCCTTCCAACTGACTTCAACCGTATGGCTGAGGTCAGTAAATATGAGAATTTCGCTCTAATGGTGCAACACTTCGTATTGGTAATTTCCCGACACTTGACACTCTCTATTTTCTGCTTTTAAGTTCTTCATACCACGAAAAAGTTTACTAACTTTGTTCATTCTGTTTTCTCTAGGCGATCCAGCACGCCCACACATTCGCGATGGAGGCTGAGGACTTGAAGAAGGAGTTGGCCCACAAGACCATGGAAGCTGCTGGCCTGCTTAAATCCTTAAACAACGCCGAGGCCAAGATGAAAGTTCTGCTAGATCAAGCCAAGGTTGCTAAACAAGCCCAAGACCAAGCCGAGGAGAAGACAGGTGCTGCAGAGATTGTTGCTGAGGTTCTGAAAGCCAAAATAAAAGAGGCCGAAGCAAAAACTGTCGAAGCCCAAGTAGAGCTCCGAAGTGCCTTGGCCACAAAAGATGCCGAAATCAAAGCAGCGGACGAGAAGGCTTATGCCGAGGGGGCAGCCAACGTTCGCGAGGTGTACAAAAAACAAGTCAGACAGGCATGCAACAAGGGTTACACCCTTGGCTGGATGGCTACTCTGAAGAAGTTGGCTGTCCCCGAGGATTCTCCCCTTCATAATGAAGGCCGACTTGTAGTGCCATTCCCTCCTGCTTCAAGCCAATTTGAGGCTAAGGCTGGGGGGAAAGAAGCAGAAGAAGAAGATGAAGAGGCTGAGGTGGCAATCGATGCTGAGGGTTTTGCTGGGGCCAAGTCCCTAACTTTGAATGAGCAAGTCCTGGACTTGACTGAGGATGAGGAGGACGAGGTCTCAAAAAGTGCCTTCCCTAAAAAGACTTCATCTGAGGTGCCTATCGCCGAGAATAGCCTCGATCAAACTCTGCAAGAAATTGATGCCGAGCTCGACACTGAGAGGGTTGCCGAGAAGATTTCACAGTTGTCTCCTAAGGCCGAGACACATCCTGCCACCAACACCGAGTAGTCTAGCTAGAAGCTCTTACTTCTGTGCTTTGTACTCTTTGTTCTTTGAAAGATGCTAGCTTTTGTTTGGCCAATGTACCCTCTTTTGTACTCCAAACATGATGTCTTTTGAATACAAGCCTCTTTCTCTCTTTTATGTGTTTGAATGCTTTCTTTTCTTTTATGTATGTTTACTATTCCATACTTCGAATAATTTTGCATGTCTTCAAAGTATACCTTTATCTGTATAACCTCTTCAGAGTACAATACCTCGGACATAACCTCTTAATTGTTTACCTCGGCCTTGACTTAACACTTGAAAACATTGTAAAAATATTTTCACAATTGTTGTTTTTAAACTTGCCACTTCACTCTTACTTATCAAGACTTCTGTCTTCTGTACTCCCCAAGTTGGGCAACCTGGTTATCTCGGCAAGTACGTACGTACTTCTTGCAATATTACCTCGGTTTACTTTCAACTTGTAAATTTTTCTGAAAATTTTCAACAAGTGTTAAGCCAACTCTAGCTTGTAAATTTTTAATTTTTCTATAAAATTCCAACTCCTAAGCACTTTAAACTAGATTCATCATTCTCCAGCTCTCTGCCCTCTAATGTGGACTTAAGTTTCACTTATGTTCACATTAAGCATGTGCCTATGATCTTGTCGCCGAAGTTAGATTCAAACAATGACTAGCCGAGGTTTTCAACCTTGGTTTCTTTGTTATCTTACTGAAAGGCACTTAATTCCAATCTGAGTTTGATTCTGCCAGCATGACAAATCTAGTTTAATCCAACTTAGTTCAGCTTCACTATATGCAAGTATAATCTCAACTCTGTCATATAATGAGTCTAAGTTATTCGTCATATTTCACTTAGAAACATCGCCAACTTAGTTCAACTCTATTATATGCAAGTGTAATTCAACTCTGCCATATAATAAGTCTAAGTTATTCGTCATGTTTCACTTAGAAATATCGCCAACTTAGTTCAACTCTATTATATGCAAGTGTAATTCAACTCTGTCATATAATAAGTCTAAGTTATTCGTCATGTTTCACTTAGAAACATCGCCAACTTAGTTTAACTCTATTATATGCAACTATAATTCAACTCTGCCATATAATAAGTCTAAGTTATTCGTCATGTTTCTATCAGAAACATCGCCAAAGGATTGATCACACAAATTTTCAAATTCTTTAACAAATCAAGCTAAAAAATTTTATTACTACCTCAGCTAAGAAAGTTATGACATAAATTTTGAAAAAACAAAAAAGTCTAATGATAGAAAAACTTTAAGTAGCAAGTGTTCCAGGGTCTTGGCAACTCTTTGCCTTCGCTGTCTGTAAGCCGATATGCACTATTGCCAGCGACTGAGATAATTCTATAAGGTCCTTCCCAATTTGGGCCTAGTTTGCCCTCTCTGGGATCCTTCTTGTTGCTGATTACTTTCCTCAGCACAAGGTCCCCAACTTTGAATTCTCTTAGGTTTACTTTCTTGTTGTAAGCCTTAGCAAGTTATTGCTAGTATGCCCCCAGCCGAATTGCTGCTCTTTTTTTTTTTTTTCTTCCAACAGGTCCAAATCTCCGGCCAAGAATGTCTCATTAGTCCCATTCTCTACTCCCTAGGCTTTGATCCCTGGGATGCTGACTTCTAGTAGGATGACTGCTTCGGTGCCATAAACCATGGCAAATGGGGATTCCCCAGTTGATCTTCTCGGCGTAGTCCGATATGCCCAGAGTACATTGGGCAACTCATCCACCCACTTTCCCTTTGCTGCTACTAGCCTCTTCTTGATCCCATCCAGGATTGTTTTATTTTATTCTTCTACTTGACCATTACTCTGAGGAAAGCTTGGAGTAGAGTAATAATTCTTGATTTTGTACTTTGCACAGAAGTTTTTGATTAGCTTACTATCAAACTGCGTGCCATTGTCTGCTATTATTGCCCTTGGGATCCCAAACCTAGTAATGATGTTCTTCAATATGAAGTTCTTCACATCAACATCTCGAATCTTTGCAAGGGGTTCTGCTTTTACCCATTTGGTGAAGTAGTCTACTACTACTAGCAGGAATTTTCTCTGTCCAGTTGCTTGGGGTAATTGCCCAACTAGATCCATGCCCCACTGGGCAAATAGCCAAGGGTTGGACACTGAATTCAAATCTGTTGTTGGTTAATGTATCAAAGGTGCGAACCTTTGACACTTCTCGCACTTTCTTACATAGGCTTCAGCATCCTTCTGCATGTAGGGCCACCAGTACCCCTGAGTAATGGCCCTATGAGCAAGTGACCTGCCCCCAGCGTGGCTTCCACATACTCCTTCGTGTATTTCATACAGGAAATCTTCAATTTGTGAAGGATGCACACATCTCAAAAGGGGATCAAGCAAGAGAGAAACCCCAAAAGTGCCGAAATCCAACTTTAATTGGTTCAAAGAGAAGATCTTGAGAAGCTCCAACTCTTTATCAAAGGATGTAGGGTGAGGAGATCACTAGATCTAGGCCAAAATGTAGAGAGAGAGAGAGAGAGAGAGAGAGAGTATTTTAGAGAGAGAGGCTCTCAACTTTAGAGTTTTGGCTGAAAAGATGTCAAAAAGTGATGTAAAAAGTGTTTTTCGTGATATGATATATGCGCAGTCCACTCGAGCGTCAAACACAAACTTTTGTTCCGCTCGAGCGCAAGAAGTGACCCACTCGAGCGTAGAATACATACCTCCAGTATTTTGCAGAAGTATAGAGTACTAAGAGTTTGCAACTCCTGCTCGAGCGCCAGAAAGGGCGCTCGAATGGAGGACCAAAATTTACATATCCTGTTTGAGCATAAAAATGGCAACTTGAGCGTAAGACCAAAAATCTGGAGAACAAAAAGTTTGAAAACTAAGCAACCAACCTATTCCAAACATAACCACAACAATCCAAAGACCAATTTCAAAGGTATACAAGGGAAGAAAGAGATAGACAACAATATGAAAGCATTAAACCTGAGCCCAGAACATCACAAGAGTAGGGTAAAAATCGGGATCGCTATAACGCTTAACTGCGGAGTTCTGTTCGAGATTTCACCACTTGGGAAAAACAAATCCGTGCGGGCGCGGCCTAAAGCGGACAATATTGATGACATGTGAAGGGTTGGGGCATTTTAAATGGTATTAGAGCCGACTCTCCAGAGTACCGAGTGTGGGCCCCTAGCGTCTCTCAGTGCATGTGGGCGGGCTTGTGAGCTGGCAGCTCTTGCGAGGACCCTCTGACCTTAAGGGGAGTGGATTGTAAGATCCCAGTGTCCCATATCGGGAATGGAGGAGGACTTCCTGGGCTATAAAAGTAAAAATCTAGACCCTTATATAGCATCGAAGCCTTTTTCCTGAGTGGTGAAATCCCCAGCAGAACTCTCCAGTTAAGCATGCTTAGGCTGGAGAAGTTCTGGGATAGGTGACCCACTGGAAAGAACAAATCCGTGCGGGCGCGGCCCAAAGCGAATAATATCGATGACATATGAAGGGTTGGAGTGTTACATATTTCGTGATCTCCTTGGGCCATTGGAATACGATTGTATGGAGACCTAGCAAAAAAATAGAACTCTCTCTCTCTCTCTCTCTCTCTCTCTCTCTCTCTCTCTTCGTCTTCCTAATCCTTTCATCTTCTTCCAATATATACTCTTCTCATGGAATCAAATCACTACATCAGAGATCTTCTAAAGCTCAGTACTGGAGAATCCTCCTCCTTTTCTTTTTTTCAGAATTTGAATTTATACTCCTCCTATTTTTATATATATTTGTAAATTGCATATATCTTTTACTTTTTTATTCTAGTACGGAATTTGTGTTGTCTTCTTCTGATATTATTACTTTTTATGTAGTCTTTTTTCACAGATATAAGGCTCTTCTGGCAATAAGCTAAAAAAGTCAATTTTTTGGTTTTGTAGCATTTTCAGCCAAAAAAAATCAGCTTTTTTGCAAAAAAAAAATCATCAAAAAAGCTAAAAAGCCAAAAAGTCAGCTTTTTACTAATTTTTCAAAACACTCTATAGTTAAGTTCCATGTATGAATTGGTATATTAATTAATTAGTGTATTAATATAATATATACAAATTATAGTACTTAAAATTTTAAAAATTATGATATATTATATGTTAATATTCCACAAATATATATATATATATATATACATTATATACAAGGGGTTAAGATTTGATTCGCTGTATCTACAGAGTTGTATAGCCACACAAACATCCATTCCCATTGAGAGGCCAGTCTATGTAGTAGTTGTCTCTCTCTCCAAGAATTACCGCTTTTAGCCACCAACCCAACCACAACTCACCAGACCAACACCATAAGGATTGGTTTGTCAAATGTTATTTTTGGGTGAGTTTGGAGTTTTCCCTTTTTCTTTTTTTTATAAAATAAATAAATAAATAAATTAAAAGGTTTTAGAAAATTATAAAATATTCGAGATACTCTAATTCATCGATGGTTGAATTAAAATTCTATCACTACAAAAAATTTGACTTTTGCGACGGCAAAATGCCGTCGCAAATACTCAAAACGCCGTCTCAAAAACTTTTTTGTGACAGCAACTGACTTTTAGCGACAGCAAGGGAGGGTCACAACAAAAGGCGTTGCTAAAAGTTTATTGCGACGGCTTGCCACGGCAAGTTGCCTTTTTTGCGACAGAATTATGTTGTCGGCAATAATATGTAAAAATCTAGGATTTTTTCAGACGGCACTGTGTTGCCGTCGCTAAAAGTGTTATTAGCAACAGCAAAAAATGCCATCACTAAAAGTATAATTTGTGACTGGGGTACTTGCCGTCGCTAAAAGTTATTGAGATAGCATAGAGACGCCGTCGCTAAAATATTATTTGCGACGGCAAACAAGATTGTCGCAAAAGGTTTTTTCCCAACTATTGGAAATATCTTATGCGACGGCAATGCTGATGTCGCAAAAAAAAAATATGGTTATGTTTTTTTGAGCCGGTGTGGTGCCGTCCCAAAAAAAAAAAAAAAAAACCACAACAACCAAAATATGAAAATTACCTGTATTAAATGAAAAATAACTAAAAAAGAAACCCATAATTATATAATAATATAAAAATTCCAGTATAAAAATAACAATTCATCCATAATAAAAATATTCTTCCATTCGTAACAACACATCAGCAAAATTATTCCACTATATAATGTAGCATAATACATATACAATGTTTAAATACATAATGTTGTTCACAAATCAAAATAACATAAATCAAAAACAAAAGTTTTCCTCCTGATTCTTCCATAGGTAAAAAAAAACAAAAGTTGGTCGCAATCTAACTCCCGCCAACATTCCACAAGAAGCAAACTGCTACTCGGAAAATATCTATAAACAAAAAATAAAAATAATTAATGACAATATAATTATGTGTTAATATTTTAATTACAAAAAAATATTAAAAAAAATTAACTACTATATAACTACAAAGATAATTAAGTAAATAATTTTGGCTAGACAGAAATCCATCTCTAACTCCCAAACCGGGAACCCGATTGGAGTCTCGTCTTCTCCCACAAGTCTTTCATGCCAAAGCGGTCGTGTGCACCAAGTTTCGTACTAAACCGATGCCGTTTGGTGATTTTGGAGCATCAACACCTCGAATTCAAATTTCTTAAGGAACTAGTTTCCCTAGACCGAAATCCGACTCTAACTCCCAAACTGGGAACCCGATTGGAGTCCCATCTTCTCCCACAAGTCTCTCGTGCCTAGGCGGTCGTGTGTGCCAAGTTTTGTGTTAAACCGACGCCGTTTGGTGATTTTGGGGCGTCAACACCTCGAATTCAAGTTTCTTAAGGAACTAGTTTGCCTAGACCGAAATCTGGCTCTAACTCCCAAACCGGGAACCCGATTGGAGTCCCGTCTTCTCTCATAAGTTTCTCGTGCCTAGGCGGTCGTGTGTGCCAAGTTTCGTACTTAATTGACGCCGTTTGGTGATTTTGGGGCATCAACACCTCGAATTCAAATTTCTTAAGGAACTAGTTTGCCTAGACCGAAATCCAACTCTAACTCCCAAACCGGGAACCCGATTGGAGTCCCGTCTTCTCCTATAAATCTCTCGTGCCTAGGCGGTCATGTGTGCCAAGTTTCGTACTAATCCGACGCCGTTTGGTGATTTTGGGGCCGTCAGCACCTCGAATTCAAATTTCTTAAGGAACTAGTTTCCCTAGACCGAAATCCGGCACTAACTCCCAAACCGGGAATTCGATTGGAGTTCCATCTTCTCCCACAATTCCCTTGTGCCAAGGCGGTCATGTGTGCCAAGTTTCGTGCCAAACTGACGCCGTTTGGCGATTTTGGGGTGTCAACACCTAGAATTCAAATTTCTTAAGTAACTAGTTTGCCTAGACGGAAATCCGGCTCTAACTCCCAAACCGGGAACCCGATTCGAGCCCTGTCTTCTCCCATAAGTCTCTCGTGCCTAGGCGATCTTGTGTGCCAAGTGTCGTGCCAAACCAATGCCGTTTGGTGATTTTGGCGCATCAACACCTCAAATTCAAGTTTCTTAAGGAACTAGTTTGCCTAGAGTGAAATCCGGCTCTAACTCCCAAACCGGGAACCCGATTGGAGTCTCGTCTGCTCCCACAAGTCTCTCGTGCCTAGGCAGTCATGTGTTTCAAGTTTCGTGCCAAACCGACGCCGTTTGGCGATTTTGGGGCGTCAACATCTCGAATTCAAATTTCTTAAGAAACTAGTTTGCCTATACCGAAATCCGACTCTAACTCTCAAACCGAGAACCCAATTCGAGCCCCATCTTCTCCCACAATTCTCTCGTGCCTAGGCGCTCATATGTGCCAAGTTTCGTGCCAAACTGACGCCGTTTGGTGATTTTGGGACGTCAACACCTCGAATTCAAGTTTCTTAAGGAACTAGTTTGTCTAGAGTGAAATCCGGCTCTAACTCCCAAACCGGGAATCCGATTGGAGTCCCGTCTTCTCCCATAAGTCTCTTGTGCCTAGGCAGTCGTGTATGCCAAGTTCCGTGCCAAACCGACGCCTTTTGGTGATTTTGGGGCGTCAACACCTCAAATTCAAATTTCTTAAGAAACTAGTTTACCAAGACCGAAATCTGGCTCTAACTCCCAAACTGGGATCCCGATTCGAGCCCCATCTTCTCCCACAACTCTTTCATGCCTAGGCGGTTGTGTGTGCCAAGTTTTGTGCTAATCCGAAGCCGTTTGGTGATTTTGGGGCGTCAACACCTCGAATTCAAGTTTCTTAAGGAACTAGTTTGCCTAGAGCAAAATCCGGCTTTAACTCTCAAACCGGGAACCCGATTCGAGTCCTGTCTTCTCCCACAAGTCTCTCGTGCCTAGGTGGTCGTGTGTGCCAAGTTTCGTGCTATTCCGACGCCGTTTGGTGATTTTGGGCGTCAACACCTCGAATTCAAGTTTCTTAAGGAACTAGTTTGCCTAGAGCAAAATCCTGCTCTAACTCCCAAACTAAGAACCCGATTCGAGTCCTGTCTTCTCCCATAAGTCTCTCGTGCCTAGGCGGTCGTGTGTGCCAAGTTTCGAGCTAATCCGATGCCGTTTGGTGATTTTGGGGCGTCAACACCTCGAATTCAAATTTCTTAAGGAACTAGTTTGCCTAGAGTGAAATCTGGCTTTAACTCCCAAACAGGGAACCCGATTTGAGCCCCGTCTTCTCCCACAAGTCTCTCATGCCTAGGCGGTCGTGTGTGCCAAGTATCGTGCTATTCCAACGCCGTTTGGTGATTTTGGGTCATCAACACCTTGAATTCAAGTTTCTTAAGGAACTAGTTTGCCTGGAGTGGAATTCGACTCTAACTCCAAAATCGAGAACCCGATTCGAGTCCCGTTTTCTCTCACAAGTCTCTCGTGCCTAGAGGGTTGTGTGTGCCAAGTTTCATGCTAATCCTACGTGGTTTGGTGATTTTGGGGCATCAACACCTAGAATTCAAGATTTCTTAAGAAACTAGTTTGCCTAGACCAAAATCCAGCTCTAATTCCCAAGCCGGGAACCCAATTCGAGTCTCATCTTCTCCCACAATTCTCTCGTGCGTAGGCAGTCGTGAGAATGGAAATAAATTATGTTGGTGTTTACCTATGCTGAGAACTCTTTTGACTGCACAAGGAAGTCTCGTATGTGATTCTTAAATATGGAAAGATAATTTCTTGACTCAAACAGTCCACTTACAAATTGGGTTACCTGCAAAGCTCACCAAATAAGTGATATCCTGAGAGAAGATGGTGTTAGAATTATGTGTGCATTCCATACCTCAGTTGTTGTCATGATGGGGAATGATGTACCCAAAAGTTTTATGGTATATTCACGTACAAAAGGAAAAAAGGAAAAAAGGAAAAAGAAAATGTGTGCGTGTGTGTGTGAGAGAGAGAGAGTGGTCAAGTAGCTAAAATGATCAAAGAAAACATTGCAGCTAAAATAACCCTATGGCAAATCTACGCCACGTGGTACACTTCAACTATGACTAGGAAATAGATTCATAAAGTAAACATATATGTGTTTGTCCATGCATATCAGGTGGTTTTACTAGCCCCATTTTTTTTTTTTTTTTTTTTGATCGGCAAAAACAAAATCTTTATTGATGAAACATACAAAGTATGAAAAAATACATCAATAAAGAGGAGCTTGGAGCTAAGAAAAGTTTTACTGGCCCCATTTGCTTCCACTTATTTGAAACTTATGTAGTTTTACTTTGTTTTGATCAAAAACTTATGTAATAGTTACATAGTGGTATTATAGTTGCCATTTCAACTTATTTGCCATTTCAACGTAAAAAACTTATTTGCATTTTATGTTCCCAACTTTCTTCTTCTTATTCACCCAAAAAACTTCTTTCTTCTTTCTTCTTTTTTCTTTCTAATAGTTTCAATCCTCAATTGAAATAGTTACATAGTGGTATTATAGTTTTGTTATGAACGTTAGAAAATTATTATGAATAATTACAACATAATAACAAATTAAGAAGTACAACATATAGGTACTTATAGGCATAAAATTAATGTGACAGAGGATTAAATTTCATAATAATTAAAATAATCAATGTTTTAGGGAAATAATGACGGAAATTGTAATCCTAGGACAACTTAGATTGAATTGAACTACTGATGAGAACTGGATATCCCAAGGTTGTCCAAATCCAACATTTGGTTTGCAAATCATACTTGGGTATAAAATTAATATTTCAAAAATACCCTTCATTTATGGGTTATGGATTTATGGAAGAGAGTGACAAAATCAAAATGTTGAGAGTAAGAATGGAATAATAGGTTTAAATCTTATAATTTTCCCTTGTCCAGTGGGCTAGAATTAAAAAAACCAACCCCATTCCCACCCTATTTAATAAAACAATGATATTATCAAGTTAGAAAATGGAACCTAAAAGTTTTCTTTCAATTATGGTATTTTCTTTCATTTGTTCTAATAAATAGGGCCTAAAAGGTACTCCAGAAAGTAATTACCCATCTTCAACGAATACAAAATAATCAGTAAAAGAAAAATTAAAAGATTACTCAACTAGATAGCACAAAATGAAATACTAAACCACAATGACAAAGGAGTCCTGCCAATAAACCAGTTGCACAAAATGGCACATCAATTTCAACAGTTTTCATATTTTCTCAATTGAATACAGAACAGCAACAAGTAACAACAATCAAAACACATTCCTCTTTGACGATTTTGAAAATAGTTTCTCTTTAATAAGATACATGTGGTATTCAACAAGATGCATTATATCAAATTAATAATTTCTCTTTGATGATTTTGATAATAGTTAACGTACATTATCATTAATGACAAATTTTCACTTTATTTTGTTTTAGAATGTTACGATGTAACTCAATCTAATTCTATGAAATCATGCGTAACCAAGTGACATTCCTCTGTAATACACGCACGCCCTATGATTAACCTCACTCATAGCAAATGGATCCTCATTCTAGCTAATGTGTAATTAACCAGCTCAAACCTCCCCCCCTTCTCACACACACACACACACATTAAAAGCCTATATTCAAGCCATATCAAATTTATTCCAGCTATATTTTCAACCTTGACTCAAACTTATAAGAAATTTTAATTTGGGTAAAAACACTCAAAAACCTCTCTCTACTCTTTGTATCAAACTTTCTGAAATATTTACAACATATTTGCATATTAAATATTTATGAAACAAAATTGAAGCCAAAACCCTAATTATTGAAAAAAAATATATAAATAAATAAAAAACAAAAACACAGAACAGTGTCTTGAGGACACACTGTCGTTGATCGCCAATCAAAGACAAGAAGATAAGAGAAGAGAAGAGCAGAGAAGAAGAGAATAGAAGAGGAGAAGAATACCTTCGAATCGATGATTCGATCGCTGCTCGCCACCATTGTCGCCGATCGCCGATTGTCGCTAGCCACCAATGTCGCAGATCGCCGCTCGTCGCTCGCCGATCGCTGCTCGCCTCCGTGAGAGAGAAAGAGAGAGAGAGAGAGTGTGTGTTGTTTCGAAACTAGGGCTCTACAAACCTGAATGGAAATGAAAAAAAAAAAAACGGGAAAGACGGAGGGAAAAAATGGGGGAAATTAAGTTTCATTTTTATTTTAATGGGGAAATTTGTTTCATTTTTATTTTAATGAAATTTTTTTTTTTATTTGGTAGAAGTAGGGGTAATATTTTAATGAAAAATATTTTTCGTTAAAATAAAGTTACTTTTTTATGGTCAATGAAAAATATTTTTTTGTGGCCCATTTGTTTTTGTTACTAAAAATCAAGAGCTGATTTTTTGTAGTAGAGGAGAGGGAGCGGTAGTAGTGGTGAATATGGTGGATAAGAAGTGATGGTGGTGGTGGTGGTGGTGGCGAAGGAGATTAGTGGTGAAGTTGTGGTAGTGGTAAAGGAGATGGAGTGGCAGTGGTGACGGAGAGGTAATAGTAGTAGTAGTAGTAGTGGTGGTGGTAGTAGCTGTGGTGGTAGTGGTAGTGGTAGTGGAGTGGTAACGATGGTGGTAGTAATGATAGTCGTAGAGGTGGAGTGACAACAGTGGTAATAATGGTGGTAGTGGAATGACATTTGCAGTAGTAGTGAATGTGGTAGAAGAGATGGGTGGTGAGAGAGAGACGAGTGACAGACAGATAGAGAAAAGAGATAAAGAGAGAGACAGAGACAGAGTGATGAGTGAGAGAGAGACAAAGTGATCGCTAAAAGTACATTTTCTTGTAGTAGAGAGCTCGGTAAATAGAGAAAAGGGGAGAAAGAGAGAGAGTGAGCAAGGTAAACACAATAGGGGAGACAAACAGACAGACACAGAGAGAGAAAGAGTGAGAGGATAGATTGACACAGAGAGAGAAAGAAAGAGAAGAGTGATAAGTGCGAGAGAGAGAGAAAGAGATAGAGAGAGACAGGACAAAAGAGAGAGAAACAAGAGATGAGCGAGAGATAAACAAAGCAAGAGAAAGAGAAAGAGAGAAAAGAGATGATCGAGAGAAAGACAAAGAAAAAAGAAAGAGAGAGAGATAGAAAAAGAGAGATGAGAGAGATAAAGAGAAGAGAGATGAGCGAGATACAAAGAGAGAAAGAGACAGAGACAGAGACAGAGACAAAGACAGACAGACAGAGAAGAGTGAAGAGTGAGAGACAGAGAGAGAAAGAGATAGATAGTGAAAGACAGAAAAAGAGACAGAGAGAGAGAGAGAGAGAGAGAGAGAGAGAAGAGAGATGAGTGAAAGCAATGGAGAGAGAAAAAAAGATGAGAGAATAGATAGATGAGAGAGAGAGAGAGAGAGAGAGACAAATAAACAGAGAGAGAAGAGTGGTGAGTGAGAAGAGAAGAGAGAGAGAGAGAAAGATGAAAAAATGGGTGAAAAGAGACAGACAAAGAGAGAGAGAGAAAAAGAAAAGAGATAAATGAGAGAGAAACAGAGAGAGATAAAGAGAAGAGACAAAGAGAGAAAAAAAATGAGAGAGATAAAGAGAAGAGAGATGAGCGAGAGACACAGAGAGAAAGAAAGAGAGAGAGAGAGAGAGAGATAGAAAGCGAGCAATGACACAAAAAGAAAAGGAGAAAGAGATAGACAAAGAAGAGTGATGAGTGAGAGAGAGAAAGAGAAGAGAGACAGAGACAGAGATAGAGAGACAAGAAGATGAAAAAATGGTTGAAAAGAGAAATGTTATATCAAAAAAGTAAAGCAACATCGTTTTTTATTTTATTTTTATTTTTATTTTTTTGTGACAGAAAAATACCGTTGCATTTATTTAAACAATTTTGTGACTATATATATATGAAGCCACAATATGTATATATATATAAAAATATTTTTTTACTTTTTTTTTTTTGCAACGGTACCTATTACAGTCGCAAAAAACTTTTTTTTTTTTGGGTCGTCGCAAAAACTCCATTTTTTTGCGACAACAATCTCTGCCGTCACAAATACTCTATTTTTTGCGACGGCAAGTTGTGCCGTTGCACATTTTTTGTGACAGCAAGCTGTGTCGTCTCAAAATGTCATATTTTTCGCGACAGCAAGCTGTGCCGTCTCAAAAAATCACATTCAAAAAGTCACATTTTTTGCGACGACAAGCTGTGTCGTCTCAAAAAGTCACATTTTTTGTGACAGCAAGCTATGCCGTCACAAAAAGTTCCGTCTTTTAAATCCACTTATCTTGTAGTGTATTCACATATAAAATTCACATTTAAAAAATTCTACAAGAATGATTTATAAATTCACTTTTTAAATCTAGAGCGAATTACACAAACGGTCCCTATAATTTGGGGTTTATGTCACTTTGATCTCTAACTTTTCAATTGTGATATATTTAATCCTAAATTTTGAATCTTATTCTAAATAAGAACAATTAAAGATACCATTGCTTAATTTCAAAAGCAAAATCGTCAATTTGATAAAATATAAACTAATTTGACAAAAATAAATGTCACAATTTAAAATTTTTAAAAATTATTTCTATCTATTAAAGATAAAATTATGTAAAATTGATAAATCTTTTCGATATTTATTTATTTATTTATTTTACTAAATTAATTTTTATTATGTGTTTAGATGATGATCATGTAATGGGTAGTTGTTTTTATTTTCATTAAATTAGTTTCTATTTTTTGAAAAGTCAAATGTGGCGACAACTTTGATATCATTATTAAACCAATCCATTAAATCAAAAAATTCAAAACTAAAAATATTTCATATATTAAATATATCAATTACACATTAAAATCTTAACAACCACCCATTACACGATCATCATTCAAGAACATAATAAAAATTAATTTGGTAAAATAAATAAATAAATAAATGTCTAAAAAATTTATCAATTTTACATAATTTTATTTTTGGTCAGTAGAAATAATTTTTAAAATTTTAAAATATTTTTCCGATATGTATTTTTATCAAATTAGTTTATATTTTTATCAAATTGACGATTTTACCCTTGAAATTAAGCAATTATATCTTCAATTGCCCTTATTTGGAACAAGATTCAAAATTCATGGTCAAATATGTGACAATTAAAAAATCAATGACCAAAGTGACATGAGCCCCAAACTATATGGACTGTTAGTGTAATTCGCCCTTAAATCTAATGATATGTAAGTGAGATGATTGGTTGATGATTAGAAAAAAAATATGAAAGAGAAGCCTTGTATATTTTAACTGATTGTCACATTACTAAGTTTTAAAAATGGATTTAATTTTTGGATTAGAATAACAATGTCTTCTTATAAATAAACTCATTTGTATTTTATTTTAAGGTGAAAGGTCTATATAAGACCTTGTTTGGTTTGTGTTTCGGAAAAAATTTTGGAAAAAATTTTCTACAAATAAGTTTTCAAAAGTAATCAAACCAAAAAAAATTTTCCAAAATTTTTTTCCAAGACTTGTTTGGTTTACAAATTTTCCAAACAAATCTTTCTCTCATACACATCAAATCAATCACTTTTTCCAAAACTCTCTCTCAAAATAATTTTCAAAACATTTTTTGAAAAAAAAAAACCAAACAAATTCTCGTACTTTTTATCTCAAAACATGTTTCTCAAATACAAACCAAACAAGGCCGCATCTCCAGTCGGCACTGTTGGGGCCCTGAGGCCCACTATGAGTCCTGTTTTGATGATTTAAAATCGTTCATTTTATTGAACACTTTGTGTATTTCATCCTTCAAAAAAATTTTGGTTGATTCGATTATCATACATATTCAATTTATCAAGTTTAACACCCAAAAAAAAAATTAAAAAAAAATTAAAAACACAATTATTATCTATTTTTTTGTGACAAATGTGATAAATTAAATATGTTATGATTATAATTGACCACCCTTTTTCTTTTTTTTTGTGATACACGAAATATTTGACAAAATTAACAATTTAAATAATCAAAATTAACAATTTAAACAGTCGGCACTGTTGGGGCCCTGAGGCCCACTATGAGTCCTATTTTGATGATTTAAAATCATTCATTTTATTGAACACTTTGTGTATTTCATCCTTCAAAAAAAATTTGGTTGATTCGATAATCACACATATTCAATTTATCAAGTTTAACACCAAAAAAAAAAAAAAAAAAAAAGAAAAAATTAAAAAATTAAAAACACAATTATTATCTATTTTTTTGTGACAAATGTGATAAATTAAATATGCTATGATTATAATTGACCACCCTTTTTTTTTTTGTGATACACGAAATATTTGACAAAATTAACAATTTAAATAATAAAAATAAGGTCTATGGGTTCCGTTTGGGATAAATGTTGGGGCTAAAATAGTCATATAGGACAAAATAAACTATTTTAGCCAAATAGAATAATAAAATATCACATCTAACTCATAATCATTTCATTTTTTCTCTCATAAAAATCAAAAAGTCAAAAAATTTATTCCAAATGAGACTCAAAAAGTTAAAAAATTAACTTACATCCCAAATGAACCCATAGTGAACTCCATAGATCCGAACAACGCTTTCTAAAATAATCGTTCTAATTTTTTTATTTGCATATAATTACTCACCCTTTAATGAGTGAGTGGATCAAATTAATGCCAATGTTTTGGGAGAGTAGATGTGATTAATGCATCATGTTTATGCTGCGCTAATAAAATAAAGGACGAATTATACTAATAGTGATTATAATTTGGGACTTATCTCACTTTAATTTTTAATTTTTTAATTGTGACATATTTAATTTGAAATTTTGAATTTTGTTTCAAATAAGGACAATTGAAAATACAATTGCTAAATTTCATTGGCAAAGTCGTCAATTTGATAAAATAAAAACTAATTTGACAAAAATAAATGTTAAAAAAATATTTTTGAATTTTTAAATATAATTTCTACCCACCAAAGATAAAATTATGTAAAATTAATAAATCTTTTAGACATTTATTTATTTACTAAATTAATTTTTATTATGTGCTTGGATAATGATCATGTAATGGGTGGTTATTATGTTTTTAATTTGTAATTGATATATTTAATATATGAAATATTTTTAGTTTTGTATTTTTTGATTTAATGGATTAGTTTAATAATGATATCAAAGTTATCGCCATATTTGACTTTTGAAAAAATAAAAACTAATTTAATAAAAATAAAAATAACCACCCATTACATAATCATCATCCAAACACGTAATAAAAAATAATTTAGTAAAAAAATTAATAAATGTCTAGAAAATTTATCAATTTTACATAATTTTATCTTTAGTGAGTAGAAATAATTTTAAAAAATTCAAAAATATTTTTTTGACATTTATTTTTATCACGTTAGTTCATATTTTATAACATTAACGAATTTGTCCTCGAAATTGAGTAATAGTATTAATTATCTTTATTTAGAACAAATTTCAAAATTTATGATCAAATATGTCACAATTAAAAAATTAAAAACTAAAGTAATATAAGATTCAAACCATAGGAACTGTTAATATAATTTGACATTAGATTGATTCTTTGCACCATTTTTATGTTTGTAGTACAGCTCTGCTAATAGTGCAAGTAATAATTGATATATGCTTAAAGAGTCTTTAAATGTGGGGTTTTATAAGATCTATTTTTTATGCTTTCGTTTGAAATGTGAGTTAACCTTTTAATTTTTTAATTATTTTTATTTGGGATTAAAAAATCTTGTTCAGTATAAGTTTTTTTTTTACTATGTTGAGTTTTGTGATAGAAAAAATAAAATGATTATAATTTGGATATGATATTTTATCGTATTAATTTTTTTAGCATATTTTGTCTTTTTGTGACTAAAATAACCAAAAAAAACTCATGCCAAACATAGCCTATATGTGGTTAATTTTAATAATAGGGTATGCCAGGGTATCATATGATTGATCTTCTATATATACTTAATTTTATTTATGAGAAATTCCAATTCAGCGCAATTTTTTTTTTCAAAAAGTACACATTAATGGAAAATTTAAATACATGAATAATTAAAATTCTATTTTTTTTTTTTATGTATTTATATTTTTTCAAAAGACCAAATTGTAATGCACAATTTTAATTAAGCGATGGTTCATTTTCAGTTGCTCCTCAAACTCTCATTTCTTTTGAATAGGAGAGAGCTAGTGACAATCATGTCTAGTTACACCTTATTAAAAATCGGTGTATATTTGAAAAAAAAAAATTAAATTAAACAAATCAAATTAATGGTAAATTTATAATTATTTTAAAAAGGTACCATTGATTTATAAATTTTTATAAAATAAAATAAAATTCAAACCATTGATTGTGGAAGTTATTAATTATCAGGTAGAGCAAAGATTCATTCTTATACGAATACTAGTGACTTCGTCAAGACTATCTAGGACAAATCATAAAAAGATTTTGCCACCTGCTGCATATTAATCAGTTTACCTTTGAAAAATGCTATAAACTCCAAATAATTTAGTAAATATTTTACCAAATCTGTAAGACCTACACAAACTCACATGTGTGTGCCACACAGAGGTTTGGTAAAATATTTATAGTAGATTATTTGGAATATCTACCATTACTCTTTACCTTAATCACTGATTAGTTTGGACATTTATAACTTTGCAAGATATCATAGGATACATTTGATTAAAGGCTTTAATGTCAAATATTTTTGTCAAAAATATTTTATTTGAATAAACAATGGAAACGATTAATTGGAAGAAACTAAACAGTTAGAAACAGGATACAACATAACCGGATACAACATAACCGGGCTCTGATACCAAGACCGCGGAAGTAGCAACAAGAATGAAGAACCATGGATTACGAAATCAAAGATGAAACAATTTAAACATAGAATTGGAATGCACAAAACAAAATATAATTCAAATCAAAATATTTAATTAAAACACAATTTTAATTTATTACAGAAAATAACTTGCACTTACAATTGTTGTAATCTGCAAGGATCCTGAATAGAAGAACAGAACAAGGTAAACCTTACTCAGCAGAACACTCTTTTCTTTACAAACTAAAAGGTTCAAGAAAATTGGAATCTGCCGAACAATTACAATAGATTACAAATATATAGAAAACCAAATTAACTATGCAGCATGTGAGTTGGCTGAATGATGAAAGCAGCTGGCAGCATTGAGGACTGAGCAAGGCTGTCGGTTACTTTTGAAATTAACTATGCAGCATGTGAATAAAGGAATCACTATGCAGCATGTGAGTTGGCTAAATGATGAAAGCATTGGCGATTGAGGGTGAGCAAAGTATCGATTACTTTCGGCTGATTGATTGAAATTAACTATGCAGCATGTGAATAAAGGAATCAGAATAAATATAAATTGACAGCTTTTCTCAAAAGAGTAGTGATTGAAGTCAATTTTATATTTATAAAGAATCCTATGTTGATTATTTCAAGCAAATGGGTCTGAGCATCATGAAACTTCGGGCGATCATAACCGAGTTGATTGGTGGATCATACAGGCTATGCGAACTATCTTTGAACTAGGCTGTTGGGCGGTCAGAGATTGTTCATTTTTAATTGGGCTTGGGCTTGATCTACTAGGAGGCGGGCCATTTGAAGCAATTGATCCTTTGGTGGATCTAGGTTGAACAATGAAATTTGGCGGAGGTTGAATCTTTGGGTGAGCACTGATTTGGACTTTGACTTGGGTTGGTCCGGAATCCTTGGGATTTTGGACTTTCCCTTGGATTTGATCTTTGATGATTTGGGCTTGGAGTCACTAGATGAGGGACTGCCAAGATTGATTTGGAGGAAAGGCTGGGTGACTTCCTTGGTGATTCTGAGTTAAGTCTGCTGGGCTTTGACTATTGCAGGTGTTGGAGCACATGAATCAGGAGGAAATTCCTCATAAACAATTTCAATAATTCTGGGCACATTGAATTTAGCCCACCATTTAACAGAGTGTTGACGAATAATGATGTTGTTATCAATCCCATAATGCCATTTGAATATCCATGGGATTTTGTACTTGGATATAAAATTGAGCAAGATAGGAAATTGTTTTTGATTAGTAGTGAATGGGTAAACAGCAGCAAAATAGGCAATTGTTTCATTGAGTGAACTGGGAAGAATATCTGAAATGGGGCCATAATGAGTCCACCATCGAAGAAACCAGGTGGGTAATTCAGATTTGAATTTTTGATCAAAGGAGATAAACCAGGAGTGACTAAATGACTCATTTTGGTACAAGAACAATTTGAACCAAGCATCAATATAATCATGATAATTATATTGAATAGAATGACCAGGCAAATCTCGAAGCAGATTAGGATTGCCCCATACGCAAGAGAGACAATGTTGTGAATGTAAAGTGAATGGTATAGGATCTTGTAAGCATAGACACGATCTGAATTGGTTTGATCAAAATGGAGCGATGGTTGAAGCGAGAATATCTTTGTAATAAGAGATTTTTCTCTAGAGGTGAAGAAATGAAATGACATCGAGCCAAAATGGAATTGAGCATTTTCTTTAATGGTTTGACCTCTGGGGTGACTAGGTTCTTTGTAGAACAAGTTAGCAACATGTGATTTGGTGTACTCAGTTCGAGAGGGTCGAACTTGGTTAATTGGAAGTGGAGTGGCCCGATTGGCTAGAGGCAAAGGATCATTAGCCAATGCAGATGAGTAATGTCGGAATTTAAATAGTACCAAGAGTATGGTATCTATTAATTATGTCAATGGAAGAGGATGGTTTAATTGACTCCAGAGGAGGAGGAACTATGAGTTGATTAGGTTTACTGGAGGAGAGGACCAAAGCCTTAGAAGGAGGCCTTGGGCGAGACATCTGTTGAATAGGAAACAAAGATTAGCAACCAGAAAGAAGATCTAAGTAATTCTGGTAATAATGTAAATCATTGTAATAATTATGTAAATAAAACACGGCGAGCTTGTAACTGTTGGTGATTGATGTATTGGGCTCTTTTAGTAGTTGGCCTAGCTGACTTAAGATGGTTAATCCGACGGTTAACTTGTTTGATCAGGGTTTTGAAATGGATAATTTGGGTTTTAACATAGGAAATATGTGGAGTAGCACTCATCCCTTACCCCCCTGTAAAAATTCTCGGGTAAGAAAATCAGGTAGGGAATTTTGACAACCAGGTATATAGGTAATATCAAAATCAAAAATACTTAAAATAGATTGCCAACGGGCAAAAATCTGTTTACTAGCAAGATTTTGAACATCTTTTTCTAAAACATATTTAGCAGATTTGCAATCGACACGAAGTAAAAATTTTTGATTTAAAATATCATCTTGAAATTTTTGAATACATAAAACAGTAGATAAAATTTCTTTTTTAATAGTACTATAATTTAATTGTGCTTTATTCCAGACACCAGAATGAAAACGAACAATTTGTTCAGATGACTGAGGAGTGACTTTCTGAAGGAGAATACCACCATAACCAATATCAGAAGCATCAGTTTGAATAATTTTGAATGAGTTCTCAGTAGGAATACCAAGACAAGGAAGAGACTTGACATATTGTTTGACTTGTTGAACAACAGCAGTATGAGTAGAAGACCAAGGAGGAGGATTATCCTTTAACCGATCGAACAATGGTTGACAAATTTGCCTAAGGTCTTTATAAAATTCAGCAATGTAATTGAGGGAACCTAAAAACCTTTGTAATTGAGTTTTATCAAGAATTTCATCAGGAAATTTAGACGCAAACTCAATAGAGCGACTAATTGGGAGAATAGTATTATGATGAATATCATAACCTAAAAACCTAACTTTAGTCTGAAATAATTTAATCTTAGGGACGGATATGACTAGACCATGACTTTTAATAGTATAAAAGAATGCAGTTAAATGTTTCCAATGTTCCTTAATTGATTTAGAAAAGATTAATATGTCATCAATGTAAACAATAGAAAAATGACTAAATGGGTTAAAGATATCATTCATTATATTTTGAAATTCACTAGGAGCATTTTTTAATCCAAATGGCATGACATTCCATTCATATTGGCCAAAAGGTGTATTAAAAGCAGTTTTATATCGATCTTTAGGATGAATTTGAATTTGCTAGAAACCACTTTTTAAATCAAATTTACTAAAAATAACAGCTTGATTAAGTCTTTTAATTAGGTCTTTTTTATTAGGAATAGGATATCTAATCCATTCAAGAACAGCATTTAATGGTTTATAATTAATAACTAGGTGTGTGAAAACTCGTTCTAATAGAGCATTTTATTAACATAAATGGCCGGACAGGACCATGGTGATTTGCTGGGACTAATAATTCTATTTTTTAATAATTCATTAATTTCCTTTTTACACATTTCTAACAATTCATGATTCATTTGAATAGGCCGGGATTTAGTAGGTATTTGTCGTTCATTAAAACCTTTAATATATGGTAAAGTAACTACATGCTTTTTCCTATGCGAATCACGATAGGTAAAGTTGAATAAACGGTTGATTCAAGTTTTAATTTGAAATCATTAATTTGAGAGATGAGAACGGGATCAGTTAACTGTTGATCTATCCGTTTGTAATTAATTTCTTCTTTAAGAAAATTAATATGCCGAGTTAGTCGTTTAATAGTGTGGGTAATAGAACAATCTTGTAATTGATTTAACTCTAATTGTTCAGGTGGAAATAGGAATGTAAATGTAACAGGATGTCCTAAAACATGAGTAGTAATTCCTTCAGTAGAAGTAGTAAATGGATATAATAAAGATATAAATGGTGTACCTAAAATAATCCGATCAGTCATATTTTTTACTAAAACAAATGTAGTTTTAAAGCAAACATTATTTTGACAAACATGTACTTTAGGTAATTTATATCGAATATGCATTTTACTACCATTAGCAGAAGTTAATTTCTCTTGACATTTGTGATAATATTTAGTAGGAAGTAATCCTTCTTGAATGCAATTTAAATCAGCACCAGTATCTATTAATGCAACTAATTCTAATTCAAAATCTTCAACAATGATTTTAATTCTTGAATACCATTTTTGCATATAAATTTTATTAAGTAAATTTAATCGTTTATCTTCAAGGTTAGTAGCTTGAGAGCGATTATCAAATATGAGTTTAGTTGGATCAGTATGATCAGAATCATGATCAGAATTATGTTCGGATCCATGAGGTGATTGTGCATTAGGTTGGAAATCATTTAAGTTTTGTTTAAGTTTAAGATTAATAATTTCATTTTCTAATTTATTATCTTTATTTTGAAGATCTCTTATTGTTTGTTTAATTTGATTGATTTCAAATTGTAAGTCTTGAAGTGTAACTTCTTTAGTTTTATTTTTAAATTTTTCTAAAGTTTTAGATAAACTAATGATGGGTTTATTAAACTTAGGTTTAGTTTACATTTGAAGCATTAGACCTTTGAGCTTATCAATATATTGTTGTTTTAATTGAGGATCATCTAATTTACTAATTAAATCAATTAAAGCGATTCTTCTTGACTATGTTTAGTAAGAACGAAATTTGTTTAACAGGTTTACAACAAACATCAGTACAAGCCAAAGTAATTTGATTATCAGAATCAGAATTATCACTATTAGATGGGGAATTGGATGTAGATGGAAGTACAGAAGAGGAACCATTATCAGATTGATTTAATTGGAAGATTTCAAATAACTGAATTTTGGATTCATCATTAATTTGGAGTTGATTGACTCTGTCTTTGAGCTTTTGTTTCTCTTTGCATTTATTAGCATAGTCGCCTTTTGTCCTGATTATAACACGTAATATCTTTATTAGATTTTGTTCTCGGATGTGATTTAGATTTATGATATTTCTTTTTGGGTTTAGTATAAAATTTGTCATTAGATTTGGACGGTGAATAAGGCTTCTTGTATTTATGATAATATTTGGATTTATGTTTTGAATGTTTGTGTGATTTCTTACGAGAGGGTGCAATAGGAGGTAGTCCATATTGTTCGAAATTTCCTAATTCATATTTAGCTTTATGTTTATCTTTTGTAGCCTTTTGACTAAGTTTTAAATCAATACACATTTTTAAGCCTTCTTTTTGAATAGTGCTAATTATATCACCATATGTTAAATTATCATATTCAATAACACCAGTAGGTTGACTAAGAACATCTCTAATTTTGTGAGCAAATAAACTAGGTAATCCATTAATAAATTTTTCTTTCCAGAATGATTTAGTACAGTCTTCTCTCAACATAACTCTAGAGGTAAAAACATCTTTATACCATCTAAAATCACTTAAGGTTGGACAAGTAAGATTACTGAGTTGATCATGTATGCGAGAATATATATTAGTTGGGGTACCAATAAAATGTCTAATAATTGTATAAATTAATTGGTTAATACCATCAGGTTGGCAACATCCTAAATTTTCATCAAATATAGGTAATCCTTGATCATCAGTTTGGTTAGCATAGATGATAGAGTCTCGTTGTGTCGATTAAATATTTTTCCCACCAAGATTTGAGTGACCAAGAAAGCCGATAGTAATTAAATTTACAATTTCGGGTTGAGTATATTGGGGATAATTAGAGATAACTATTGAGACCATAGATAAATGATTTAATTTTTGGAGGAGTTGATCTTCACTAAGACCATCAATATTCCATTAGTATAATTTTTTAGCGAGACAGAAAATTGATTATTAACATTATTTTCTTCAAATTGTAAATCGGCAGAGTAGGCTTAGTATACCAATTCTTGGTAGTTTGAGGATTAATTTTAGTATAGTGTATTTTTTAACTTGGAATTGTTGAGCTAAGTTATTAATTTCATTGTCGATGTCGAGGAAGTAGAATTTGGGTTAATATCAAATTGTTGATTTAGAAGATAATACCTTTATCTTTAGAAGGTGAGGAGTATCGAAATCTTGCTAATTTGGTAAATAATTTTTCAATAGCTTGGACCGTAGATGATTGATCATTTGTAACTAGGCTAGTTCGGGTAGAAACGTTTACTAGGTAGGTTAAGTAAAGGTGCATCTAAAGGTTGTTTAGATGATGAAGTGTGAACAGATTCTAAATTAGTTTCTATTTTATCTAATTGTTTACCAATTGTATTTAAACCTTGGTTAGTATAATTATTTTGTTCAATAACTTTTTGAGTTCATTATCATCGCCAGTAATTTAAAAGGAGGCGAATTTCAGAACCTTGTTGATTAAGAATAATTTTCTCTAAGGGAGGATGACTAGAACTAATTGTAGTGGTAGCAGAAGTTTTCCATTTATGTTTAGTAATTGTAGTAAGTGTTTTATAATATTTTTCTTCATATTCTAGTAAGGGTAATTCAAAACCATATCGAATCATAAAATTATACCATTCTTGGGAGATTTGAGACATTTGAGCAGAAGTATATTTAGCATAATAAGCATGGCACTGGGTGCGATTAGTTTTAGATTTAAAATTAATAAGTAATTTATCAAGATTGGGGGTAAATTCCTTTTTAATTGTCAATAATTGTGGATTGACAGGTGGTGTAAATTCTTCCATATCAGTTTGAGTCGGAGAGTTAGTTGAATGAACTTCTTCATCAAGGAAATGAGTATGTGTAGAATAAACAGGTTTACTAATTTGAGAAGTTGAGGAATTATCAATTCCTTTTAATTTTGGATTGATTGTAGGACCTATGGTTGGACCGATATTAAGTTGACTATTTTTTTCTAAATAGAGGTGTGGTAAATATTTCATCTTGGTTTCTATTTAAGCTAGGGACACTAGATGTACTATGTCTAGAGGATTGACTACGGTTAAATTTAATATGAGCAGAACCATCATTAAATTATGCGATATCTTTAATATCTTGTTACGAGGATTGTTCTTGATTATGTTTGTAATTTTCATTACGATAATCCATTCATCGAGTAAATCAATATCTTTCCATTCAATCATTTTAGGAATATTAATATGGGATTCATTATGACTACTACTTTGAATAAGTAAAGTTTTATCTTTAGGTGATTTATGCGAGCATGAACATTTAAATTAGTTTGCATACATTTATAGTGAACACGATAAATTAAAAGCAATATTATGTGTCTTAGCCATCATATTAGTGAATGAACCATGTAGTTGAATATTTAATGTTAAAGCATGTAAAATATTTGGATCACTTAAAGAGCGTAAAATCGGAAAACAATTAAAATGTCTTGGACCTTTATGAAGACCGGTTCCATCATTCCCATTAAACTATCATTATAATTAAGAAAAGCGAGCATCTCTTAAGCATAATAAAAGCAGTATTTTTTTCCAACAGGTGTGAGTGGATTAAGACCAACTTGAATTAGACCAATGTGAATAAAATTGTAACCATTTTCTTTGTGTCTTTTAATTAATTTAGTATCAAATAACTGACAAGTTTCTCGAGGTTTTTCTAAAGCATAAACTTGTTCAATTGTTTTAACATGTAATGCAACTTTAAAAACATTCTGTAGAAATGTGGTTCTATAAATTTCTTTGATTTGTAATTTTGGTATATTCCAATCTCTATTAAATTGATCATTTTGTATTTCAACATCTTCTTCATTAATGACTAATCCTTGATTAGGTATGGAAGGTAAAGTTGTTGACCTAGAAGCTGATCGATGAGTTACTTCTAAATAATCGACTCATTGTTCTTTCTAATTAATCGGTTTCTGAGATATCTTAATACATACCCTATTCTTGTCAAGTTACCACAGACCATAAGGGTTTAGCACAGACCCTATCCTAAATGTCCACACTGCCTAACTCTAAGGACTTACTCTGGACAAGAAATGGAAGTGGGTGACTGAAACCAGGTGGATAACAGACTGATCTTGTGGGTGATTAAGATGGAACCGAAAACTAGATTAATTGAATAAACAATGGAAACGATTAATTGGAAGAAACTAAATAGTTAGAAACAGGATACAACATAACCGGGCTTTGATACCAAGACCGCAGAAGTAGCAACAAGAATGAAGAACCATGGATTACGAAATCAAAGATGAAACAATTTAAACATAGAATTGGAATGCACAAAACAAAATATAATTCAAATCAAAATATTTAATTAAAACACAATTTTAATTTATTACAGAAAATAACTTGCACTTACAATTGTTGTAATCTGCAAGGATCCTGAATAGAAGAACAGAACAAGGTAAACCTTACTCAGCAGAACACTCTTTTCTTTACAAACTAAAAGGTTCAAGAAAATTGGAATCTGCCGAACAATTACAATAGATTACAAATATATAGAAAACCAAATTAACTACTCATCAAAAACAATTTGTAATCTGCATAGTTAATTTGGTTTTCTATATATTTGTAATCTATTGTAATTGTTCGGCAGATTCCAATTTTCTTGAACCTTTTAGTTTGTAAAAAATTTGAATTATATTTTGTTTTCCATTGTTTCTTTAAAAAATATTTTATTTATTTTTTTCTGTTTGGTTAAATAAAAAATAAATAAAATATTTTTTAAAGAAAAAATATTTTTGCATCATTTTTTAAAAAATGACTTATCTTTAAAAAATTCGTAAGTTGATTTTTATAAAGTTAACTCTCACTCATTACATTTTTAACACATTTAACCTTTTCAAATAAGTATTTAACTTAGGGGAATTGACCAGTAAATCCCATTTTATCATCTTGTAGATCATGTAGTCCTAATTGTTTTCTTTTAAACCATTTAGTCTTTTGGGTTGTTTGTTTACTATTTTGCCATTAAAGTGTTAATTTGAATTTGTAGACCCAGGGGTGATTCGGCCCCCGAATCCGGGGCCCCCGAATCCCCCTAATTCCCCTTTTTAGTAAAAAAAAAAAAGAAAACAGTTTCTATAAAAGGAAATTAGGGGGATTAGAGGGACTTTTTTTTGAGGTCCAAAACATTTTTCTTGTAGACCCGCATGTATTTATGGAAAGGGGTGTGTAGATTCACATTCCAAAAAAAGGTAATAGTACTCTTTTTCTGTGACGTGGGTTGTGACGTGAATTTGACACTTTTTTTTATTTTTTCCATGACGTGAATGGGTGTTTGTATGTCACACTGATCAAAAAAACACACTAATACTTTTTTTTAATTTAGTAAGTGTGTAACACTCAAAACATGAGACGTGGGTTGTGATGTAAACACAAGTGATGTTACACCGTGTTTTTTTTTTTTTTTTTTGTGATGTGGGTCGAACACAAGTACCTGTGTTTCACGTTACCGATGTGTGTGTGTGAACTAGATGTATGAGTGTGAACACGAAGTACCACACTACTCCGTAAGTGAAGGACCACACTACCGTAAGTGTGGTGTGAAGGACCACACTGCCGGAAGTGATGGTGGCATGTGTAGCAACGTTTCATCATTCCCATTTGGGTATGCCGCACCCGTTTGGACCACCGATTCACATTCGAATTCTTCATCCCAAAACGGTAACCACATCTTCATTCTGCACCTGTGTCCATAAGTGCATGTGATGCTATGGTGTGAAGGATCGCACTGCCGGAAGTGATGGGATGATGCGAACGTGCGATGGGGCATCCCAACGTGTCGACTACACTGCCGGAAGTTTTACAGAAACTCCCTTCACTCCCCTGTCACCATTACCAAACACACCATTTCCGATGTGGCATCCAAATGTGTCGACTACACTGCCGGAAGTTTTACAGAAACTCCTTTCACTCCCCTGTCACCATTACCAAGCACACCATTTCCCAAATCCCTCTTTTAAAAACACTTCCCCCAACTTCTTCGTCATCACCCAACAACACACAAAACACATCCCCAGTTTGAGAAGACTCGACATTAGCTACAACAAAATCACTGGTTCAATCCCCAAACTTCCATTGAACTTGCTGGAACTAGCTTTAAAGGCCCATTCTCTATCTGGGTCTCTCAATAAATTTTCTTTCGACGGGTTGACTCAGCTCGAGGTCGTCGAACTCAGCGAAAACTCCATTTCCGGAACACTATAAAGCTGGTTCTTCCTCCTACCTTCTCTGCAACAAGTCGATTTCCTCTGCTGTATCCCTAACTCCGTTCCCCCAGACGACACAACAGCAACGAATACAACCTAACCCACGCCATTTGATAACTATGTAAACGGGTATCCCCAATCCCCACAAAACGTGTGATTACACATACCAAACATAAAAGCATCAAATCCTCATAAAATGACGTGAGGGCATAACTGTCTTACAACATCCGCATAACATTTGAAACAGGATTACCAAGTAACAAAGTACTCCTCAAAAGGACTTTTCAAACAATGGAAAAACACGTGGGATGAATTGGACCATAAGTTACCTCAATGGGACTTTGCAGTAAATTTCCCTTTAACTTAATAAAAAGTCATAAATTATATTTTATTGAATTAAAATTTCTCTTTTAGGTAGTTAATATTTTTGTTTCAAGTGTTAACTAAACCCAAAAATCAAAACAAAATATATATGTACATATATATATATATATATTTGTAAAATATTATATGTCGAAACAAACGGAACCCAAACTTAAAATTTAATTTGAAAATGAGTGGTGCTATTATAGTCCAAAAATTAGATTTATTTTATAGATCAAATGATGTAGTAATTTATTAGAATATCTAAAGTGACTCTATCTTTAATGTCTTCTCTAATTGTTAATCAATTATTTTATTTACACATCATTAGATTTAAAAAATAAATTTAAAAAAGTGAGCTTATATCAATTTTTCTAGAAATGAAAACTGCAAATGTAAGGGTGTAATTGAGTTAGGCCTTGTTTGGAAATGATGATTTTTAGGTTTCGTTTGAGAAATTGCTATTTTAGTAATTTTTTAATTTTTTGGTTAAAATATGAGGTAAAAAATTAGTATGTTTGAAATGAATTTTTGATTTTTTACGAAAAGATATACAAAAAGTAGAAAGAAAATGAAAATTTTAATTTTTTGATATAAGTTGTTGGCTTTTTAATGTTTTTAGTGATTTTTTAACTTTTAATTTTTAAATTAAAATAGTGAGTTGTCAAACGAGACCTTAGTTTAAAAGTTACTTTAACAAACTGTTAAATCATTATCTTTATTTTTTTATACTATTGTGCAGGGTTGTAAATTTGCCTCAATCTGGCCCAAGTCGAGTCTCGCGGGCTCCTTCCAAAATTTGGGACGAGCTAAGTCGGTCCACAGGCCAGAAAATTAGGCCTAGACCCAGGGAGTATTCAGGCCTTGGGCGGGCTAGAACAAATTTTTTTGTTTTTTTTACCAAAATTTTATTAATTTCCACTAAAAAAGACAGTAAGCCTCGGGCGGGGCGAGCTTTAAGTGGGCCTTAAGTGGACCGATGGAACGGGTTTCAAAATGATGGCTTATGCCCAAACCTAGGGTCTCGAAATGAGCTTGGGCCTAGGTCCAAACGGGCCGGGCCCACCCCAGGCCGTGGGTTATTTTTATACTCCTACTATTGTGCCTCCTGGATTCGATATAGTGTCTTGTATTATTTAAAAAAACAAAAAACAAAGGTATGTAAGGATCGAAACAACACATGTTGCGAGACTATTGAAGTTTTACCTTGTTTTGGTAAGTGGGTAAAAAGGTACATTTTCACTTTTAACTTATTTTGAGTCATATCACTTTTTTATTTTTTTATATGTCTTTTAAAAAAAAAAGTTTAAAAAAATCAAAAAATTAATTTTTAACATACTTTCCAAAACAAGTGTAGTTTGTTTCGGCTAAAAGTCATTGGATATTGAGATAAAAAATGATAGAGATTCCAAAATTTTTACTAAATATCTCACATAAATGTGAAATCTATACCCATATAAATCCTACACTCATATAAACTATTTGATAAAAAAGTTAATAAAATTTTTAATGTTTCTAACATTATCCGATTGAGATGTGTAAACTGTACTAGGCACATGGAGCGTTACACTCTACTTAGCTGCTTTGCTTTGTCAATTTCCCCATATATATGTCTATATATATAAAACAAAAATGGTAGACACACCAAATACGTTATCATGTTTGTATGGACGGTTACAATAAAGGCAGATTGTAATCGATGGCAGTATTAATTCTGAGATATATAGTCCGTAGGCTATTTAGTTGAAAATGATGTGTATTCTATATTTGTTTTATCATGAGATTAGATATATAAAAATGACTATTCTTTGAATTCAATGTTTGATTAAATGTTTAGTAGACTATTTTATCATTTTCAATTGTTTACTTAGTAATAACAACACTAAATTTGTCTTTAACATTTTAAGTATTTTGGGTAGATTAAATAAAAAATTATTTTATTTTATAAAAATTAAATAAATTTATTTTTTAATTAGCTAAATTAAATAAATAAAACTTCAATAAAAATTTATGTTATTCTTAAAATAAAATTTATATAAATTTATTTTTAAAAAATTAAAATTAAATAAAAAAACAATAAAAATTAAATAATAAAATGAAATAAAATATCAACAAAAACTTAAAATAAAACATCAATAAAAAATCTATAAAAAATTATTTAAAATTAAGTAAATAAACATCAATAAAAATTAAATTATTTTATTTTATTGAGATTTTTATATTTTATTTTATTTTACTAAATACAATACATAATGAAATGAAATATTTCGAGGGTAAATGTGTCATTTTACAACTTAATCTCATAGGATTTCAATCTCAACATTTGTATCTCACATCCCCTTAGGACACAACGATTCAACATATATGGGATTCATAATCCAATAAAACTCCTAATCCGATTTACAAATTCTCAACCAAACAATAAACTCTATGGTAAATTGGACATGGAATCCAATCCCCCTTCCAATCCTTCCAAACAAACACGCCTATGGGTGTGAGTCTCATGTGAATATTTGATATAAATTTTGATAAAATATTTGGTACTTGTAACATTTCTCTCTCTCTCTCTATGTATATAACTTTCTATATAAATATATATATATATATATATATTTTTATGAGTGTGTATCATATGTTTCCTAATTATGACTTTTGTGATATTTGATTTTGACCGTTGTGGTGTTAGATGTTGATTATGACAATTTTATTATGATTTAAGAACTCTTTATTTATACATTATGTGATTTTGGTTATAATACATTTTTTTTAATTTTTTTTTTTAGAACTCCTATAAGATTAAATTATAACATTTGTAGTAACGAAACTCACAAATTTTATAACTTGCATATGACATAGCATTATCCCTAAACAAATATAAATAATAATATAACTTGCATATGACATAGCATTACCCCTAAATAAATATAAATAATAAAATTACATACTTAATCACATAATAATTCTGATTCGATAGTAAGACACATTACAAAAATACAATTTCAATCAAATTATTCTACTTATAATTTATATAATCAATTATATTTTGTCAAATCTGTATCAACAAACTTATTTATTGAAATATAAAGGGAAAATTGCATTTCAATGTATGATAAAAAAAATAAATTGCATTTCCGTGGTAAACTTACCCACTTTAATTATTAAAGTGATAATTTCTTATTTATTTATAATTTTACAATTTTTTTGGTCTTCTCACTAATTTGTAATTTCCCCAAATATAAATGGCATTCAAACAAATGCAATTTTTTTTTTCTTCTCACTAATTTGCAATTTCCCCAAATATAAATGGCATTCAAACAAATGCATGCACGGGTGTCCTGTTCATCATTAATTCATGCCAACGGCCTTATTGCTATAGAGCAATGATACATTCTCTAATTTTGAAATTTTAATTGAGCTTTAATAATATGGTAAGGAATAAAAAAAAAAAAATAAGGCCAAAATATCACATTACAGTGAGGCCTACTCCCATTAGAGTTCATTAAAATTCCTTTATTAGAGTTCTCAATCATTTTTGACTGTTATATTACTTTTATGACCTTTGCGTAGATGGAAAATGGAGAATTACACCTAAGGTTATTTTGGGTATGATTTACAAGTTGGTTTTTTAATTATTATGAAAAACTATGTAGAAAAATAGTGAGACGATATGATTCAAATAAGTTAATAAACTAATAAGTAGCTTATTTATGGTGCTGCTAAGAACATATCCAACTGTGCATCAAAATTTTTACCAAATTTAAGTAAAAAGTCTATTTGATATCAAGTACTCTAACGGAAATTTTTGAAACTTCATTAGAACACTGGCTGATCGGCCAGTGTAAATTTTTCACAAATTTTTGCCTTGAGGTGGTTATTCGAAGGGACAACCGGTGGTGAATATCTAACGGCTATGAACAGTGATTTGATGAAAGACACATCTATTTTCAATCTGATGAAAGATTTGAGAAATCTTAAATTTGATGAAAAATTTGGTGAACCATTGAAATAGCAAAAAGTAAGTTTTCTTATCAAAATTAAATTTGATGAAACATTTGGTGAAACATTGGAGATGGTCTAAAAGGACCCTTAGTTATGGTGTGTTTGGATAAAGAATTTGAGAAGAAATTTGTTTTAAATTTTTTTTTTTTTTTTTTTTTTTTTTGAAAAGGGCAAAAATAAATGAAATATAAATTTTGTTCACTTTTATTTTTTTTATTCAAAATTTTAAACCAAACCCAGTTTTAGAATTTTTGTTTATTACATTGCAGCTCCATTTTTTTTTTTTAATTTTATTTTATCTCATTGGATTATCCAATATATATATTTTCTTAATTCGATATAATTCCTCCATGATTTCACAAAACTTAAACATAGTAATTGGTGAAATTAGAACCCTAATTCTATAATAAATATGAAAATAGAAAGTATGAAAGATATGTTTTAATTTGTTAAAAGAATTATTGCAAAATGTTTGTGTGGGAGAGATTGTAACAAATAAAGTACGTTGTTCAGAGAAGTTGCTTAAAAATTATTTTTTTTTTCCTTTTTTTGAAAAATGTATAAAATAGTAGAGAGGTGATGTAATCTAAAAAAGTCAAAAAAAAAAAAAAAAATTGACTTTTAACCAGCTTGTCAAAATATGCCAAAGTAATAGGTACAAATAGATAGAAGTTGTGAGTATTAAAAATATTTTTCATTTTTTTTTTGACTAGAAGAAATTTTCATTAATGTAGTCAAACGGCATGTACAAATAGATAGAAGTTGTGAGTATTAAAAATATTTTTTCGATTTTTTTTTTTTTTTTTTTTGACCAGAAGAAATTTCCATTGATGTAGTCAAACGGTACATACAAAGAGGAATCTATCCAAGAGATAAACTTACACCAAACAAAGGAAAAATGAAAATAAAAAATATATAGGAGTAAATCTATGAAATTAGCCAACCATACAACTTGTGCTTGTGCTTGTGCTTGTACTCGTACTGCAAAGCAAATGCTAAATAACCGGCCGTAGAGCATGCTGAACATAATCATAGGTTATAACCACAGAGTGGGTAAGCTACATCAAGCACTAATGGATTCCAAAATCAAATCAAACCAAAACACAAACAAAAATAAAAATAAAAAAACCAGAAAACTCAATCTTAAACCAAATCTAGAGCAGATCCACACCAGATGGATGGAGAAGGAGAACCCAGCACACTTGCACCATTGGGGGAGGGAAGAAAACACCTCACAAGGAGAGAGAGATTGGGAAGAATAGCTCCCAAACTTATTTGGCAGAAACCAGAGGAAAAAAAAAGGGGTACTTACTAATTAGTCCTGTTAACTAGACTTATTTACCTACAGGTCCTAATTAATAAATTTAACACTATAAAAATAAGAGAGTGATAAATTTATCACTAAAAATTTATTCATAAAACAAAGAGACTGATAAATTTATCACTATAAAATTATTCATAAAAAAAAAAGACCGATAAATTTATCTTTATCACTTAATAAATTATATCAAATAGGACTTAATGGGTAATAAGTCTCCAAAGTAGGACCTATTGGTAGTTTACCCAAAAAAAAAAGGAGGGGAAGAAAGAGAGAAAAGAGGTGGTCGGAGGCTGAAGCCCCCTCCCCTGTCCCAAGTAGGGCTGCACAGAGCAAACTAAGAGAAAGAGTAGTGAGAGAAGCACTAGGTTAGAAAGATTTCATAAATTAGTTAATAGGTTCAGTTGACCCCATTTTGTAAAAGGTGGTGCCGTCCTTGGACATCTCAAATGTTGCATCTAATATTTTATCAAATTTAAATTTGATGAAAAACGATAACTGTTTAACTTCTAATTCTTTCATCAAATTTATATTAAACGAGGGATGAACCAAAACTTTCATTAAATGAAGAGATTCTTTTATCTTTTATCAAATTTAAATTGTTATCGTTGGACGGACATCCTCCGAATGTCCACCCAAGAGAAACTTTAGCAGTCTTTTTTATTCATGTCCGGACATCCTCCCAGACAACCAGAGATGTGAAAAAATCTGATGAAAATTCTAATTTTAACATTGGAGTGAACGGTATCAAATTAAACTTTTCATTAAATTTTTACTCAAATTTGATGAAATTTTTTATTCAACATTGGAGATACTTTTATGTCGCATTATTTAATTGTTAGAAAAAAAATGCATGCATGCTAAAAGATTATTAGTTTAAAGTTTATCCAATCAATTCGAACGAGTAATTAATTATTTAAATTTGATTTGAAAATTTTAACGAGCTCTAAAATATATTCAAGCTTGAGTTGTTTAGTTAATGAACTATTCAAACAAATTTATAACGAAACGAATTGCTTGAAACGAATTGCATTATCTTCTCATTATTTTAGTTAACAAGTAGATCTATTTTTTGAATTGAAATAACAGCATAGTATCAGCCTTGCGCTATATACTAGCCAAACAGGGTCCAAAAACATTTTTGCATCAGGCTAGTTATAACAAAACAAATTTTGATATTATTATAGTACATCGCTAGACCACCCAACTTTTTTCATCTGGGCAATTTTCGTCAAATGATCGATCACCCGATCATCTACTCAATAGACCACCCAATAAAAATGAATATTTTATAAAATTAAATTTTAAAATAGAGAGTTTGATAAAGTGAAAATGCTAATTAAAATACCAAAATATATTTTTTTGTTATAATTTAACTCAAAATTTACCGAGTCTGATGTGAATGTTCGAATAATGTCCTATGATATATACATCTACTTTTTAAACTTATTTTATGGACCCAATAATGGGTAAGTAATATGATTAATTAAGTCTAAATTTTAATCTTGAATAATAATGGCCTATTTTGGAAAGTAGTTAAAAAAATAATAATTTGTCTTTTAAAAAAAAAAAATAATGATAAAAACGTGCAAAAGTAATGAGGTGATGTGACCTCAAAAAATAAAAAATTGAAAAAATTGATTTTTATCCAACTTGCCAAAATATGTAGGCCAATATTGATCTAAAAATATTCAAGGGAAACAAGTTTATTCCCTAGATATAGCCTTTTGAAAATACTATTAACACAAATAAATCATAAGATAGGATACACTCATATTTGTGAGCTCTAGATGCTTTTAGATTTTTAATCTTTTTGTCTAATTTTTATTGTTTTACGTAGATAATAGAAATGAAAAATTACGTAATATATCGATAACACTAAAAGTCAAATACTATGCCCGTCAAGGAACGTAACACCTTATTCAATAGGCCAAGTTTAGTGTCCGTATTACAGCTATGTTGAATTTTGACTCGATAAAAAGTTTAGATAATTCAATCACAAAAATGAGTTCATTTTATATGAGAGAATTGTATCAATTCTATGATATAATTTTGTAAACGTAGATTTTTAGGGCACAAGTTAAGAAATTTAAAATAATTACATGTTTTTTATTATTTTTATTTTTATAAAGCCTCTTATGGTGGTGTTGTTTTTGAACTAGTTATTTGAGTTATTCGTATTTTTTTATTTCCAGAGTTTATGTCAAATTATTTGATGTAATTTTTATTTATGATTTATTAAATAGAAATAAATTAAATAAGTTTTAAAAAACTAATTATTTAAAAATTGACAATACGTCTAAATGCACATAAAACCAAACATATATGTTTCACAAAAAGTGGAACTTACAAGAGGTGAGACCTACCATTTGTGAGACATTTGTGTCTCATTTTGGTGTATAGTCTGTGTTTGTAACATTATTGAAAAATTTTAAAAAGGAATATTTTTAAGAAAAATGCTCCATCCATATAATTTTTTTTCCCACAAACCTCGCGAATGATGTGACAAGATTGATTGAAAAATTTTGAGAAAAGAGAGGAACACGTCATTTGAAAGTTTGTGGAAGAGATATTCTACGAATGTAGCATTACTATATTTTTAATTAATAATTTTAACGTATAACAAATTGATAAAAAGAATATTTTAACAAATTTCATTTTCTAAGCTTAGAAGAGTTGTTTGACATAGGTTTTGTTTGACAATTTTTAATTTTAGTCAAAAAAATCATTATAAATTGTCATTTCTTGTTTAATTTTTCTGTATATTTAAAAATATAAAAATAACTAAAATAACTCATTTCCAAACTACCCCTTTAACTTTTAAGTAATTTGACAATAGTCACAGTTGAGTCAGGACCAGAGGCTTGTAATAGGGAGAAAGTTATTAGTTTTTTTCGTTTTTTTTTTTTTTTTTTTAGTGAATATTTTAAAAATTTTAAGCATTTTTTTACTTTTTTAGATATATCTTACTCAGATGTATCTAAAAAATCTAAGAAGTAAAAAATTTGTGAAAAAATATTTTAAAAAATTAATAAATACATAAAAATATGAAAAAATATACTGAATTCTCATTTTTTTTGTTTTTTGCATTTTTGGTATTTGGTGAATTTTTAAAAGATTTTTTTTTCGCAAAAATTATACTTTTATGTGTATTTATGTTAAGTGTCTCTAAAAATAAAAAAAAAATTATTTAAAATATTAAAAAAATTGAATAAAATTAAAAAAAACACGAAAAAAAAGAAAATATAATTTTTTAAAAAGTGTTTTTAAAAAACCAAAAACAAGCAAAGTGATTAGAAAATGATGCCAACTCTAGTAATATGACAATATATATATAAAAAAAATATATAACATTACAAGTCAAAATTTCAAATCATAAAGTGAAATGCACATCTAAAACTCCACATTTACCGGCCTCAAATATTTTTGTTAGAAAATTTTAAAAAAGTATAATAATTTGTAATTGATGAAAACTATCCCACCTATCACCTTGGACCAATCAAGGATTTTTCTACGAGGCAGGGAGAGAGAGAGGGAGAGAGTGGGTACGTTTCAAGTGGAGAGACGACCTCACGGTGTCTTCAAGTGTCATGCATGCATTTTGTGCATCTGTTTCCTCTGTATGCAAACACGCTCTCTCTCTCTCTCTCTCTCTCTCTCTCTCTCTCCCTCTCTCTCTCTCTCATAACCCTCTCTCTTTATATATATACACATACATGTCTACTCTCTCTGTCTCAACCTGCCATCCCCACCTCTCAAAAACCTTAATCGCAATCTCAGTCACCGTCACCGACTCCACTTCTCTGTCGCAGATTTTCTTCAAAATTTGGTACTCTGTTTTTTCCGGAGCAAACCAAAACCAGAACACACACACCGACTCTATTGTAGTCATGCTTATCTGCATGTGATTGTCTCATCCAAGTTATCATTCCATAGATTACTACTAGGTTTGTTCTACTAATTTTTGTTTTTGGGATCGATTTGATGATATTGTCAGCCATTATCAAAAGGGGGTTTTAGGGTTTTGATTTGGGTTTTAACTTATTTGACTCGAATGGAGATTTGTTTCAGGTTTGATTTGGGTCAAATGGCAAAGATTTGCATGAACAAAGCGTGCCAAGCGACGACGACGTTTCAATGGAAGGAAGGTTGGGGTTTGAAATCCGGTGCTTTTGCTACTCTCTGTTTCAACTGCGGGTAATTTTCCCAATTTCAATTTTATCATTATTATTATTATTATTGCCTTCTTAGAAAGTTACAAGTACATATCATATCATCTGTATCTGAGTTGATTTCTTGTTCCAATCCAAGGGCACTTTGGGGTTGTGGATTTTGACTCTCTAGTAAGACTCTTTTTTCTTTAATTTTTAATTTTTCTTTTTTATTTTTTGAGCTCATTCGAATTTTGAAATTTGAAATTTTCCAATGTTCGATTATCAATTTAATGTCACATTTTTGTCTTATAAATGTTCATAACTTTGCTATTTGAATTTTCTGTTTAATTTCAATTTTTTCCCCATGTGGGTATGGGTGTGCATAGTTTGAGTTTGAGTTTGGGTCGGGCTTGCAATAATAAGAACGTGTGTACCATGTCTAGCCCGTTAGCTATTGAGTGTAATCTTGTTATCTTGATTCCAACCCGAAAAAAATTTCAAAAGCCAAAGCTGACTCATTTAACCCATATATATGAATTATTATTGCAAAAATGTTAGAGATTCCAAAAATTTTATCAAAATTTTACTAAATCTCTTACATGGGTGTGGGACTTACATGACACCCATATTGTTTGGGTCCCACATCTATGTGAGACATTTGGTAAAAATTATGGTAGAAATGTCTGTAGACACCCCATTTTTGACCGACTTTAAGACTCAGACGTCACCGATTGAGTGCTTGGTGATGTTGCATACTGTGCTCGTTCAGAAGTCTCAGAGTCGCGGCCGTGCGCCCTACCTCCGGACTTCCGAACTCTCTTCTGTGCCTTGTCTCGGTTTGCGAACCAGACTCGGTTTTCTCTGTTTTCTTTCCTGAGGGGAGGGAGTGGTCCTGTAGGCTATCTCTTAGTGGCCGTGAGCTACTTTTCGTGGCCGTAGGCCATTTTTCCCATTTCGGAGCCCGGTTCCCGGTTTTCGGGACCGTCAGACCGTGTGCCTCGGCTCGGGACCGCCCAACCATCTCCGATTTCTCCGGTTTTTGGCAAGTGCCTCTGTTTTGTCATTATGAGGAACACTGGGGCCTCTGATGCCGCCGTGGCGAAACGCCACTTCGGTGCCGCGGCCGGTTTCGGGACTGAATCGCCGGTTTTGGCTCCGAGCTTTCCTTTTGCATCGGTTTTTGTTCAATTTTGGCAGGTACCTCTGTTTTAGCATCAAGAAGATCACTGGAGGGTGGGAGGCGCAATTGTTCGAAAAACCGGTTTAAGCTTCTCCGGCGCCCGTTTTGCTCACTTCCGGGCCAATGTTGAACACCCTGGGGATATTTTCTTCCAACCAAAGCTACATATTTGTGATGAGGGGACATGGGAGGACCCTAAAAGTGCATGGTCGGCCAGTAATTGTGAATTTCATTTTTGAGCCTCTCCTTCAAATGCAATGTTGTGACTCCTGTTCCAATGTTGCCAAATTCCAGCCTTGGATCCTTGTTCTACACACATCAGAGGACCCTAAAAGTGCATGGTCGGCCAGTAATTGTTAATTTCATTTTTTAGCCTCTCTTTCAAGTTCTATGTTGTGACTCTTGTTTCAGTGTTGCCAAATTCCAACCCTGGGGCCTTATTCTACACACTTGGGAGGACCCTAAAACTTGGTGGTCGGCCAGAAATTGTTGACTTCATTTTTGGGTCATGGCCGGCTGACCAGGGGGAGTGCCTGGCCGACCAGTTGGGGTGGCCGGCCGGCCACCTTCAAGAAAGTTACCTGGCCGGCCAGCTTTCTGCTTTCCACCTCTTTACAGCTGTCCGGATATTTTTCAAAATATCCCAGCCTTCCGGGGGATATTTTGGGAGGGAAAGCTTGCCTCCATTTCCCTCCCCTTTTACATCCTTTCTTGCCTATTTAAGGGGCTGGACAGCTTCTTCCCTAAGGTTAGAAAATTTCATCTCATAAGCTCCTCTTCCAAAACCTCCATTTTCTATCTCCAAAGCTCAAAAAACTTTCAAGGTTCTAGCTCAATCTTTCATCAACCCTAAGCACCACCATCACCAACTCCATTCCAGCAGCAAAGGAGTGTTTTCCAGTGGTTAAGAAGCAGCAAATTGAAGCCAAGAAGCAACAAAAGTTAGATCTTCAAGGGTAAGCCTCTAATTCCCCTTTTTGAGCATAATTTTCCATCAATTCTTTACCCTATTTCCTTTTTGTTTTGGGCTCCGACCCCTACTGGTTTTAGGCTTATTTTGAGCCCCTCTACAACTTTGTAGAAGGGCTCAACTCTGTTTGGTGTCTCCATGATGCACTTCTTTCAATATCACCCTTTATGCCAATTATTTGCATGCTTTGTTTGGCTTTTGAGTGATCTGATTTAGAGCTTGATATAAACTGTGAGTGGGCCTATTTTGAGCCCCTCTTCAACATTGAAGAAGGGCTCAACCATTTTTGGCCCCTCTATCATGCACTTGCTTTGTAATTCCCCATATTTTCCGTAAACTTGCATGACTTATTTGGCCTCTTTTTGATCTGATTTGGAGCATCTCATGAACTGATATTGTGCTTATTTTGAGCCCCTCTTCAACATTTAAGAAGGGCTCAACCTGTTTTTCATGCTCTACATGCCACTGTCTTTGAATTCATGTTCTATCATTATTTTGCATGCTTTTTTAAGCTTGCTTAGCTTCTGTTTTCAGCCTTCATCAGGCTTATAAAGAGCCTTATTTTGGTCCATTCTTTGTGTTTTGTTAAGGGCCTTAAGCCATTTGATGAATTCTTTTGGTACTTCATGTTATATCCTTCATATTTTCCGTAAAATTGCATGATTTTTTAGGCCATTCTAACTTCTGTTTTAGGCCTTCATCAGGCTTAGAAAGTATCTTATTTTGGCTCATTATTCATGTTTTGTTAAGGGTCCAAAGTTTTTTGGTGCTTCCATGCATGATCTATCATTATAGCCTTCTTTTGGTCCCTATATCGCATGCTATTTTGAGCCTATCTACATACTGATTTTGGAGTTGTCATTCACTGTAAATATGCATATTTTGGGCTCCTCTTCAAAGTTGTAGAAAGAAATTTTGTGGTTTGAATTTTCTATATACTACTTGCTTAATAAATCCCCCATTTTCCCCCATTTTTGCATGCCATTGTTGCCATATCTATGCTCACAATTTGGCCATGTTTTGTACTAAAAAGATGCTATTTTTGGGGCTGCCTTGCTATTGTTTTTGCTTTCATGTACCAATTTTGCATGTTTAGCATAGCCGTAGGCCATTTCGGGTACTTAAAATCACATTTCGGGATGATTTCATGCATTGATTGTCATTTCGTATCATTTCGGGGCTGTTTTCCCCTTCATTTAGCTGCTGAAATTTGGTTTGCATGCTTGCATATCATTTTCCATGTCATTTCATGCACCACGGGCACGCACTTCGAGGCACTCCGTTTTCATTCATTGGCTTCCTGTGTGAGTAGGCTGAGGCTCTCTCATATTGGTATAAGCCCATCATTGCATTTCTGTACCATTTTCATGCTTGTATATCATCGCCTCGGTTTGCGTGCCCGTGGACACGCACTTTGAGGCACCTCTGTTTTATCCGACGGCAGCCTATGTGAGTGTGGCTGAGGCCCTCTCTCGTTGGCGTAAGCCCATCATTGCATTCCGTATGCCATTTCATTCCATTTCATCATCGCCTCGGTTTACGTGCCTGTGGGCACGCATTTCGAGACACTTCGGTTTTATCCGATTTTCATTCCATTTCATCATCGCCTCGGTTTACGTGCCTATGGGCACGCATTTCGAGACACTTCAGTTTTATCCGATTTGCATTCCATTTCATCATCGCCTCAGTTTACGTGCCTGTGGGCACGTATTTTGAGACACTTCGGTTTTATCCGATTTGCATTCCATTTCATCATCGCCTCGGTTTACGTGCCAATGTGCACGCATTTCGAGGCATTTCGATTTTATCCGATTTGCATTTCACATCATTGCCTCAGTTTACGTGCCCGTGTGCACGCATTTCGAGGCACTCCGATTTTATCCGATTTGCGTCTCACATCATGGCCTCGGTTTGCGTGCCCGCGTGCACGCTCTTTCGAGGCATCTCGTTTTCATCTCATTTTCATAGCATTGTGTATATTAGGATTGCATATTAACTGCATTTCATGCATATCATGCATATTGCATCGTTTTCGGAATAGGCGTTAGTCCGGGCACGGGAAACGAGGCACGTTTCGTACTCCGAGTAACGGAACGGGTCTCAATTCCCAAGTCACCGACACTCCGGATTACCCATGATGGAGTTAGGTTTTGTTGTAGCATTCATCTGCATTCATCCTATATTGAGTTGTGCAATTCGGCTCCTCGGCCATCATGCATCGAGATGCGTGATTGGTGGCACGAGGATCGAGGCATGCATATATTTGTGAAAATACATTGTTATGCCCTTTTCCTGCTCTCTGTTACAGCAAAACTGAGGACCAATAACTTTTGAGTCCGCGCATTTTAGAAATCATAACAGAGGCTAATTGGGGCATCGATTGGATTTCCGAGGCGATCCCAAAGATACACTATTCGTCGAAGCAAAGGCGTTCTAGCTCGCATGCCGGTTCTTCGCTTTCTTAGTTAATTGTTAATTAATTAAGAATCTGTATTTATTCATTCGGACTGTAATATTTCGATCTGTACTATTCCTTTATTCGGGTCTGTATTATTATTTATTCGGACCCTCTGCGCGAGGGCATAATTGTAATAAGGGTGTGTGAGTGCGATGTATGTCTTCCAACCTCTATTTCTTTCTCCCTTTTATTTACCTGCTTACGATGGTTAGATATAGGGCATATTTCAATTAGCATACAGTATGACAGTATGTTTGCATCATTCATTTGTTTTTGCACGCACCGGGCTCGGCGCATCATACAAACTGCATCTGTATTTCAATTCCAAATTGAATACATGCTAACTGTAGCATCTCATACGCCATGCTTAGAATAGCCGAGCTTGCTATAGTTGCATCTTTGCATGTGTTGCATTAGGCATTTCTGTATATTTAGGATCATGCATGATTTCTAATGAGTTTCTGTTTTGGCTTGGAGTACTTGGTGAGTTGTTATGCTTTAGCATCCTTGCATGCGTGTGAGTGTTGCCATGATAGCATGTTTACCATGAGGCTAACTGCTTATGTGCTATAACTGCTTTGAATGCCTGTGGGTGGAGGTTGAGTTATTTGAATTGGGACAATTCATCAAATGCTTGTTTTAAGCCCACTAGATAGTGGCAAAATCATGTTTTCTAAGCCCACCTGAGGGTGGCAAATCCGCATTTTAGCCTACCTACGGGTAGCACCATCACACCATTTTCAAACAAACAAACATGAGATGTTTTGTTCCAATTCAGACGGCCCAGTCTATACTTGTTTGTTGCAAGCATCACATAGTAACCTAGGCTAATAACCGGAATAAGAACTCACAATGTTTTCAAAAACAGATATCATGGTTAGTAGAGGCCGGTCTTTGACCGGGCAAGCGGGGGTGCTCACGATGTGACCTTTCCCAATCGTACCCAAGTTCCCGAGCCAACTTTGGTGATGACGGACACGTGGCCTTTGGCACTGAGTTAGGGTTTCCTAAATTTTCTATTAAAAAAACATTTAGGTGGCGACTCTGTATCTGGCGAAGCAGTCCATGTTTGGCACTTCTTTCAAAAAATCTGTTTTTCTTCAAAACGATTTGCCGGATTTAGACTCTTTGGTTCAAGATTTGGAAACACAACAAAATCGAGTTCGAACTGTAGCGAGGTCCCTCGCGGGCTTGTTACAATGTCTCACATGGATGTGGGATCCACATGAGATACATATTGCGTGAGTCTCACACTCATATGAGACATTTGGTAGAAACTTTAGTAGAATTTTTAAAATTTCTAACATTACTCTTATTATTGTGTCTTGGAGGGGGTATTAAATGATTTGGAGACTTTTAATAATTATTTGAATTTAAATAATTAACGAAATCTAATAGTGAAATAATTTTGGTCTTTTAACAATTAAATTTAAGCTATAAAAAGGGACATATATTTAACTTTGTCGAACTTCCATTATTTTTTAAGTTTATTATGTAACTAAATAGTATGAAAGTTAAAATTAATATTTTAAAATGGCTACGGCAGGTTAGAAATTTTTATCTCAAGCCCGGCCCAAAAAATTAAAGAAGCTCAAAATCCTAGCCCAGGTTGACCCTATGACCAAATATTTATCGCAAGTCTTAAAAATAGCGGGTTGGATTTTGGGCTAATGCCAACCCCTAGTATGTAGCATGTAAAAAAATATAGAGATATGCTAGGACCCCAAATATTCTATCAAATATTCTACAAAATCTCTCATATGGGTGTGGGACCCACACACATGTGGATTTGTGTGAGTGCCACCACATATGAGAGGTTTGGTATAATATTTGATAGAACGAAAAAGCTTGCGACCCCCAGCTGGGGGTGACACCCAGTGAGGTGTCAGCTGGGGGTTGGCCCAAAAAACTGTTTATTTATTTATTTATTTATTTTTTTAAGTTTTCAGCGAATGGGGGGTCGCCACCTCACTGGGGGTCGACCCCCAGCTGGGTGTATGAATCACAGCTCTTGATAGAATATTTGAGATACATAGCATTTCTCAAAAATATAAAAATAAATCAGTGTAATCAGATTCAGGGCTGAATAATGCTAAATAACTGCTACTACTTTAACTATTAAGTCAATTTTTATTTTCCATATTTGATATACTGTGTTTTAGAAAAGGGTCAAGATGGAGGACTAAAGAAGGCTAGCCATTTTATTTAGTGGCCAAAAAGTTCTGTCTAAAATGATGAAAATTAGCCAATAATTAGCTTCACTTAACACTTATAGTTGCAATTACTACTGTTTGAAACTTTTTCTAGTTTCTTGTTAAATCTTTCTTTGTTTGTTTGCTCCATTTTTTTCCTCCCATTATTCACTGTATATGAACCAGTAAGATGTGTTATTGTCTTTACTAGACATTGCAATTTTTCTTGTAATAGGCCAAAAAGACAAAAACAAAATTTCAAAGTTGTTCTTGTAGACTGCTTCAATAACTTGTTTTATTATTTATTTATTGTCTGGCCCAGTGTTGTGAAAAGCGCGCCTAGGCGCAAGGCGAGTCGAGGTGCACCCTTTGCGGCTTAACAGGTCCCAGGCGAGCGCCTTAGCCGCGACTTGAGCCAGGCGAGAGAGGCACAAGGCTCTCGCCTAGGCGCGACTGATTGTTTAAGATGTAGATCTGATCTAACGACTCAGATGAACCTTTCGAATGGCTCGTAATCACAGAGGATTACAACTCATGTACCATATGAGCCAAATACGACTCAGATGAACCCTAATCGAAGTCGTCTCTTCCTCTTTGGCCTCGCAATCGACTGCGACTTCGACTAGGCTGCTGAAGCTGGACATCGACTGCGATAGTGGACTTCGACTTCGGCTTCGCAGGTTCGACTTCAACTCTCTCTCCCCTTCTCCTTCGTCTTCGACTTAGAGTCTGCTTCGACTTTCAGTTTTTTTTTTTTTTTTTGGGCTTCGACTTCTTCAGGGCTTTGTTTGCCTTCGACTCTTCCTCTCTCTTCTTCTTCAGTGCTCTGTGACCCATCAAAATAGATTGGTTCAGTTAAATTCTTTTTCAAATAATTAATTAATACATTACATTAATTATGTTACATTCAAAAATAAGACTTAAATAATTACATTACATTAATAATTTAATACACTTAATTAATACATTACATTAATACACAATAAGACTTATCTGTTTTTTTTTTTTTTTCCTTTCAATTATAATTTATGCATTTGAGTCTCTGTTACAAAAAAAAAAAAAAAAAATACAAAATAAGACTTATCTTATTGATTGATTAACTGAAAAAATACACTAAATTTTTTTTTTCAAATAATTAATTAATACATTACATTAATTATGTTACATTCAAAAATAAGACTTAAATAATTACATTACATTACATTAATAATTTAACACACTTAATTAATACATTACATTAATACAAAATAAGACTTATCTGTTTTGTTTTTTTTACATTACATTATTTTCTAAATTGACACATTACATTACATTACATTATTTTCTAAAATGACACATTACATTACATTACATTCTAAAAATTGTCTTAGTACTATGAATGATTAGTCTATGTTAATTTTTCTATTTTTTACTAAGACTGTGCGCCTTACTTCAATAAAGCCCGCGCTTCACCTTGCGCCTTGCGCCTAGACCCCGAGAGACCTTCAACGCCTTAGTACGCCTTGAGCCTTTAAAAACACTAGTCTGGCCAATGTTTAATGTCACATCATGTGGGCTGTAGTTCTGCATATGAGAATTTACTTTACTGTGAGACGTTCCATTTGGAGGAATCTGGTTGGAGGGAATGCAGGTTATGTCAAAAGGTAACTTCGAAGCCATCGATTGCTCATCTATTGTTCAAATATCTATTTTCATTATGGTTTCTAAGTCTAGTTGAATTTTGGTATGACAACGTATCCACTGTGGATGCATTGCTTCCAAGTATTTGTATGACTACTTGGATTTTGGGGGCATAGGGTGTATAAGCTGCACAAAGAGTTTGGAGACTCGCTCAATAAGACCTATTTAGGTAATTAATAGGCCAACTTTTCCAGAATGTCACATCACAACTTTCGTATGTGCAATAATTTTGATTGAAAAATGACAAACATGGATTAGTAATGTTATTACCACCATAAGTTATTAGCTCAATGATTATCTCCTTCCCCTCCCAATGGGACTAGTATGAGAAGAATTGTCCCAGATGGGATACAAGTATAAATGTCTTGCTTAACTTTCAAAATTTGACAATCTTGGCTGTAATATTGGTGTAATTCCTATAATTTGTTAGATGATTTTTATTATATCTCTCTCACATGAATCTGGTAAATGAGATTGATAAAACGGTTGTGGGTAATTATGATGAGTCCCGCAATAAAATGCTTCCTTTCCTGAGATGTATCTTGTTTTGGTTGTTTTCCTGTATGTTGAATCTGTCTCCATCAAACATACAAGTATTTGATATTTTTCTATAACTCATTCATTCAGATCCCAAACAATGATATTTCTCATGGGTTTGGCCCATTCACAGCAAACAACATCGGTGATCTGCAATCCTCTTACGTTGAACACAGAATGGGTGGCATCAGCCTTGACAAGGAGAAATTTACACAGTGGAGCAAATCTATGAATGCAAATGAGCTCAGCCACTGCCCTCAAACTCAGAGGGGTGATACTAATGCCTCTATTGAGCAAATCAAACGAGTAAAAATTGTATTTCCTAATGGGGAAGTTCGTGCAGGCTTTCTAGATCTGATATGGCGATCTGTTGGATCATCTATTTTTGCTATGCCAAAAAATAACAGGCCAATGCTAGGGGAAAAAGATATGTATAAATCACTAGCTCAGCCATCAACAAGTTTAATTTTTAGCAATCCTTTGGAGACTCCATATTCTGTATTACCTTCTCCTGGTGGGGCTGTGGAAGAAAGGAAACAGAACAAGGTTCCCCCTGTTAAACAAGGGAAAAAGACACGCCTTATTTTACCCAAACCCCCTAAAACTGGCCTCACCGTGGGCTCAGATGCTAATAGGGGAATGGTTTCTCAGATACGTGTGTTAAGGCTTCCTGATGAAGGACGAGGCTGCAATCAGTTACTTCCGTGATACTGGCCAAGGGTTACAGACGAAGAACTGCAACAAATATCTGGAGAGTATCCTTGATTATGCTATTTTTGGTTTTTCATCTTTAAGTAAGTGTCCTCTAATCTGATTTGCGGTGATGTTTATAATCACTTGTTTTTGTTTATTCATTGATTCAAACATAATGTTTACCTTAACTTGTCAACTAAAAGTTTGAATTCCACTGTTGTGCTATTGTTCGAGAAGGTTTTGAGTGCCAGTGATGCTAGTCAAATTGGTTGTGTAGTCCTCCCCAAAGCATATGCTGAAGTAAGTTCAATGATTTTGTCCATGTCTTCTCTCTCTCTCTCTCTCTCTCTCTCTCTCTCTCTCTCCTTTGTGAAGTTTATTTTCTTTCTCCTTAGCTTTGGATGTGTACAAAACGCAAATTGATGCAGGCCTATTTTCCTCCAATTTCTCAATCAGAAGGTATACCAATAAAGATTCAGGATATAAAGGGGAAAGAGTGGACATTCCAGTTCAGATTTTGGCCCAACAATAAAAGCCGCATGTATGTATTAGAGGGCATAAACCCTTGCATACAGAATATGGAATTACAAGCTGGTGACATTGGTATTCTTCATGCTATAGTATTATTTTATGTGATTGTGTATTCATTAGAATTTTGAACTTCTTCCAAGGGAAATTAATTAACCCTGCATGTTTAATATCTTCATGGTCTGATGTTTATTTATTGTCTCACATATATATCAACAATGCTAGGTATCATGAAAAACTTTTCATGAAAATAATCATGAAAGTTTTGTGACCCTTGGATTACACTTAGAATAAAATACCACACATTAATCAAGGTAATCCAAGGATCATAAATTTTTCATGATCATTTTTATGACAAAATTTTTATGATCCCTAACTTTTCTCCATATATATTATTTTTTCAGTGACTTTTATTCGGATAGATCCTGGGGGAAAACTTGTCATTGCCTTTCGGAAGGCATCGAATTTTATTAATTTGCAGGTCAAGCATCATAGGCATCATTGTCTTCTCTATTATGTACTTGCTTAACGTTCTTTTCCATTGTGCTTTTACGAACTGATATATATTTCATATAAAATAAACAGGACAGTCGAGTACCTGCTCTTTCTGATGGTGCTCCCTCAAGAAAAATCTCTACAGTAAGTTAGTGGTATCTGGTTTTTCCCAATGGCTGAAAGGAAGTAAGGATTCTCACCTTATTGCTCTGTCTGAATTGTTTACTTTTGCTGATTGGGATACTTTTGGTTGGCCTTAAATGAGGAGTATGGAGGCAGGACAAATGAGGACTCATTGCAACGGCCAATGCTGATCCCAGGAAAGAAGAGGGCTCGGAACATTGGGCCCAAAAACAAGAGACTACTCATGCATGGTGAAGATGCTATGGAGCTGAGATTCACATGGGAAGAAGCATAGGAGTTGCTCCGCCCACCCCCAAGTGCTAAGCCAACCATTGTCATGATTGAAGACCAAGAATTTTAAGAATATGATATACGTAAATCCAGTTGACACCCTTATGTTATATATGGAGATGGAGTAATTATTTATTCGGCATTGCAAGGCGATTCATGTGCTTACTGTTGTTCATGTTATCCAGGAGCCCCCAGTTTTTGGAAAGAGCACTATATTCACATCCCGAGCATCTGGGTAAGCATTCGTAAAATAGTCATAAATATATGATTTTTGTTGGGAGTTTGTCATAAATACATCACAAAAGGGTAGCGGAACCTGGAAGAACATTTCAACTGATTCGAGATCCAATTGTCTGGACTAAACATTGGTATTAAGGTAGCGGTTGCTAATGTTTACGTTTTTTGTCCGATCCACGTGGAGGTGTGCTTTGCGTGGATTTCAGGATTAGTCAAGGTGCGTGTAAACTGACCCGGATATCCTGTCATTAAAAAAAAATGTTTATGTTTTTTTTGTTTATATTTATAAAAAAATTATAAACTGATTTTTGTTTATTTTTGGAGAAACAAAAATTGTGAACACATTTGGTTTGATCAAAATATTTTAAAAAATTTAAAAACAAAAACTAAAAACATGTTTGTTAAGGCTTAAAATGTTTATATTTATTTTATTATTATTTAAGACAATGGGAATCATACAAATTATAAAATTATAAGTATCCACAATAACCATAGTGGTACAATACTAGCAACAGATCAATTTAAAGTTAGATATGCATAATTGTGTTATATTTTTATTACAATGCATTTGCAATTTAAGAACTTTAATTAAAAGAAATACCAACATTGGCAACAAAGTACACAATAATTTTTTGAGTAATTTCTTTTAAAACACACCAGCAATATTTTACACTAAAAAAAATATAAATTCAGGGCACAATCCATTTCAAGTTAGATTAGAGAGTCATGAGATCCCTACCTAGTTAGATTAAACACCCAAGCCTAAGGATAATGACCACTACTCATTAAAAATATATAAAGCATGAAAAATTATTCATAATTATACCATGAAAGTGAGGTGTAAGGTATAAATTTAAAGTTAGCGTGTCGTGAATCATAGGTACAATTAGTGGCGGAGGGAGCATGGACCTAGGAGGGCCTCTCCTTAACTTTCTAAAATTTATGTTTTAGTATAGGTTAATAAATTATTTCTCACTTTGCCCCTTCTAAATTTGAATATATATTCATATTTTTTTTCTTTATTTTTTAAATAGTTCTATAATTTGTACTATTCAAATGTTTATTTTATGACAAAATCACTTTTATAATATTATAACGTCTACCATTAAATGTTTATTTTCTATTCTTTTTTATAATGTTTGTTAATTTATTCTTATTGGTATTTTTTCTTTCTTCTTTTGGGATGAATATATGTACAAATATGTAAAAGATTACTTGTTGTTTGATGAAATTTTTAATTCTTAATAAAATACTTGCTTTATATATATATATATATATATATATTTTTGGAGACGATTAGTCGATGTCTTGGTTAAAAATGAGGGTTAAGTTTGTTAGGGTTGAAATAAGGCAGGGTGAGAACACTATTATAGACATAACATTTTATTGTTACTCAAATCCTATCTCCGCCCCTGGATGCAATAAAAAGGTTCCAGTGCAAAAAGGAAGTGGAAATTTTCGAAGAATTATATATGAAGAATTAAAGGTGCAAAGAACACGTATCACTCCAAGAGAGGAATAGGTGATTTTGCAGCAATGGTCAGATGAAATAGGGTCATGGTGATGCACTGACGTGGCTATTCGGTTGAGAATAGCTTCCAAGCGATTTCAAACCATGACCGAAACTTAATCATAGGACAATTTACAATTCTTTCATGTTTTTTCATTCCGTCCGCCGTTTATAAACATATATAAACAATTTACTTTTTTAACCCAATTTAAAAAGCTAAGGCCGCTCATTTATAAACAAAAAAATGTTTACCAAACAAGTTGATGTAATAGTTTTTAAATTTTTTATAAATATAAACATAAAATTGTAAACAGAATGGTTAACAAACAGAGTGTAAGAGTCTGGAAACTATTTCTATGTTTCAAATGGTAGAAGCACAAGATGGCGGGGCCAATGGCATACCTTGATTTTTTTTCGCCTCCCATCTTTCAGTAGTCAACTGATGAGGAGGAAATGAGGGACAAAGCAGAAAAACATGTCGTTTTGAACTCATGCATTGAGGGCCTTGGTAGACCCACCCTGTTTAATTTTACTTCAAATGCACGCAGGAAGGAGTAAGAATATCCATATTAAAGAAAACACCTTCCCGTGCGGTGGGTGTGCACGGCTGTGGCTTTGGCATCCTCTTATTCATGGGCGGAGCTACCCATGAAGTAGTGGGTTCAATTGAACGCACTGTAATTTTGATTTTTTTTTTTTTTTTTTTTTATAGAATTATGTAGTATTATATAAATTTTTTGAGAGGTTTTTATAAATTGACACTATTAAAATTATCCAAAAAAATATATTTATCAACAAAAAAAAATTGTTTATAAAAAAATTAATTCTATGTTTATCATAATTTTATATTATTTTTTGTTTAACATGTACAACCCCTAAACCCTAATACGAATATGAATGAGACTTATGGATACCATTACAACAATCATTGTGTTGTAAAAAATATGGTGAGTGTAATCTTATTGACATAATAAATATCATGATATCATTTTTTTAATAATGATATAAAAAAAATTCACACATAATTTTTGTATAAAATCATGTAATTTATTATGGATTTTTCACTTTAAAATAAAATCATGTAATTTACGATGCTTTTTATTTGTAACATCATTTTTGTGATTTTTTTTTTTTTGGGGTATAAATTTTATATGTAAATAGAGTTCATATAAAAATAATGAAAGAAAAAGAAGAAAGAAAAAAGAAAAGACTCCTTTTAAGGCACGAAATCCTTAATTCCTTACAAAAAACAATTTTCTTTTTTCTTTCTCAAGAAGAATCATTTTGTCTCTCATTTTTATTTGATTGATTGAAAACCGCAATCTCATTGTTTTTAATTTTATTGAACAAATAATATATTAGTGTACTTAAGCATTATTGTGTAATTTGACTAGTTTGAATTACTTTGTAATATTATTATATATAATATTTTAGTATATTTATAATAGATATGTGAAAAATTTTATTCATAAGTGTACTAGAATTGAAAATATGATGGAATGACATATCTGATAACTGATTAAATTTTATCACTAACGACATTTTTGGTTACACTATTGCCTACACAATCTTTCATATGAGGATTGGAATATTGGAGGTTAATAGAAGATTTCAGAACCTTCTAAGAAGTTTGAGAGAATGCAAGAATATTGTATAGAATTTTAGAACATGTATAGAATACTATAAACTAGATTCCAAATAGTTATGAAAGTTGTGAAAGGTTTCAAGAGAATTTTACACACCACATTAATTGTATATTCTAGATTGTTCCTACTCAGGTCAAGGTTGTTTATATAAAAGAGAGACCTCATTTGACCAAATTAGGGATGGTTAGTTCCCTCCGCTCTGCTCCATTCCTACATCCCATCCCGAATTTTGCTTCCCGTGTCCCAATTATATTTATTAAATATATTTATGTGTGTAATATATAATTTAAATGATATCGATGATAACTAATTTAATGGCACCACAAAAGAAATATATTTTGGCAACGCCCTTCTCTTATTCATTGTTTCAATTGGGATATATTCATCTCGACTCAATATATAGTGTTATTGTCTAGGGAACAGGAACAATGGGCTCAGTGTGATAGTTGCTCCAAATGGCGGGTGTTACTTGTGGATGTTCTTATCCCTCCAAAGTGGGCATGTTTGGACAATATTTGGGATCCAAGTAGGTCAGTGAAATTTTGTCCTTAATTTTAGTTCTTTATATTTGGTGAAGACAGTTTGTGAGCAAACTCTTTTGGTAGTGGGCAAATCTTTTTGGTAGTTTTACCAGAGATATGGGATCATATTTCTGTTCCATTTTTTGTTTTATCTTTTCATGGGGAGTGAGGGGGTTGGTAGCCCATTGTTGCCTTATGACCAAAAAGTGCTGTAGATCGAGTTGTGAGGGCACTTCCTAGAGTGACATTTACTAGGTTGGGAGTTTAAGTAGCTAAGGTAGAGTTTAGCTATTTTTACATGAATTTTGTAATTTTTTTAGTGTTTGGCTGTGAAACAAAGAGTGAAAATAATTATTTTTTAATGTCCTCATTTCCTGTGTGTTTGCAGATGTTCATGTTTTGCACCAGATGAGATGAATCCACAGGAACTGGAAAGTCTTCTGAGTGTTGGCAATGGTATGGATCAAGTTTGCGTTGCGCCTTTATAAACTTATGATGATCATGGTTTTAAGAAGGTGATTTTGAGAATTAAAAGAGACATAATGATCCAAATGTTTTGCAATTTAATGGTTCTAAACGTGTACTTGCATGCATCCACTTGGGTATTTGATCATGTGCTTGTCGCATCATTGATGCTTTATACAGATGTACTATATTTTTATGAAATCGGGTTGAGTTTTGTGTGGATTGAATTCCTTATATACCGTTTTTATTGTGATAGAAAATTTATATAAAGTTGGACAAAAGTCTGTCCTACGGTCTTGTCAATTTTAGATAAAAACAAGTCTAATGGCGGTATGAGTTGACATACTATTTTTGATATCTTCAAAACTCATCTTGCAATATTCCAGACCCGATTCTTGTTACAAATCATTGGTCTGGCTTTTAGTTAATATGAAGTTTTCCAATGCATTTTATTCTATGAAATTGGATATGTTGGTTGTATTATTTTTTCCCTAATCGATCTTGAAATGCCTGGTCATACTTGCTACCCTCTTCTTTTTTTTTCTTTTTTAACTAAAAAAATGTTTTTCTTTTCCTTGTCCAGATTTTAAGAAGTTAAGAATCATAGAAAGCACCGAGGTAGACAAAGAACATGAGCCTTCTGGATTAGATGCTCTGGCCAATGCTGCAGTCTTAGAGGACATTGCAAATGACTTAGGTGAGCCATCAGCGGGCACCACTACAAAACATCCCTGTGATCATTCTGGCTGCAGTTGCATTGTGTGCATTCAACTTCCAAGTGGAAAGGGAAAGCACAAGTCCACTTGCACATGTAATGCTTGCTTTTCTTTAAAATGCCCCTCTAAAACCTTTACGTCTGGCTAGAAGACAAGACAAACAGAAATGGATAGAAATTCTAGACATGCATTGGCAGCTATAAATCAATCAGAAGATGAAAGCAACCCCAAAAAAATATAATTCCTAAGCATGTCGGTGAGACCAGCAAAGGACGTTTAGACTTGAATTGCCAACCTAGCCGTGAAGAAGACACATTGATAGAAGCAACCGGTTTAAACATGACGAGCCTTGTTCGGGAAGCAAGGCATAACAGACTTGAAAACTTAGGCCCATGTTTTCTCTCACAAGCTATGGGTGGGATTGAAGGCTACCCACTTGATGAAGCGTGTTCTTCATCTTTAGCTGGGGAGCATGAGAATGAGGGCAGTAAAAGGTAAATGAGCTTTAATTTGGAATAATTTAATTTTCTTTCAAATATTTCTTCCTTTTAAATTATAGATGTGACTGTTATATTTCTCCCTTTTGAATTTATAGATGTATTTCTTGTATTTCTTGTTCTATCTTTTGATGTTTTGGTCAGTAGTTCAGTCCGTGTGTGCTTGCTTGTTGGTTTTTGGATTTTTTTTTTGTCCATGCCTAGTAGCCTATAATGCATAAGACCTTACCCTGTGCAGAGAAGCTATTCCATGACCTCTTTTTTTTTTTCGGTAGATATATACATGGATTGTATACTAATTTCGATTTACAAATTGCAAAATCCTAATGTTAAGTTGTAGCCCAAAAAGAACTTGAAAATGTTGGAGCTAAATAATTCATTAGAATGCAAGTAAAAATCGAAACCTTTTAATCTGTCCTATGAACAGTAATGGATAGGTCATATCTTTTATTGGATCTATTTGTAACATGATACATGAAAAATATTATGTAAATTAGTGTTACAGTAATTTACATCACTTCGGCTGCTCAACTGTTCATTACAGTAATTTTTTCTCTCTGTTTTTGTGTTTGTATTGGGTTAGTTTTATTTGGGTTTCCTTGTTGCACATCCTGCATTTCCTTGTTGCACTTGCTGCTGAAACTGACCCCAATTTCATGGAAATAAAAACTTCCCTCCATCAAACACATTAAAAACTTCCCAATTTCATTAGTAAACACTGTTAGCAATCAAGAGAAAGGAGAATAATTCAAGAGAATCTATATTATAAGGGAGAATGGTTCAGATCAAATTTTTTCCTGTCCAAATGCTCTATCTCTCCTCTCTTTCATCCTTGTCCAAAGCTCATCCCTCTTCCATACCCTTCTCTCTGCCTCTCATCTCTCCTCTCGCGACGACAGCGCTGTTCACCACCTCTGCTCTCCTCTCGCCGTTTTCTTTCATTTCTCTCCTCTTACGATGACTGCCATTGCAATTACAATTTACAACCATCGACCACCGATCATTTTGCCGTCTTGGTTTTGTTTTAAAGTTAATAATTTTGTTGTAAACTATTTTAATTTGTCGTGGTTGGAGTGGTTGTGATTTCTGAAATGGGTTTGGTGGGTTTGGATTTCTAAAATTTGAAATGGGTTTGATGGGTTTTAATTCACATATATTCCCAGAAATTCGCAGAAATTTGAAATGGGTTTGATGGGTTTTCCGCTTCGGCGCTTTCCGGCTCAACAAGGCTCCTGGCTCAACAAAGTTAAGAATCAATATGAGATAGATTTGGAGCAAAACTGTATCATCTAATTTGTCAGTTCTGTTTCTCTGCGTGATGGCTTTTGGGTTGTTTCAATTGCTTGCTGGGAAGCTACATTTTGGGATTTTATTGGGTTGGGTCACTGTTTCAGCTTTGCTTCTTTACGTTGTGCATGTTTTGATGTTTGTGTTTTTAGTTATAATAACTATTATGAGTGCACAAATGTTTATTTTTCTGTGGATTTTGATGTCTCTTAGGCTGTGATTGAATCATAGATTTGGATAGTAATTTAGATTTTTCTGCCCAAATATATGATCCAAACACTTCAATAAGAATTAAATCTCTATAGGCCATTTTTCTTCTTTCACTCTCTCTGCACAAAATAGTGTTCCATGGATGTGTTTCGACCATCGTTTTTCGTCAAGGGAGTTTTCCGGCCATAGAGCGTGCGGCATGCTTTTTGATGCTATGAAATAGTGTTGTCAAGCATAGGTCTTGGCATTGGTTTATGTGGTCTGTTGAAAATAGAGTTTTGATGCTGTTGGGTGTGCAACAGCATAGATGAATACAATATTGGATAATGTTAGGGATATCAAATTTTCTATTAAATAAATGAACAAATATCTTACATGAGTGTATGGTTTACAATTTGTGGACCCCACTATAGACCCTGTACGGGACTGAATATCCTCTGTTTTCCGTACTCCTTGCACTCCAAGCTTCTCTTGACGGTGTCTAACCTGGCAACATAGAAACAGTGAGCTGCCCGGCGGTGGTGTACCGGATAGATTCTCCGACGATCAAGTCAGGCCACTTGCTGAAGAAGAAGGCTAGAGAGAAAGAGTATTCTCTTTGGGGAAGAAGTTGCATACCTCTAACGTTCATCCTTCGCTCCTATTTCTAAGCTGGCCATGCAGCCTCAAGATCGTGCGCGCACTACCTCTGCTGTCCTTCCCTGGACAGGTGGCAGTGCTCGCTTCTCACCACCTTACGCATGTAAAGGTTATGTCCTCCAGCCAGTACATGCAGAACTGCCCAACAGTATTCATGCGTGCGTGGAGCAGACGTCCTCTCCCTCACGCCATTGGCCCAGGTGGCACACTTAACCGGAGTACCACGACCGGCCTGTCCCTTGTGGAGAATTGCCTCCATAAGCACATAACCGAGCTAAGAACCGCCGACCTGCCCCTTGGCAAAGGGGCCAAAGTGTGACGCTCATGGCTGGGCTATTCATGATCGGTCCCTCTTGACTGACCGGCTGTGAAGCACGCTGGACTTCCACCGTTCTTCCTTCATTCTTGATCACACGAAGCCCGTCCATTTCAGCTGATCGATTAGACGCATGCCGACGCTAACCACATCCCAAGTCTAGTCCGGGCTACTCTTAGCTCGGTCACCAGACACCGCTGCGTGCTCGGCCGCGCCATAGCTCAGCCAGCCATTGGTTCGTGTCTGGTCGGTCGACCTCTCCGGCCGTGCAAGTCAAGCCGCTGGGCCGTGCAAGAAAGGAATTTGTTCGGCGCCATGCAATTCGTCATGATTGGCGTTATCATAGTTCGGCCGTACTAATGGTGCAAATCTCCCCTCTCAATTGTCCCTTCATCCCATCCGAGCTAATCGTGATTGGGGTTACCACTGTGTCCGAGCTACGGTTGAGTTGCGCCATTACCAAGCCGAGCATGAATGGGGAAATATCTGTCGCCGAGCTACCCCATTTGGTCGGCCATCACCTCGGTAGTCTTGTCAAGGGTCGTATAGCCGTACTGACAGCCGCGTTTTCAGTGCCACGTGGCTCCATGCCATTGGGTCGTGCAACCAGCTGTCCTGCACACGCAGAATTCACACGGCTGCGCCGTTTGGGTTGTTCCCCCCTTTTTATGCACAAACCAAGGGTCATTCGAACCCTTCACTGTCCATTTTCTCTCAGAGCTCCAAAACCCTAGCCTCCAATCGTTCCAAGCTTCAAACCGTTGCTGCCCCTTGCTGTGCCTGCCATTTCTGTCCCTTTTGAAGCTGCCATTAAGCTTATGGAGGTGAACTTGACTCGTCTTTTACTACAGGTGAGTTTCTCCGCTCTTCCTTTGCATTTTCCATTTCCATTTTCATGTTCTTCAAGTTCTTTGCGTTTTTTTGCCATTGTTCATCGTGCCTCTTGCTTGGGAATATTGGCGTTGCCCTTTATTTGTAGAATCCTTACACCCTAGGCCAAATGGAAATCGTAGGAATGGAAGATTGGGCGGGGCCTTCGTGCCCCTATTTCCCTTTAGTTTGAATGAACAAAATTCATTTTTGGAATGAACTGTATGAACACTGCACAGAACCGAGCTACATGCTCACTTAGATCCGTAGGAAGAGTTTAAACCTAGCAAAAATGGTTTGTCGCTTCTCGCTGAGGCCGCAGCCGGGCTAAGTGCGTAATTAGATCAGCGAATAGGTGTAACCGAGCTAAAACTTGCCTTGACTAAGCCGAAAATAGAATCAGAACTAACCAAGAAGGCTAAATTAGCCAATCCATCATGTCGAGATAGGGTTAGACCGACCAAACACCCAAAAACTTTCACCAAGCTAAGAGCTCCAGCAGCGCAGTTTATGTCGTGCTAACCCTTGGAATTATTTTTTAACAATGCAGAACACACTAGGACCGTCCAGGCCAATCCAGAATAATCACTGGTGGGGCTCAAAGTCTGAGCAAATACACCACATTTTTGACCGAGGTACACACTAAATCCCATAAAACCGAGATGGATGGGGAAATACCGATTTATGGTGAGTTCGCCCGGCGCGATGGCCGAGTTCCGTAGGGAGTACAACGTCCCGGATGACGTCATCTTAGAGCTCGCCAAAAAGGGAGACACCCCTTGGGGCGATCTAGACCGGTGCCCCTTCACGGTCGTATCAATAGTAGAGGGAGGGCTCCGCTTCCCGGTCCAACCCTTGATCTGCGAATTTTTGAGGCAGACAAGGCTTTGCCCGACCCAAGTCTCCAACAACACATACAAAATAATAAACGGGGTCGCCGAGCTGAACCGAAGGCTCGGTCTAAATCTCGGTCTGGCTAAAATTTTCCATCAGTACAGTCTTAGTAGAAACAAGAGTAGGCTTTGTTGGTACTTCAAAGTCAAAAAGGGCCGAGCAAAACTCATAGAGGGCAACCCGGACAAGGAGACCAACGACGACGATTTCTTGTGGGTGTCCGGTCACTATGAAGACACCGAGGCACCCATACCGGGATAGTATATTAGGAAAGATTTTGGCAGTGCTGGTAAGTAGCTCGGCTGACCGCACTATCTTCTTTCTGCATTTCATTATTATTATCTTTCACCGGTTTAACACTTGTCTTCTTTTTGCAGATAAGCATCTAGCAGCGGACTACCACCAGGCCAACCAAGAAGCCATCAGAGCCCTGCTGCGCCATCCCGAAGAAGAAAGAGAAGCATCAAAGCTCCTCGACTTCGAACCGACTTACACCTACAGGGCACCGCGCAAAAGCCGGGTTACTGACTTCCTTCGTGCTCCATCACCAGAGTCTGACCCCAGCCTTCCACCGATCAACTTAGTCCCACTAACAGTTGAGCAAGAAATGGCCAAAATCCGGGCCATCAAAGCAATGATCACAGGCGAACCGAGCGACTCCCAGCCCCCAGAAGCTTCTGGGAGAACTTCCTCCACACCAGCCGGGCAACAAGAAGGAGCTGTGCTAGCTTTGGCCAATGAGCAACCCGCTGGTCGGTCCAAGAAGCGGCCGAGGAAAGAACAAACCGGGCCGCGTCTGGCAAATGAAGACTCCACCGATCGTGCCTCCACCGAGCTCGGGGACCAGACCGAGCAACCACAGACTGGCAAATCCAAGGGCCCAGCCACCCCCCCGGTCTGGGCGCCCGAGTTCAAATACCAGGGCCGAGCAGTTTCTGCGGAAGACTCGGTTTACGCAGACAAGGACTACTCGCTTGGTTTTAACTTGACCAAGGGGTTGATCCTGCCCGCTAATATGAAAAAACATGACGAGCTTTCCGATCTGAAGGTCCTCCGCTTGGCGGCAAAATCCATAGTACTGGTAAGTTCTCCATTCTTTGCTTCCAAGTTTTTGCTTCCAAGTTTCTGCTCGATTTTTGCTCGGTTTCCTAAATACTCAATCTTTCACTTGTTTTCAGGCCGCGCAAAAGAACTATGTAGCCCATGACCGGATGATCAAAGTCCGGCAGAGCCTGCGGGATGCCATAGCGGAGAACAAGGCCCAAGCGGCCGAGATATCAAAGCTGAAGGCCGCGCAAGAGGTAGTTCTGGCCGAGCGAGATGAACTGCGCATGAAGGTTGACCGAGCTGAGGCAGATAAACAAAAGGCCGTGAATTCAACTAAGGCCCGGTACCTTGCCGAGCTGCGCAAACTGCGCGATGCCCATAAAGAAGAAAAAGACAAAGCTGTTGACGACGCCGAGGACCGGGGATACGCTCAGGAGGAGAAAACTTACGAGCGGCAGGTCCAAGCGACCAATGACATCTTTTTCCAGTGCGGCTGGAAAGCTGCCGTGGAAAAAGTTGGCCTTGGTCAAGATGCCGAAATGTTTGTGAACCCCCCTGCAGCCTATATCCCAGTCTATATGCAGGCCTATGCCAATGCTACCCAAAACCGGCTCATTGCAGAGGCAAGGAAAGAGGCCGAGGAAGAAGCCGCCGCCGCGCAACAAGCAAACCACTACCGAAGCATCTCAAAATGTGGAAGATGAAGTGGCTGATCGGGATGTTGTTGGGGAGGAGGGAGCTGACGATGACGCCGAGGAAAACTTGCCCGAGCAGACAATTGTGATCGCCGAGCAGACGGTGGAGGTAGCCGAACAAACCGTTGACCTTGAAATGGATTGAAGATTTCCCCTTTTCATTTTCCTGCCTTTTTTTGCTGTTCTTTCTTTTTTTTTTTTGAAATGTAATCGGCTATGTCCTCCCCTCTTGTACTGAATTTTCCCTTATCAATGAAACTTCTAAACTTTTTGCTCGTACATCTTCTATTTCTGTTCGGTTGGCATCTGCATGGATTCCTTGATTCAATCGTTGACAATTCACAACTGCCAGGTCGGCTAAGCCGCACGATCTGCCGAGCTAAAAAAACGTTTTCTAATCAGAACTAGCAGTTCGGCTCCTTGAACTTTCAAATGAATTGACATTTTAACTTGGCCGAGCAGCAAAATTTGCTCGGCCTTGATAGGTTTGCAGACTTTATAAAATTCCAATACTTCAATGTGGCCAAGCAAAATCAGCTCGCCTTTTAAGTTGGGTAAACCGCCAACATTTCCTTTCTGCCGAGCAAAGTCAGCTCGGCTTCTTATCGGTTGGACAAAACACTAACATTGCAAATTCTGCCGAGCAAAATCAGCTCGTTTTCCATATTGGACAAGACACCAATATGGCAACTGGGCCGAGCAAAATCAGCTCGGCCCTTACATTGGGCAAAACACCAACGTTTCAGTTAAGTTGGTCATGATGCCAACATTTCAACCGGGCGAGCAAAACTAGCTCGGCCCTAATGCGAATTGGTCGATACGCCAATTATATCGTTGGACAATACACCAACTGTTTGTGCGGTCTGCTTCCATTCCGGCGAGAGGAAATCAGTCCGGTCTCATTCCGGTCGATCTCCTTGCCCCTGGCATCCATAATTGTCTTGTGTCCTTGCTATGTCATTGGACAAAGATGTAATACCAAACAACAAGAGGGCTATTTTTCATTACAAAAGCATTGCTTTCTTTTACATCAAGTGCCAAAAGGCTAACGGTCTAGAAAAGCTAAACAACATAAGCAAGTTACATCTTAAAAGTAAAAGACCTTAAGGTTGGCTGCATTCCATGGTCTGGAGACAGCCTTGCCATCTAAATCTTCCAGATGGTATGCCCCTTTGCCAGCAAGACCAATCACCTTGTATGGTCCTTCCCAATTTGCACCGAGCTTTCCTTCGCCAGGGACCACCGTATTGCCAAGCACCTTTCTTAAGACCTAGTCCCCAATCTTGAATAGCCTGGGATGCACAGCCTTGTTGTATTTTCTAGAGAGTTCTTGCTGATAGGCCGCTACGTGGATCAGTGCTCGCTCCCTTCTTTTCTCGACAAGGTCCAACTCCAAAGCCACAGCTTCATTGTTCAAATCTGGCTGGAAGCTTTCAGACCGAATGGTCGGCATGCCTATCTCCAGCGGGATGACGGCCTCCATGCCGTAGGCCAGGGCAAATGGAGTCTCTCTAGTCGATCGCCTTGGCGTAGTGCGGTACGCCCAGAGCACGTTGGGGAGTTCTTCAGCCCATTTCCCCTTGGCTTTCTCGAGCCGCTTCTTCAACCCGTCTAAGATGGTCTTGTTTGATGCCTCTGCTTGACCATTTGACTGAGGATAGGCCGGCATTGAATTATAGAACTCAATCTTCGACTCTTCGCAAAATTCGCGAAAGAGTTTCCCATCGAATTGAGTGCCATTATCCGAGATAAGGGCCTTTGGTATACCGAAGCGAGTGATCACGTTTTGCCAAACAAACTTCTTCACATCCTTTTCCTTTATGGTCGCCAGTGACTCGGCCTCAACTTGCGATTGCCCGGTGCAGTTGGGAGTGGCCCAACAATATCCAATCCCCAAAGCGCGAACGACCAAGGACTTGTGAGAGGGAGCAAATCCCTAGCCGGCTGGTGGATCTGGTGAGCGAACTTCTGACACTTCTCACACCTGCGAACGTATTTCTGCGCGTCTATCTACATACACGGCCACCAGTAACCCTGAGAAATTGCTCGGTAAGCCAAGGATCTGCCCCCAGTATGGCTGCCGCAGATGCCTTCATGGATCTCATAGAGAAAAGCTTCCACCTTGGCAGGGTGGACACACTTCAAATACGGCCCGGTAAAGGACTTCTTCTACAAGGCCCCGGACGGGGAGAGCCAAAACCGTTCTGACTTTGCCTGGATCTTGTGGGCCGCCTTCTTTTCTTCTGGTAGAATTCTATCTTTCAGGAAGGCGATGATAGGATCCATCCAAGAAGGACCTAAGTCGGTGCAAAGTACCTCGGTTACCTCCGGTTCCTCTATACTTGGCCGCGGTAAAAATTCGATCATCAAGGGATTGGGAAAGGCTGTCTGAGTAGAAGCGAGCCCGGCCAATTCATCAGCCGTGTTGTTTCCTTCGCGGTTGATCTGTTCTACTCTTATGGCATCGAACTTCCTGATTTCTGCACGCACCAGTGCCTGATACTTGGCCATTCTTTCATCCCTGGCCTCATACTCCCCTGAGACTTGATTGACCACCAGCTTGGAGTCGCTGAAGACCATAAGGGCTGTGGCTTTCATTCTTAACGCGCTTCTTAGTCCGGCAAGGAGGGCTTCGTACTCTGCCTCGTTGTTGGATGCTGGGAAGCCGAGCGTAATTACTTGCTCGATAATCAGCCCATCCGGTGAAGTCAGCACAATTCCCAGCCCGACTCCATGTCTGTTGGACGCCCCATCGACGAAGAGCTTCCATATCTCGCCAATGAACAGCTTCCAACAATCAGAGGGATTTTGGGAACTCCTAAAATCCAAGTCTCCGGTCAGCTCATTCTGGTCTCTTTCCGTGTCATGGTTGACGCCACCCTCCAACAGGTCACTTGCCTTTGCTGGTTCGGTCACTCTTTGCCCTTCCTCCTCTGGCGCACCAAAACTTGCTTCTACTGCCTGAACCATAGGCTGTGCTAAATCCGCACTAGCCAAATCAACCGGGCAAACTGGGTGCGTCCCAAGAGCAAATTCCGCCACAAAGTCTGCAAGGGCTTGAGCTTTGATCGCGGTGCACGGGCGGAACTTGATGTTGTACTGGCCCAATTCCACGACCCATTTCAGAATCCTCCCAGTGAAGTCGGCCTTCTCAAAGAGCACCTTAAGCAGAAACTCGGTCAACACCACTATCGTATGGGCATGAAAATAGTGTACCAGCTTCCTTGACACCATCATCAGGGCCAGCGCCAATTTTTCCAAAGGCAGATATCTTGTCTCGGCTGGGAGCAAAGTCTTGCTCACATAGAAAATGGGCAAGTATTGAATGCCTTCAGCGCGGACTAGAACAACGCTAACCGCATGCTGAGAGACTGCCAAGTAGAGAAACAACTCCTCACCCGGCTGAGGTGTGACTAAGATAGGGGCTGAGGAGAGGTACATCTTCAAATCTGCCAATGCACGATCACATTCGTCGTCCTAGAAGAACTTGGTCTTCAAAGCCTTGAAGAAGGGCCTGCAACGATCCGAAGACCGGCTGATAAATCTGTTTAGCGCGGCTACCATCCCAGCAAGATGTTGCACGTCCTTCGTGGAGTTCGGGCACTCCAATTCCTGTATCGCCCTGATTTGGGATGGATCGGCTTCGATTCCTCGGTTTGTGACCAAAAAACCGAGAAACTTTCCAGTGCCAACTCCGAAGGCGCACTTGGAAGCGTTCAAACGAAGCTTGTGGTGCTTGAGTATGGCGAACATCTTTGCTAGGTCGGCGAGGTGTTGGGACTTCTCCTTACTCTTCACCACCATATCGTCGATATAGGCTTCCATAGTTCGGCCCAAAAGAGGAGCGAACATCTTTGTCACCATCCGCTGAAAGGTTGCCCCGGCGTTCTTTAGTCCGAACGGCATGACCTTCTAGCAATATAAGCCTCTGGGGGTGGTGAACGACGTGATCTCTCTGTCCGGTTTATACATGGCTATCTGGTGGTAGCCGCAATATGCATCCAGAAAGCTAAACCTCTGATGGCCAGCAGTTAAGTCCACCAGCTGGTCAATTCGAGGGAGGGGAAAGCTATCTTTCGGGCAAGCTCGGTTGTGATCTTGTAGTCTCTTGAGACTCGCCACTTGCCGTTCTTCTTAGGAACAACCACCATGTTAGATATCCACCGAGGGTATTGCACCTCTTCTATGGCCCCCGGCTTCCAATAAATTCTTCATTTCTTCTGCCACCACTTCAGCATGGTGCAAGGCTGAGCGGTGCGTCCTTTGAATGACCGGCCGTGCGTTGGGGCAGACATTCAACTGATGACAAATGAAGCTCGGGTTGACGCCAGGCATATCGTAAGGCGTCCAGGAAAAGGCCTCCAAATTGGAAACTAAAAAGTTGACATAATCCGCCCGCTTGGCGCAAGACAAGGATGATCCTAAGAGGAAGAATTTAGTTGGATCGTTCTCATCAATGCGCACTTCCACCAAATCTTCGACCAATTTTTCCTCGGCCTTCCTTCCTACATCTTTGAGGATTTCGTTCCCCTCGGGGCCCTCAATCATTTGGACAAACCCTTTGGCTGCTCGACTGTCATTTACTGCAACGAAGCACTGTTTCGCCATCACCTGGTCTCCCCAAACTTCCTCTATTTGACTGCTCGGTGCCGGGAAGCGCATTACCTGGTGGAAGATTGAAGCGACTGCTTGCATGGCGTGTAGCCAGCCCCTGCCCAAGATCAAGTTGTAAGTCGATGGAACTTTGATAAAAAAAAAAAAAAATGGGAGAAAAAGTTAAGGTAAAATCATTCAATTAAATTATAATAAAGAGAGACGGGAAAAATATTAAAGAAAAAAAATTAGGTAAAATTATTCAACTAAAATATAATAAAAAGAGGGAAAAAAATTAAAATAAAATTATTTATTCTATTAAAATCTTGACATTAGATTCTATTTGGATTCATTATATCATATATATTTGTTTGGAATAATTATATAAATTTTTAATTGGGCCTAATAATTATTGTATATATATATATATTTTTTTTTTAATTTAGCCTAACAGATTTTTTTCAAGGGTACTTATGTGTAGGTCCTAAAAAGTTGACTTATTATTTAATAGGCCCTATGAAAAAAATTTGTTATAAAAAAGGTCACTAATTGTAAGTTTTAGTGACAATTTATAAAAATTATGGCAAAAAAGTCACTAATTGCTAATTTTTATCGACATATATAAAAAATTGTTACAAAAAAATTATTTTTAGCGATAATTTTACCAAGACTTATTTTCAATAGAACTTGATAGGAATTAGGTCCAACTATTAGGATCTATTGATAATTTACCTTTTTTTCAAAGACATTTAAGACTGAGCCTCAAACAATAAATTAAAAAAAATTAGAGTTTAAACTTTTATTAATATAATATAAAATTAAAAAATTTAGAACCTTATTTTGGGTCAAAATTTGAGACTCTAGACATTGGCCTTAGCCTTAGCTTAGGGCCGGCTCTAGTGAGAGTGCAAGTGTCTATATTAAAAATATTCAGTGTGTTTGATTTAGTTTTTTTTAAATTGAATTTTTTATTTTTCGTATTTTTTTATTTTTGAATATTTTTAAAATTTTAAGTATTTTATTTTTATTTTTTTAGATGTATCTTACATAGATATATCTAAAAAGTAAAATATTTGTGAAAAATATTTTAGAAAATTAATAAATACATAAAAATATGAAAAATATATTGAATTTTAGTTTTTTTTTTTTTTTTGTTGGTATTTTTGGTTTTTAGTGAATTTTTAAAACATTTTTAGATAAACTATTAATATGTCCTAATAGTTGGACTTAATTCCCATGAAGTCCCATTGAAAATAAATCGTGGTAAAATCATAATTAAAAATAATTTTTTTGTGACAATTTTTTTTATATATGTCGCTAAAAATTGACAATTAGTGATCTTTTTTTGTCATGATTTTTATAAATCATCGTTAAAACTTACAATTAGTGACATTATTTTATGAATTTTTTTTTCGTAAGACCTATTAAATAATAAGTCCACTTATTAAGATCTACATGTAAGTACCCCAAGATTTTTTTCACAAAATTATACTTTTCAAAATGTGTTTATGTTAGACAAAAATTGCTTAAAATATTTTAAAAATTCAGTAAAAATAAAAAAAAAATATGAAAAACAAAATTGTAAATTTTTTGAAAAATATTTTCAAAAAACTAAAAACAAACATGATAATATTTTTGGGGGGGGGGGTTTTTTAAGGTCCCTGGTATTATGATTTTATAATATAAAGGACACCAAATATTTTCATAATGTCTAAGGTCCCTCAACAATATTTTCATAATGTCTAAGGTCCCTCAACCTTGATCCAGAGAAATTTTAGTCTAGAGAAATTTCAGTCCAGAGAAATTTGGTCCAGAGAAATTTCAGTCTAGAGAAATTTCAGTGCAGAGAAAATTGGTCAGAGAAATTCTGGCCCAGAGAAATTTCTCTGGACCAAATTTCACTGGATGAGTTTCTCTACTTTTCTTCTCATTCTCATCCAAATCATTCTGATTCATTAGGTAAGCAACATTGTTCAACTGTATTCAACTGGAAAAATTCCACATTGTAATATGTAAGCAACATTAGAACGGGATAACAATGGCAACTTTCCAGAACCAGAGAAATTCTGGAAAAATCTGAGTATTTCTCTGGTTTGTTATTCAAATATCAATTGAGAATTTCTTTGGTTTATTAAAAATAACAATTGAGAATTTCTCTGGTTTATTAAAAATAACAATTGAGAATTTCGCTGGTTTGTAATAGCTGGAAAAATTTCTGCAACTTACCCAAATCTGTTCTTCGCTTTTTTCCAGTTGAATTTTTCAATCGAAAGTGTTTCTTTGTTGAACAATGTTCAATTGAATTCAACTGGAAAAATTCCACATTGTAATATGTAAGCAACATTAGCAGGGATAACAATGGCAACTTACCAGAACCAGAGAAATTCTGGAAAAATCTGAGAATTTCTCTGGTTTGTTATTGAAATATCAATTGAGAATACTTTCCATTATCAATTCCCTACTAAGGTTTCCTATGTCCTCAAACATTGATAGCTTGCTCTAAGCAACAAGTTACAAAATTCTCTGGTTTGGTTGGTCTGAATTTTCTCTGGGTTGTTGGACTGAATTTTCTCTGGGTTCGATGTGTATATAAGAACCAGTTTGTGTGTATACTTTTAAAAAAATCAAATTATTCATTTTATTTTTTCCTTTTGTTATTTATTTGTTTAGTTTATGATATTTGGGATCAAACTCTAGGGTGTAGAAATTTCAGATTTGAGGTTGTAGAGTTTGTGTTTTGCCATTACTTTTCCATTCTTAGTTGGAATTTATGCCAAAAAGAGTTTATATACATATCTCAGTAACTATACATATCTGTTTGGTCAATCCAAACCACAGAATTTCTCTAGATCAACCTAGAGAAATTTCAGTTCAAGCTAGAGAGTTGAACCTAAAGAAATTCTGAATTTTCTCTAGGTTGAACCTGAGAAATTTCGAATTTTCTTTGGAACTATAAAACTCTGATTTGAAGAGTTTAATGTGACCAGTGTAATTTTCCTTTTGAATTATGAATTGAAATACCTGGGGGGGACTCTTTTCTTGAAAGTGATGAGGAAGGCGAAGATGGCAATGAAGAAATGAGTGGTGGAGCCAATGGCTTGGTTGAAGGAGACAGGTAGGTAGCGTGGTTAATTTTGGCATTACAGTTTTCTTCATCATTACGACACAATAAACATGCAGAGTCAAACAAATGAATGTTTTCCTTGGTATCTCTGAGATTTAATATTTGATGTCATCAGGATATACAAAGGAAAGGAGCAGCATCGTAGTTATTGGGCTCAGTGTCCACACTACACCTATTGAAATGCGTGAAAAACTTGTCGCTCCTGAAGCAGAATGGCCTCGAGCCATTGCAGAGCTGTGTAGTTTGAATCATATAAAAGAAGCTAATGTTCTTAGTACCTATAACATGATGGAGATATATGTTGTAGCTATGTCTCAACATCGTGGTATGCCAAAGAAGCTGCTGTTCTAGATCTCTTAACAGGATGAAGAAGCTGCTGTTTGAAAGAGAGAGAATGGCGAACGAAGCATGTGGCTCGTAAACCCTAGACGAAAGACAATCGATTCATCGCCATCGAGTCGATCGATGTGTCCCTGGCAGAGGAGCTGAATGCAGGAATGAGAGCAACTGGTCAAGGGTTGGGGATTTGGAGACAGCGGTGATCAAGCTCAGGACAACGTGGATGGAGAGGGGATGGGGTGAGGGACCTTAGACTACAAAAGAACAGATTGTGGACCTAATCCATTACTAAAAGTCGGATAGGGACCTTAGACCGATTTTTCCTTTTTTTTTACCACTGATATAATTTTTCCCTAAATGAAAAGATGGGGTTTCGAAAATGACGATAACTGTGCTGTGCAACGTTCATTCATGTACGTGCCATCATTTAAATTCTTTTGGGAGATAATTAAAAAATATATATATCATTACTAAATATAATATGAGATAGAACTTAAAAATTTATGTATCATAATTAAAATAATATCATAATTACAGAAGAAAATTGATCATAACTATTATAAAAAAAAAAATGACATAACTAAGAATATATATAACACACATTTTTTAAAAATGTGTATTGAAAATATTTAAAACTTTTGAGATATTTATTCGTGATTATGTTTCAATTTTAAATAGTGAATAAATATTAATTTCAATCAAACAATCAACAATAAATTAGTAAAATGATTTAACGTGAAAAAAATCACAATTGGAGTACCTTTGATTGTGATAAAAAATCACGGATCAAAACTACAAAATAATCCACTACAAAGACAAAACAAAATTACACATGAGTATTCTTAATTACCTAGCGAATCTACGCCATAATTAAACTAAACCCGATGTGTTTTTTTTACAACCGTTGTAGCTCGGCTTTTTCGTGTCTTCTCTCGAAAGGCGAATAAGCCCTACAGTATTGGACTCCCGTGGTTCTGAATCTGATTCCACAAGTGCAATGTGATATAAATAAACATCAAAGAGTTTCAATCTGACAAATCTTTTGAAAAATCGATATTTTGAGAAATTTAGAAAACCCATGACTCGTGCCAAATGCCACGTGTCCGTCATCACCAAGATTTTCTCAGCTCGGGAACTTAGGTACGAAAGGGGAAGGTCATGAATTAAGCACCCCTGCTTACCCGATCAAAGATTGGTCTCTACTAATCATGATATGAATCTTATCTACGTTACATGCTCTTGTTCCAGTTTATTAGGCTAGCATTACTATGTGATGTGCACACACACAAGTATGGACAAACTTGTAAGAATTCGAATGTTTGATTTCATATTTTATTTTGAAAACTGTTTCGAAATATGTACCACTTGAAAAAAGTGATCACATATAAACATTACTCAAATTATTCCAATTCAAGCAATTTAGCCTTTACCCACAGGCATTCAGGCAGTTTATAGCACTTAAGCAATTAGCCTCATGGCAAACATGCTAAACATGGCAATAATCACACACATGCAATATGCTGAAGCACGTAAAGGCTCACCTAGTACTTCAAACAAAAAGATGAAAAAGTTAGAAAGACGCATGATTATAACTATGCAATATGGCTAATGCAACACATGCGATATGCAATTACTAGGCTCGGCTACGTACTAATATGGTATATGATTTGATTTGATAGCATGCGGTCTAAACATGTATTCAAAGAAATATTTAAACTAACTATGCAATTTAGAATGGTAAACCGAGCCTTGGTACATGCAATACAAGTGGATGCGAGCATGAGAATGCTAAACAAAACATGATTCTTTAATCTAATCATCATAAGCAGTTAAATAAAAAGGAGAAAGATGTGGGGTTGGAAGACATACACGTTATTACAACATTGCGCCCCTACACAGGAGGGTTCAAATGAACTAACTAGCTAACTAATTAAAGCTAAGTTAATTATTACAAAACAAATTAAATTAGCTAAACTACTTAACTAATTATTACAAACTGAATTAATTAACTAATCTAGTTAATTAAAATAATTGCAACACAATACGAATTAGCTATTTTAACTAATTAAGTACAAAACCACTATTTAAGCACGATATTAATATATACAACACGGATCCTGAGGATCGATGGAAGGCTCATGCATGAATGCGGTTTCTTCCCCAAAAAGGCACTGTTTCTGTTGCTGAATGCCTCTGTTACACAGTAGGACATTTGCATTGATTTCTAACTCCAAACCAACTCTACTCTGCTGGGGGAGTACACTGTTGAATTTTGCATTGGTGGTTGGCAGAAGGCCTGCCGTCCACTGATGATGGCCTGCTAGCCACCAATAGGAGCTTGCCGGCCACTGATGACAGAACTTCTCTCCTGCAACAGAGAGCAAATAGAGCAGAGACAATGTATTCTCAAGGTTTTGTTTGCACAATTTACCCCTCTTTATCATGAACAGATCAAAGTAGTAGTAAGCTTGGTTTACAAACCATCAATCTATGCAATTTCATTGCATGATGATCTATGAATCAAAGTGTGCATGTTCAATAAATACAACAAAATAAGACTCTCAAAACCACCTCCCTATCATGAATGATCAAGGGAAGTAGTTGACAATGAATCTTGAACCGTTTTCATCACTAATGAGTATGAAACGACTCAAAACTCAAGGGTTCAATCAACGTCTAATTGAACCCAAACAAGTAATTATCTTGCACTCTTTTTAGCCTCAATTTTATTACTCCATTTTAGATTACCATCCATTCTTTAATTAATTGAGTCCAAAAGGTGAATTTAAGTTCTCTAATGGAAAGAGGGCTTAAATCAAGGGTTGCTTTAGGTATGAAAGAGACATCATATTGTTGGTAATGAACCCCCAAAGGGATTAAACCATTAAGCATGACATCTCAATCTCATCATGCTTAAAACCAACACAGGTTCCATGCGAAAAGATATAAAACAAAATCTAACCATGCCAAAACAAGAGACGAGAAAAGAAAACACCGCCCAGGGTTATGCCTCACGCATCTTGAGAAACTGAGAAACGAAAACCGATTGAGGTCGTGTTTCACACGTCCCAAGAACTAGAGGAACGAAAAATGCTTGGGGTTGTGTTTCACACATCCTGAGAAGTAAGAAAAATCACTCGGGCCGGTGCTTTACGCGTCTCGAGAAACAAGAGAACCTGTTCAGGCTCGCGCTTCACGCGCCCCGAGAAGCAAGAAAAATTTCTCGGGATCGTGCTTTACGCGTCTCGAGGTAAAACATGCCCAAAGTCGCGGGTCACGCGTTTTGAGATACTCTAATCATGCTAAAATCGTGAAAAGAGGAGAAAAACTACTCGGGCTTACGCTTCATGCGCCCGGAGATAAAACACACCCAGGGTCGCGCATCATGCTTCTTGAGATACTCTAATCATGCTAAAATCGTGAGAAGAGGAGAAAAATCGCTCAGGCTCATGCTTCACACCTCCTAAGATAAAACCATGCACAGGGCCGCGCTTCACGCATCCTGAGATACAAGAGAACCGCTCGGGCTCGCGCTTCATGTGTCCCGAGATAAAATAGAGAGGTGTGCGATAGATGCACGAAGTGAACGTGTGTGATAGAGTGATAGCGTATATTACATGTAAGATGGTCAACCGACGCATAACATTAATTGAAGGCATATTCTATGCAAGAGCATGTTCTATGCATGAAATAAGAGCATATTCTATGCAAAATTGATAACGTGTTCTACATCCAAATCATTATGATACAAGACACGCATGCAGCATACATATATGTGAAATGCACATTCTATGCGACAGAAGAGCATAAATATGTAATTCAACAAAACAACTAAAACCAATATTTGGTGACGACATCCGATTTATCTCTTGAAGATGTTACAACATGTTCACAAAGGATACACCTTGTTGATGTTGGCCAATGAGGAACACCGTGCCCTAAAACACAGTTTTGAGCTTCCTTAGAAACAATCTGGACCGAACAGTAAACCTTCCCTACACTTCTTGGGAAACAAAGACACAAAACAACATTAGGACTCAGAGGAAGGCCACCAGCCACTGGCTGGCCACAAAGGGAGAGCGTCGACCATCAAAACAACCTGCCAGCTAGCGATGTGGCTTGTCGACCACTTGTTGGCCATCGATGGCAGATTCGGGACATTTTTAACTTTTCACCCACGAGTCTTTAAATATACATCACAACACTTCATTTCCACACAACCCTAGGTCCGAAATTGCTCTCCCTCTCTCTCTAGACACTTTCTCTCTCTAGATCCGTGCTTTATACGCGTTTTCCAATGCTCCATGCACACTTTTTTCACAAAACCCTCTTAGTTTTCTTCATTTTTGAACTGATTAGATTTTGATTTCGTCACTTTTTCTCTAATTTTCACCACTTTAGGCTTGTTCTCTTCGCACTTCTCTCGGGGTTTTGTGAACTTTCCTAGGCTTTGACTTTTTCTCCCATTTTCTTTCTTCTAGGGTTGACTTTTTCAAGTTTACCCTCTTTTCTTCACTTTTCACCAACTTTTCACCCATTTTCCAGATGACAGATGATATTTCACACGACAGAGCTCCTCTAGAGGTTCCGCCTACATTCTCATCCGTTGCCGAGGTAGAAGAGCTGGTAGTTGCTGAGGCTGGTGAGGCAACTTAGGGTATTAAGGCCGACCTCGAGGTGGAGTTTGAGCCAGAGATTGAGCCAGAGCTGCTACCATTGAGAGTGTGGCCTTTTGATCCAGCGAGGTATCATCCCCGCACGCATATCTTACTACCCGGAGGCATAAGCCGCTTCAGTGACTTCGCTCGCAGTGTATTAGAGGACCTCCTGCTGAGGGAGTCGGCTTTCCACCCTTCATCCAATGCCACTGAGGTATGAATTATGTTTTCATGCATTCCTGCCTTTCCTTTAACTGCATTTCTTGTACCGCCTTTCATTTGATTGTATTTTCATCACTGTCTTTCATCTGATTCATCTATTCTTTGTCACAAGGAGAGTCTTATGCCTACAGGGGGTACGGAGCTACGACAACAATGGATTGGTATAACGAGCTTCTTGTTAGGATCCGCGACATCATCGACAAGACCAGCTTCGGCCTTTTCTGCTCGGGCTTGACATGGATCATTGTGAGCCATCCTTTTCTAGGAGCGCTTGTGGAGAGGTGGTAGGACATCACCAACTCCTTTCATTTCTCTACTGTCGGGGAGATGACGATGACTCCCTACAACTTTGCCATGATCATAGGTTTAGGAGTAGAGGGTGATCCGATCCCCTTTGACACCGAAATAGAGGAGTAGGAGGCTGCGTGGATCGAGCTGTTGAAAGCGCGCCCACCTCTGTACTGGCCAGCCATGATGAGGTACAACTGGTTTGCTGAGCAGTTTTGATGTTTGTCCTCGGTACCAACTTGTTTTTGAATAGGTGGAACACCGTGGGCTTATATCTATTGAGTGCCCTGGTGACCCTTCCTTGGGTACGCTTATATGACTGGGGCGGAGCTGGCCTCGCCACCCTGTATAGCTATATGAGCTCTACTTCCCGCCTAAGGAGAGAGCAGATCAGAGGCTACAGCAAGCCTGAGAGGTATGCATTTTAGCTTCCTCTTTGTACTTTATGTTTTCTGCTTCACATTTTCTACTTTATACTTGTTCAACACCTGTGCTTTCTACTTTGCGCTTTTTGCATCTACTCATGCCTTGTGTTTTCTACTTTGCACTTTCTATATTTGTTCATGATAGCAACTGACAGCAACTAACAATTTGCACATTTCCCGTTTGTAGATCACGTGGCAGCCTTGGGCCATGATGCTGGTCGGGGTGCGGGATCAATACGCGGGAGCGTAGGGCACATCACGTTTTTGGATTCTGCTAGAGGGCCCAGTCTGTTGGGCTTGGTTCTTGAGCGAGAGATTTGTTCGCTAGACCATGGGCTTGTCTAATCCAGTCGTTTCGATGCCACCTCCGGAGTCTATGACGTCAACAAACAACCTATCTGTTGACATAGTCACATAGTTCATGGTAGGCTTGGATGCTGATTACTTCAGAGACGTGGGAGACTATGCGACCTTTATTTAGACCCACCTTATGCCTCCTCTGAAAGACGTTCTCAGAGGCGAGGGGGTAGGGGTTCCTGTAGCAAGCATGGCGACTCGGGCAATTAGGGCCCATGCTAGAGGGGCTCTCTCTATGGAGCAAATTATCCGCTGGCCAGAGTTTCCCACTATGCTCACATGCTAGAGGCCTACTGGGACTGCTTATCAGATCCCGATTGAGTAGGCAGAGGCTGGACACGAGCCTGTCGAAGTTCGAGGCTTGTTCCAAGTATGGACCATACTTTACCATTTACATCCCACATTTCATTTCAAATATGTTCATCGCATACATTGCATACACTAATCATCCAAATGCATTTGCAGGCATTTATAGAGTATATAGGGAGCTGTCTCGAGCTGGTGGCTTCCCTGATAGGCATGGTGCAGATAAGGGAAACGTTGCTTGGTCTCCACGGTATCCCGGTAATTTCCTTCAATTTGCGCTTCATGCTATCATATTTTCACTGATACATCGGCATTTCAACTGTAGTCTTTCCTAAACTACATTGATACACTGCATCTGATACACTGCACTCACACATTGCATTATCCACACACTGTACTCATACCGTACCTGATTTCTGCATACCACTTGTATCTGATACACACACTGTAGCTGATATGCTGACAACTGTCTTTTCAGATTGCATCTGCACCGATGGCACTAGCGACAGCAGCAGCACCTTCACTGGCAGCACCTCCTCCATCAATAGGGAGAAGAGAGAGAGACAGGCCCCAGCTCGTGGCCAAGATGTGAGACACGGTCGAGGCAGAGATAGGGGTGCCCGAGGCCATAGCAGTCCTTTAGAGCCTATCTTGAGCGATGATGATGCTGAGACTAGTGACTCTGAGGAGGTAGTGAGTCGGCATTCTAAGTCGTCCGAGAGCGGAGACGATGACACTAGCTTGGAGGCTGAGAGTGGAGGCGACGCTGGGGCGGGCTTTAAGGCAGAGAGAGGAGATGATGCCGACGAGGACTCTGGTACAGGGAGTGGAGACGATATCGACTTTGGTTCAGAGTCTAATTCTAACAGCGGTGCCGATGGAGATAATAGCTCCGAGTCCTCCCCTTCAAGAAAGAGGACGAAGAGGACCTCTCGGGCCAGAGGCGACTGGTGCTGATTTTTGTAATTTTTTTTTTTTGTGCTTCGTTTCTTTTTGTTTAGTAGCATTAGCACATGTATAGCTTCAGATAGGTTTTATTTTGGTTTGAAACTTGTACTCTTATTTTGTAGAAACCATGATTAGAATAAAACCTTGCAGTTTTTATGAAAAATGTTGTCATTTTTACATCATGAGAACCATATTTGCATGAAATGGACATGGAATCGAATTTGCAAATGGAATCTGAACACTTGAATTGGCACGACATTCTTAATCGGGTAATGGGCCGACCAACAACCAACATACAAAATACAACTCAATAAACAAAGCAAAAATAACTCAAATACAAATAAACAAACTTGCTAAAACCAAAAAGACTCAGAACACAAAGATCCACTACCTAGCATACAAGGAGACAGCAGGCCAGAAAAGAAGGCTGGCAGACAGAGATAGAGGTTGCCGGCCAGAGAGGTGGCTGGCAGTAAGGAACCTCTAGATTGTTGACAGCTGGCTCCCATTCAGCCTTATCTTTTACAAAAGGTTCAGCTTCGTAATTTCTTCTCCAGAACTTCATTGCAGCTGCAATCTCTTCCGTAAATAGAACCATTTTTTATCGAAAAGCTCTCAGATTGGATAATGACTTTAGACGGCATGGAAAAGGTAAATTTCTGAGGTTTTGGCATAAATACACTTTTTTCATTGAGCTGTACTCCACTTTGTTTTCCATTCCTCTATTCTGCGGCCCGATGCTGTGACCCAATTACACTCGTCTTTCACTTCGAGGGATAAGAAATATGCCCAACAATTGAAGAATTATAGGCACTAATAGAATCTTGGCATGATTAGGAAATCATACCTCAGCCCCATTTTGGCCATGCCCAAGCTTTAGGGCGGATGTGTGGGCTCACTCTATACAAGGCTCGATCTTTGGCCCACAACGGAGAGCTAGATATTCCCAGCTTGATTCATCGATTCTCCAATATCGGTGACAAAAGTGCCTTTCTCTGGTGAGGTTTTCGGCAATGTGCCCTCCACTTATAGATGATTGCACACTTCTTTCTTGCCCCTAGTTTCAGCGGATCCAGCATCCAGTTGCTCGAAGTGGCCTAAGGTTTGAAAGAAGGCAAGAGTTGCATTGGTTTGGCACTAGCCGAGACTTTGGTGGGCTTAGATGTCTTTCATCGATGAGAGACTACCAGATTTGTGGGGAGTCCACTACTTCTTCAGGTATTGTTTTCCACCTTTTCTCATATATGTTTCTCAAATCACTCGGCACTCATGCTCTATTTTTCTCTCAAAGCCCTTTTTTCACTTTTCACTCAACATACATCTCTCTATTATTTAATCTCTCTTTTCTTTCATACCTTTCCAGGTGTGGCTTATGGATAAGCTGAAGGTACTGGACTCTTCCCTGAGTACTTAGCCCGAGGTTATTTTTTCCGCCACCGACTAGTAGATTTCCCCAACGAGGAATGGTGGTGCAACTGGATGTGCAACAGGCTTGCTGCTAACATAGCTTGGCGTTGCCCCTAGCTTAATCTGACCGAGATGAGTTACAGCTTGGCTCGGCAACCTGGCACACAATAGATCGTCCTCACGCACTGTGTGTTATATTTCTCCTTCTGGTTCAGACGTCAGTTTGTGCATGATCAGACCTGCCCAGAGGAGGGGGTAGAGTACCTTGTTTCATTTCCCATTCGTGGTTCACACTTAGGCTAGGTACCTCACTGCTTGGAGGACGAGAGAGCTTTTGGCCCCTGCCCTTCATTTCAGTTGTACCCTTTCTAGCGAGTGTTTGGCTTGGCTTGAGGATGAGGCACAAACCGGGCTCGCTTTGGCTTCAGAAGCTTCCACAAGCACAAGCAGAGGATGCAGGAGCACCTGACTCACCTGTGCCCTTAGTTTATTGCTTTGACCTTTCTTTTCAAGTTTTAAGATGTAATAAAAGTCTTCACCATGAGTGATTTCCAACACTAGTGTAGTTACCTCTGGCGGCGGATGGATGGATGGACGGACGAATTCTTAAAGACGATTGCCACTCCTTTTCCGTGAGGGTACTTTGACATTTGGTAGAGGGTAGAGGAGATAGCTTTCACAAGATGCAACCAGGGCCTTCCTAGCAATAAGTTGAAAGTAGCCGGCACATCTAGGACATGGAACTCGACATCTTGCTGAGCTGGGCCCACCTGGACTCTGATTTACACCGTGTCCATAACCTCCCTGCTTGTATTATTATATGCCCAAATTACTTGGGCTGTGGACACAAAGTCTGTCGGTCTAAGGCCAATGGCATAAGCTGTACGGGAAGGACAGACGTTGATAGCCGAACCGGTGTCCATCAACACCATTGATACCCATTTTTCCCTACACTCAACAAATATGTACAAGGCTTTGTTGTGAGTTGAGCCTTTTGACGGCAGTTCTTTGACAGAAAAGCTTAGGGTTGGCCCGACGTTTCCTGGGAAGACCAATCCCATAAGCTATTTAGGGGTAGTGTCAATGGACAATTTAGCTTTGTCCATTGCTGATAGTACTGCTTGTCGATGCACACGAGAGGCCATGGGAAGACCCCAAATTGAGATGTTAGCCTAGATTTTCTTAAGTTCCTTCAACACTGCCTCTTCTTCTAGCTGTTTATTTTTTTGTTTTCAGCCTTTATGTCTTTTCCAGATGACTCAGCTTGATCTAAGTGCGGTGGCTTAAAATACCACACGTTTCTTGTCATGTGATCTATCTCTTCTGCGTACCACATGTTCTCTGGAAGGCACTTACCCCAATCTTCATCGGTGTGAGTCAAATGTAGATTGTCATCCTCCCACCATACACTCCGGCAGTCGACAAACAGTTGACTGGCTCCGTTTGGATCACTTTTACATCACAAGTATCCCCTGCAGGGTGTTAGGCTAGTACTATTTCCTGGTTGTCTTCAACCCTCTTTTGTGCAAACTACTTCAGCGCAGCGTCCTGTTTTGTGTCTGCAGTGCTCACAATGCCCAATTCTCTAGCTGAATTTTCCATGCCAGCATTCTCCAGTAATTTTTCCTTTTCATAGGCCCTTCCGGCCATTACAATAATTCCTACTCCCTTTTCCTCCGATTTAATTTCAGTTACTTTCTCCATGCCCGGTTCATCACTCAACCACCCAAAGTTATCAGTTAATCTATTCAAATCAAACCAGCTAATCTGCACATCCCCTTGATCTTGTTTGTCAAAGAACTGCAGGTTGTCTAGATCCTCGAGTTCTGCCAAATCATCTAACCCTAGACTCGGGCCATCCTCTCTAACCACATTAACCTCCACTACAGTTGGCAACACCAATTCCAGCTTGACTTGATCAATCGGCACAATCTAGCAGCTTGGATTATACACCTCCTTAGGCAAGTCCTTAGAGCACTCAGGCAACGGACTCGTACTTTCCTCTAAGACCAGTCTCCCCTCTACTACAACTGTCACCACCACAGGCTTAGGTTGAAGTGCAGATGTGTCCATCATGCACAAATCTGTGCTTTCAAGAATGAACACCATCAGTCTAGGTAGGTTGAAATAGGTAATATATACACTGGGGTTATAGGGAATGGCCAGTGTATGGATTAAGTTTAGATTTTGAGGTAAAGGAACTTGATTATGGGCCGAGAGAGGGTTTGTAGTTACATTTGGTTTCTGGGACAGTGCGATCACCTTATTGTCAATGAGATCTTGAATCTCATAAGGAAGTCTGAAGCATTGGTCGGTATCGTGACCATGCTGCTGGTGAAATGCACAGTACTTTGCTGGGTTGTGTTTCGGTGGAAGAGGATTAGGTAATGGGCAAGGCTCTAATGGTTTGGGGGGCCCTTTTTTGACCAACACCTTCATGGCTTAAGATAGGATCATGTAGAGTTGGGTAAAGGTCCTCTGGGATCGAGTAGAGTTGGTTGAAGTTTGTCGAGCTGTATTGGCAAAGGGATTGGCGGTCTTGGTTGTGGTGGTAACAACGCTTATATCTGACGGCCTCACAGCTGTTCTACCACTGGTGGTAGCATTGGAACTGTGCACAAAAGGCCTCTTTGCCTGCTCTTTCTCATCAGTAATCAGCCCTTGTTTCATGCTGTCTTCAATCTGAACCCCCATCTCATGGAGCTCGGTGAATGTGAACAAAAGTAGGATGATCATTTTCTGTAACAACTTCCCGTGCAGATTGCAGACTACCATCCTTATCTAATCTTTCTCAGAAGGCCCTGTGGTCATCATTGAAGCTTTAGCCCTCCACCTCGTCATAAATTCTGAGAAGCCTTCATTTAGTTCCTGGCGCGTTGCCTCGAGATCACAAGTTGTGACCTCGATTTGTGTGTTATACGAGTATTGAGCAATAAAGGCCTCAGTAATTTCCTCTCAATTCTACTTCACAGAATCCTCCAACTTCGCATACCATATGGCAGCTATTCCTGACATGGTCTGGCCAAATAGAGACAGTTTCTACAATCTGGTAAGGCCCATCGGCTGCAGGATGTTTGAAAATAGCCGTAGATGAACCATGGGGCCTCTAGAGCCATCGATTCTATCAATGTGCGGCATTTTGAACCGATCTGTCAATGTCATAGCAGAGTTGGTATACCCATCTTCTATATCAGGGATAGAGTTAACACCTTATGCTCTCTTGAATAGCTTCTTCAACTTGTTGACCTTAAGCACAGTTGGGTCAACCTCAAATTCAAATGGAGCCTCAGTTTGATACACAGGTGCTTTGGAGGCTTGTGGTGGGATCAACTCTGCCAGATTGCCCTGATTCTCAGCATGGGCATTAGCAGTATCGATAGTGGCTCCAGGTGCTGGGATACCTGTAGGAGGTGTATGAGATATATAAGCCACTATCGGCTGTAGTTGTTATTGTTACAACCTATTTATTACCTCAGCCTAACGGGCTGTGACATCAGCTTGACGAGCAGCGTCTTGCTGCAGGGTTTCAACTGTTTGTTTAAGGTGATGGATCAATTCTTGTATACTAACTGGGGGATACTGTGCCATCGGAATAGGTGAGTACTCTCATACTGGACTAGATGCAGAAGACTGTCCCTGAGCCTAACTTGATGCAGGTGAATTGAGAGGCGACTGCTGTAAAAATTGGACCGATGAACTCTACCTGACTCTCTTCTGTCTCGTAATCAGTAGGAGTGAAGTAAACACGGGTTGTCCCCTAACAAGATCTCCGGCTTTGCAAAGCCTTCTGACTCGAGTCCAGAGCACTTGAGGGATATCTGAACTTTCCAAAGCCATAGTGTTAAACTACTAGCAGTAATTAGAAACCGCACAGCACCTTAGCTAATGATGTTACCAACACAAGTGTAATCAAAGCTGTAGGACTGCACTCAACACTGAATTCTGTCCCCAGAATGGATACCAAACTTGCAACTAATACGCACATTCTTGTACAGTTTCACTGTAAAGCACATACCAATTAAATGAGAGCCAAAAACACCCCTATGAGGGGGTAAGGTTACCTTGCCCTAGTTTCGTCAAGAACTAGGATTCACTATTCAAACAAAGCGGTTTCACTCAATCCTGCATTCGGGTAAGCATCCTGTCCTAGTTTGAAATAGTCAGAAGGGTAAGCACACTGAGGCGGAGCCTTCAAGGGTCTCCCAAGGCGACAAAAAAAAGAAGAACTCGGCGAGAGAGTCGAGTAAGTGAAGTCGGCATGTGACTATTATCAAAAACAAGATCCCTCTCCCCTTTTTTTTTTTTTTTTTTGCCTATGTAATCAGGATGTCATCCCTGACTTCAATAAAATCAGTTTTCTCTTCTTTTTTATTTATTTATAATCTAGTGCAACAATTTACTTAATATCCATCCAATGATTATCTCAAGACTCTTAACCAATGAGAACACCCTTCCTTTAAAGACATAATTCAATGAATTATTTTTGAGACCCAAGCAAAATCTCAAACGAAGGCCAAACACATTTAAATACTAATTTAAATAATTATTATTTAATTGTTTTTATTTAAATATAACTTTTCTTACTTTTCAAGATGCAAAATTACTAAATTTTTACAAATGAAATTTTTCTAACATAATTTTTAGTTTATAATATTTTTAATCGATTTACTTCTATTCCTTTTTTGGGCAACATAAGACGTCATTGCGCATCATACATCATCCCTTTTAGCACACATTATTATTTTGAGGCCAAACCCAAAAAAAATAAAAAATGTAATTTTATCTAAAACATTTTAGGATGTGTGTTCCACTACAAATATAGAAGCAATAAAAAATTACATGTAGCTTCACTGCTACGTATTTTTTTATTTTTTTATTTTAATTATGATTTGGGCATGTAAGGCCTTATCAACTTCATTTTTAGATTTAGAGAAATAATAAATTTTTTGAATTTTGTTCATTACTAGAGTCTTCGTTTAATATAACAATATATATATATATATATATATGTTGTATTGATAATGAAAAAATTCAACGAAAAATACGACTTGAACCACCACATGATTGCCATTTACCAAAAAAAATATCTCTTGTGTGTTGCTTTTTTTTCTTTGTCTTTTTTTTTAAACTTTAAAACAATGATGACCCTTATCTCCCCATGTGCGTGTCTCTCCCTCTTTCTAACCTTTTTATTTATTTATTTATTATTATGACTCTCTCTTTTTCTTTTAGAGATTCTTTCTATCAACCACTCAATTTCCTTTTGATCAATGCCCATTTGTGAGCTCCCCCAAATCATCATAATCTATATTCTATCTTTTGTTTATTTTATTTCTACCATCGAAACATCATCATGCAAAACCATCTTTGATGGGGTTTCTAATGAGAAACCTCATAAGCCTTACCCTCATATCTAAAACAAATATTTTAGTTTGTCTTTAAATAGTTTGTCGTTTGTCTTTGCTGATTTTTTTTCATATTTTAGTTAGTTTTTTATTTTTTACCATTTAGATGTCCAACAAATACCCCAACTTTTCGAATTCAACAACCGACTCTATTACATGCCTTGTTTGGCACGTCTTTTTTCCAATCAAACTATAAAAATACGCAAACTTTTCGCACTCAAAATCTTTCTTCCTTTGTCTCTCTACTTTCCTGCTTTTTCTTTTTCGTTCTAGGGTTTTCTCTCCCCACCAGCCGTTTTTGTGGAGGTAGATAGATTCAATTTTCCTTTCTTCCTTTCCCTCCTTTTCTTATACATTTTCTATTTGTTTCTCGTCAAAGTTCAATTTTCTCATTAATCCTTTTCTTTTCCCTTTCAATCTATGTTGTCCGTTTGTAGGTTCCGAGTCTAACATCTCCACCTGATTGAACAAATCAGGTATTGCTGCTGCTTCCATTTTCTCTCACTTTCTCTCCTGTTTTCTTTGATGATGGAAAAATTTCTAGGCTATTTTATGCAATGCTGTTGGTTTCTGGTTTCTTGTGCAAGATTCATGCTTAGGTGTTCTTTATTATTATTTTGTGATGAGGTTTTTATATCATTATTTAGTTCCAACTAGTTTCTGATCACCTGTTTTGATCGTCTTTGATGATATAGTGTTTTATTATATGTGTAATTTAAAGATAGAGAATTTTCATTAAGATTTTTCTCATTAAGATTTTTTTATCTTTTGATTATTATATAGTGTTTTATTAAATGTGTAATTTAAAGATAGAGAATTTTCATAAAACATTTCATGATATTGTTTTTACGATCCCTAACATTATTATTTATTTAAATTTTAGAGGGTTTTTAGGTGCATGAATATCTTCATCCAAACAGGGCTTTAGGGAGTATGGTACGAAGTAGGTAGGTGCGTTGGTTAAGCAAGCAAACCCAACTCAGTAAAGCCGCCCAACCAAGATACAAAACTGAAATTAGTAAAATAAACAGAGGGTAAGAAGGTCATTTGAGAGAAGAAAAGTCACTAGAGGCAACCAATGATTTATGGTCATTAGCAAATGGCCCAAATTTGCTAGTAAAAGAGTACTCAGGGTGCATAATCAATGGCGTCTGATTTCATAAGAGAAGTAGACAATCGCCGTAAGAGTCAGAATAGTGGTGTGCTTACGGAAGGGGATCATGAGGGAGTGACGCATGAATTTTATGGTCACTTGTGCAATGTTTGGGAATTAGAGTACATATGTCATAACAAAGTTGTATTGTTCCAGTGTGAATGGTACAACACAGGAAACACAGGTCAAAGTAGAACATTGCAAACCAATGATTATTGCATAAGTATTGATGTTACAAGTCGGTGGTATCAACACGATCCTTTCATCTTGCCTAGCCAGGCTAAGCAAGTCTTTTACCTAAATGATACCAAATGGGGACAACCTTGTCAAGTTGTTCAACGAGTGCAACATAGGGGTGTCTTTGATGTACCAGAGGTAGGTGATAGAGAATCATTAGATGAACCAGAAGAAAACGATGTGTTCCAACAAGAAAATATTATCGATGTTGTTCCAATTGACATCGGCCCTAATGTTCAATGTTATAGAGATGGTGTTGAAGCAGAAGTTGTTACAAGGGTTAGGTCATCTGATAAAACAATGATAGAGAATAGAGCTGACAAACAAAATGAAGAGTGTGACGAACCTGATGTGGATTACGATATGGATCTTGATGTAGACTAGGATTTGTAGTTATTTTGCACTTTCTATTGAACATTGTTCTTAATTAATGTAGTTGAATTTCAATTGTGGGGTTCATCCATTATTATGTAGGTTTATCATTGATTGGTCATGTTATGTGTCTGATGGCTTTATAATTAATTTGTTCTATGATAAGTAAATGGTAAAAACAAAAATCATCCATCTCACTCTAGCCATATTTCAATGATTTAGAACCTATATGACATATCCACTTGTTGAGATTGTTGTTGCTTTATGCTTTATGTATAGAAATATATAATTATCTTTTCTTTACATCTAATGTTCAATTATGCGTATCCACTAAAAAAATGTTCAATTATGCTTTATAGTTGGGCAAAATGGACGCTACAAAAACACAGTTGACCAAACCAAGTACCGCAACTAAGAAGGTAACGAACTATGAGAAACAAAGAATAAAGAATATTAATAAAAACCGTGAGAGAATGAATGCTCTAGGAGTGAAGAATATAATAACTTGTTTGAAGGCTGCAGTTCAACATAAGAAATTGAGGAAGGAAAAACAAATACCAGTTGAGGAAAATGACGATGATTATCGACCGTTAGAGGCTGAAGATGGCAGTGACACTGAATCCTATGATTCGTTTGAGCATGAGGTACTATACATTTATGCATTGTGAAATATATTATTTATTGTTACTTTCAATTCATACACACATAGACATGTATATCTGTCTGCATATATTCATATTTTATTATGTTATTCAGCTGTTAGAGATACCATCGAGAGCTCGTTCACAATCTCATCATGAGGCATTGACCCACGCATCAGAAGAGGGGGATACCTCTTCACGTCCTGAGGTGGCTAGCCATTCACCACCACCTCTCAATATGGAGCCTCAACTTGAGGTGATTACTGGTAATACTATTGGTAAGGCACACTCTTTATTTACATTGATTTGAGATCTTAATTAAATTTGTTCACATACTATTTCAATATTATGGCTTCACAATATCAATTGCTAAGCGTGTTCGTGGCCCGACTCGAGGTAAAGAGGTTCAAGGCCTTGTTGATAGAGATGGAAAGCTTTGCGTGCCTGTCTCTCCAAAATTTTGTGCACTGATAGGGGACTATGCCTCAAAACTAGCCTCAAAGATTGGTGTAGAAGTGTGAACTCCTTTACCAAATCCAAGTGTTCGTAGGTGGAAGTATGTTGATGCCTCCATTAAGGAGGCGATGTTTTAACGCTTGAATGAAAATTCGTTGTCTACTCTATTATAGGACATTTTACTTATTTTTATAATAGGTTAGAAATCTTAATTATTTATTGTAATTATTTTATTTTTTATAATAATTATCTATGACTTATCTATTTTTTGTAGGATCAATTTGATTGACAAGGAGACCTTGTTGATATAGAGAAGGCAATGAACATAAAATTTGGTCGGAGATTGAGTAACCATACCTATAGGCTGCACAAACAATTCATGGAACTGAAGGAGGCTAAAGGGGAGGAGTATGCAAGAAACCACCCACCGAAGAATGTTAATCCTACCAAGTGGATAGATCTTATTGATAAAAAGTGGAACACTAAAGAATTTCTAGTAACATTTTCATCTTTTCTTTTTTCACCCAGAAAAACCATCTTATGATGAAATCTCAACAAGTACTCTAATCTATTTTTCAAAGAATTGAATGAAACTAGTGAATAATTTGAAATATCTTTTAAGTTGAAATGATATATAGGAAAATGATAGAGAGAAACAATGCAATTTCTTTATTATCAAGCATTAAATTTGTTTTACTAGTGATACATTTCATTGTTATATTGGTTCATTATTTCTTACAAGAACAATCAAAAGCCAACATATTTGTCTTACTGATGATACATTTCATTGTTATATTGGTCATTCTTCGTAATAGGAACAATCAAAGGCCAACATCGCGAACAGAGAAAGGATGTATACAAAAAAAAGATGTGGTTCTAGGTCAATCCCTGTTAGAGTAGAAATCTAGTACGTATCCTTGCACTTTCAGAATTATATTAGATTCTTAGCTTTATTTATTGAATATTTGACCTATCGAATTAGGCATGAGAAAAGAAGATGCTACCTGATCTAGTAGAGTTGTACAAGGAAACTCACTATAATGAGAAAACACATGAGTGGATCTCATCTCAAGCTCAGTGTAATTATGTGAGTATATATTGCAATTTTTATTAACAAAATTTTAGAATACTATTTGTTATGATCTTATTTAATTTTCTAATAGTTATTTAATTTTTTTATATTTGATAGGAAAATATGATACAGACACAGGCTGATCACCTCTCACAGCCGGGATCAACCCCTTTGACTGCAGAAGAGCTGTTAATCAAAGTCCTAAAGCCAAAGTCTGTCTATGTGAAGGGACTTCGCATGAGACCTTCACCCTCTATTAGGAGGACCACTACCATATATGCTGAAACAAATGATTATGTGAAACGCCTTGAGATGCAATAGAGACACAGAAGGAACAAATACAAATGCAGAACAATAAAATAGAAGATCTTAAGGAGGGTAAAAAGAAGCAAGGAGAGATAATGGCTGATGTTGTCAACTTTTTGAGGACCAAAGGATTCACTGGGCACTTTGGAAGTGGAGGGGAGTCATCCACAAGTGGACATACTTCTTGGTAAAGTATATTAACTTTAATATAACAAATTTTATAAAAGAATATATGTTTGAAGAATTAGGAAGTAATGGAAACATGCATATGACATCCAATTTGTACAAGTGCACGGGATGTATAAATTGTGAATTAGTCTAAAAAATATTTTTTTCTCTATACTTAAAGCTTCAAAAAAAAGGCCGTCGAAATGCTAAATTATCACACAACTACAGATTTGTACAGGAACCAATAGAAACACTTTAGGATGGACCAATATAAGCTGTATGAACTTACAGCACATTAATGGGATGCATCATTTGTGAATTAGCCTTAAAATTAATTTTTTGTTCTCATAATCTCGAAAAAAGTCTGTTAAAGGGATAAATTGTATAATTGATTAATTACTAACGCTTTTAATTTATTTTTTTGCAGATTGGATTGGGGTGGCATTTTTGACGTGCAACAATGATATAATTTGCTTGAATGTTCATTTTTGTTTAATAAGGATACACATACTTTGTGGAGTTGCACTAGTTATTGTTGGATGTTTGGTGGAATTGAACAAGTTATAACTTTTGGATATTTTGTAGATATTTCACTATTTTATTGTATTATGATGAAATTATTTGTAATGATGAATGGATATTTTCATTTTGTTAATTCGTAAATGTGTTGATAATAGGTTGGGTTAAGTTATGATGAAATTGTTATATTCAACAGGTTTCAACATGAACAGGGTTATATTTGTTGAACTAGAATTTAGATTTTGATAAAATAGGTATATAATGTGGAAAAAAATATTATGGAATTATTGACAAAATTTTTCATCCCTAAAAAAGGTTTTTTTTGTCTCTTATTTGGCTTAGGTGGATGATTAATTTTGTCATAAATTCTTTATTTCGTCGCTAAATGAATTTGTCATGACAAAAAATATTGTCATATTTTGTCACTATTATCCTCAATGTGTGACGAATTTTTTTTTGACATTTTTTCATCATTTTTAATGATGAATTTATTTTTGTCTCTATTGGTAGCTTCTTTGACAAAAAATTTTCGTCTTCGTTTATATTAAACGTGACAAAATTATTTTATCTCTATTTCTTATATTTATGAGAAAATAATTTTGTCTCTAATTTCTTCCTTTAATGACAAAATATTTTGTCGCTAATTACTTACAAGTATGTTCCCAACAGAGTGTATTGGAGACAAAAAAATTCGTCACAAATTTATCAGTTTTAATGATGAATTTGTTTTTGTCTCTATTGGTAGCTTCTTTGACAAAAACTTTTCGTCTTCGTTTATATTAAACGTGACAAAATTATTTCGTCTTTATTTCTTATATTTATGAGAAAATACTTTTGTCTCTAATTTCTTCCTTTAATGACAAAATATTCTGTCGCTGATTACTTACAAGTATGTTCCCAATAGAGCGTATTGGAGACAAAAAAATTCGTCACAAATTTATCATTTTCAATGACGAAATTGTTTTTTCATCTCTAAGACCCTTTAGCAATGAGGCTTTGGCGACAAAATGAGTGACGAAAAATTTTCGTCATAATTAGTTTGGGTGACGAAATATATACATTTTGGGACAAATTTGTTTCGTCTTTAAATCCCAACTTTGTTGTAGTGTGCTATAATCTAACCATCGTAAGCAGTTACATAAAAGGGAGAAAGACACGGGGTTGGAAGACATACACAATATTATAACATTGCGCCTTTACATAGGAGGGTTCGAATGAACTAACTAGCTAACTAATTCAAGCTGAGCTAATTAATACAAAAAAAATTAAATTAGCTAAACTACTTAACTAATTATTACAAACCGAATTAATTAACTAATCTAGTTAATTAAAATAATTACAACACAATACGAATTAGCTATTTTAACTAATTAAGTACAAAACCACTATTTAAACACGATATTAATATATACAACACGGATCCCGAGGATCAATGCAAGGCTCATGAATCTATGCGGTTTCCTCTAAAAAAAGGCACTGTTTCTGTTGCTGAATGCCTCTATTACATAGTAGGACATTTGCACTGATTTCCAACTTTAGACCAACTCTGCTCTGCTAGGGGCGTACACTGCTGAATTTTGCATTGGTGGCCGGCAGAGGGCTTGCCATCCACTAATGATGGCTTGCCGGTCACTGATGGTGGCTTATCGCCACAAAAGATGGCTTGTCAGCCACCAATAGGAGCCTGCTGGCCACTGATGATAGAACTTTCTTGTTGCAACAGAGAACAAATACAGTAGAGACAATGTATTCTCAAGGGTTTGTTTGCATAATTTACCCCTCCTTATCATGAACAGATCAAAGGAGTAGTAAGCTTGATTCACAAACCATCAATCTATGCAATTTCATTGCATGATGGTCTATGAACCAAAGTGTGCAAGTTCAATAAATGCAACAAAATAAGACTCTCAAAACCACCTCCCTATCATGAATGATCAAGGGAAGTAGTTGACAATGAATCTTGAACCGTTTTTATCACTAATGAGTATGAAATGACTCAAGACTCAAGGGTTCAATTAACGTCCGATTGAACCCAAACAAGTAATTATCTTGCACCCTTTTTAGCCTTAATTTTATTACTCCATTTTAGATTACCATCCATTCTTTAATCAATTGAGACCAAAAGGTGAATTTAAGTTCACTGATGGAAAGAGGGCTCAAACCAAGAGTTGCTTTAGGCATGAAAGAGACATCATACTGTTGGTAATGAACCCCTAAAGGGATTAAACCATTAAGCATGACATCTCAATCTCATGCTTAAACACACAAGTAATTTGAAACCACTTTCAAAGCAAAACAAAAGCCAAAAAAGGAAGGAGGTTGCAGAGGTGATTAAAAGTGATCACAACTATGGAAAGCTATAAATAAATGCAATCAACTCAAATAAGATGGTGTCTAATGCCTAAAACACCAAGCTTATGAGGACAATTACACTACAAGCATGCAAAACAAAGCTCAAATACAACAAAAAAAAAATACTTACAAACAGTCCTAAAACGGTCTAAAAATAGTCTTAAAACATGCTGGAATTAATACAAAAATAGCTAGATTAATAGGCTAAAACATGAAGTATGCTAGACTAGTAAGCAAAACACAAGAATGAGAGGCTAATGTCACGACCCAAACCCGTCCCTATGGATTTAGCGTCGCAACGGGCTAGTAATCCTTGGATTACCAAAGGCCTCTTAACAGAATAACTTATAAATAGGGGCTACATAAGCGAATATAGAAACATACATAGTCCAATGAGCTGTGGAGACATATATGGGACAAAAATTTAAATCTTTATGTATATGTGACGTCACAAATACAGTAGTCTTACGTCACCTAAGCCATTTATACAAAACTTTCCAAACATGTTCAGACCAGACATAAGCATCTAGGAGGCACAAAAGTCCCAAAACACAAAAGCTTGGACAAATCTCAAACGGAACCTCCACGGGAGGCACAATGGCTGGCTGACACCAAAACTCCAAGCAGCAGCTTAGGCCTGGTCATGCGCCTGCTCACTTACATATATAAGACAACTAGTGAGCGAAAGCCCAATGGATAATAACAGAGTAAAGATTTTACTAAATGATGTCCATAAAGAAACAGAGTCTTGTATGTGATCAAATGTCAAAGTAGAAACAAATTCATATACGTGGTCTTATTCATATTCAAAGTTCGTACATTTCACATTATATTATATGGCACATCTATTAGCGTTAACAAATCCGATGACCCATGAAGGGACGGCTGAAGAGGCATTCTGATGACCCATAAAGGGACAACCATAAACTTGTTCTGATGACCCATAGAGGGACAACCGCAAACTTGTTCTGATGGCCCATTTAGAGACAACCACAAACTTGTTCTAATGACCCATTTAGGGACATCCATAAGGCATTCCGATGACCCATAAGGGACTACCACAAACTTATTCCTTATTCTGATGACCCATAAAGGGACGCATATCATATGATGCTAAGGATGCCATGAATACATTCCGAAAACTTGGACAATCATTCATTCATTCAAAACATAGTATTTCAGAAAACTGATCATTTCATATCATCAAAAAATAATTAAAGTTAAACGTAACTTTACAGAGTTATTACTCACAAATAACTGGTAGCTTCAAATAGACGACAAAGTGGGCAATTCACCTAACGTAAGGCGCGTGACCTATATAACATGGCAGATTCATACATTGAAACCCACGCTCAAATTGTACATAACTTATTTCATTTGTTTTTAATGTGTTTCTAGTCTTTAACCTCATTATGGAGTTTTAATCATGGCCTAGGAATGCCTAGGGTGGAATAAGAATGCTAAAGTACACTTGAAACACTTGACAAAAACTTTGCTGAAACAGGGGTCTCGCTCGAGCGTAGCTTTCTTCCCTCGAGTGGACATACCAAATTATGAAAAAGTTTGAGTGCATGAGTGGTCGCTCGAGCGCACACTCCTCCGCTCAAGCGGTCTGCAAATTATGAAAAAGTTCTGGTTGTGTGCAATTTCCGTTCGACGGTCGCTTGACACTCACTCGAGCGTGAGACTTAGGTCCTCACTCGAGCGCAACTCTTGTCGCTCGAGCGGACTGTAAAAATGCAAACTTCTTAGAACATGCAATTTACACTTGAGCCAACCTTTTGTCGCTCAAGCAGAAATGTGAAAATGAAAGTGGTCGCTTGAGCATGGAAGCAAAATTCTGGGTTTTCTAGATTTGCCTCCAAGTTGCAAACCTTGAATTCAACACTTCAAAACTCATTCTCTTGGGCCAAAATTCTGGAAAACATTTGGAAAATCACAAAACATCATGATTTAAAGATCATTTCATGAAATCAAGGCCCAAAAACATGCCAATTGTTCACAAATTCAACTTAAACTTTATGAATGTTTCATGAACATAACATGAATGTATTCCCTTGAACTCATTCATCTCAAAACATGATCAAATTAGGCAAATTGATAGAAAACATGATGAATTCTCAAAACATAGGTGAGATGAACACATGCATGAAAGAATTCTTTGAAATCATGCTCAATTTGCGAAGAAATAGGCATGTATGCATGGTATAGCTCTATTCTCTCCAATTCTAACTCAATTCCTACATGAATTTATCTAGTTCACTTGAAGTCATGTAAAGTCTAACTCAATTTCACAATTAAGAGTTTGATTCCTTACCTAGAGACTTGAATTCACAAGTGTTGAAGTTGAAACTCTCAAATCCTCTTCAAATGTCAACAATCCCTAGCAAATCACCCATTCTTCTTTGTTAAACTCACCCTCACTCTTAGTCTCTCTCCCTTCCTCACGTTTGTAGCTCCAAAAGAGTGAAATGAGAGTGTATGAGTGCGTATAAAAGTCCACTAATGCCTTAGTTTGGCTTGGATAATAGTGTAATTAATTAAGGTTAGATAAGTGGGCATTAACTTAATCTAATTTAATCGTTCCAAATCAAATTTTAATTAAACCTACCATAAGGTTCTAAAAATTCCAAATAACACATAAATCAAATCAATTTTTATATCGAATGCTGATAAGGCTTTCAATTCGCAAATCAAAACAAAATCATGAACAGATTTCTTACGTTAAACAGATATAGACACAAATAATGCCATACACATGCAATTAATTCAAAATTTGCTCTTAATAACTTATTAGGCATATGAAATCATAGATTAACGTTAATCATGGGTCGGGATTGTTATAGCTAACCCCTCCAATTTTGGACTTTAAAATATGATTTTAGCCACTGAAATAACTCTGAAAATTAGTGTTTAAAAGCTCAAAAAAAGATAGTTCAAATGTGAGAAACACAAGGGTAAAAGCCTTAAGAGCAAGGTGTAGAAAAGGGTGAACCACCCCTCAACCTTTGTTGGCCTTAAAACCCAAGTTTTAGTCCAAAAATACAGAGTTTTTGTAGCCCAAAAACAGTTGGAAAATAACAAGAAAAAGAGTGATTAAAGCAAGTAAAGAGGCAAAGCTTTATACCTCTTGAAGAGAAAAATCAATTTCAAGCAATAGACCAAGGCAAACACACCCTCAAGAGCTCAAATAAGGCTCAAAGATATCTCAACTCAAAGATAAAGAGGTTTGGTTAAGAGTGTATACGCAACGGTAAAGGATATGCAAGCAAGGTTAAGAAATTTGTAAGAGAGAGAGAGAGAGAGAATTGTAGAGAGAGAGTAAAAATTTTGCTTCAAAATTTTTCTAACCTCCAAATATGAGAGGGGGGTCATCTATATATAGAAAACATGTATTTCCCTCATAAACATCCAACCAGACATGTGGGAGCAGATGTAAGCATCTGTGCAAATAGTTGGCACAGCTATCCCAAAATATTTGCCAAAGACATTGGTGGCCGGCCGGCCATCACTAGTGGCCGACAGGCCACATCAGTGGCCAGCAACCAAGAGTGATGGTCGGCAGCCCAAAGAGGTGGCTGACAAGCCACTAGAGGTTGCAGGCTTGAAGATCTCTAAGTCTGGTCTGAAAATGAAGCAACAGGTGTGTAAGGTTTGAAAGGCTCAAAGCTGTGGCATTCTGCTAGGGACTTTGAGCACTTGACAAGCATATAGACTCATCATTGGGTGCGCAAGCGATGATGTCAAAGTCGTAAGGGTCGTAAAAAATGGGGTGTCTATAACCGTTTTCTCGACGGAATTGCTTTGCCTAACGTTGAATCCACAACGCTAATGTCGAATTCATGACGATGAGCTACTCTGAAATCCACTAAAGTTTCAAGCCCAAGTTTCTCGAAATCCACCGAAGAACACATCTCTCTTTTGTAAATGAAATAATAATAAAAAAATCCCTTTATGATGTCAATACGAAACTCGTAGATCTATCGATGACTCTCAAATCATCAAGCAAACAAATATATAAACACCCCCCAATATAAAAAACCTTGGTAGCTCTCCTCTATGAGAATTTGGTTGGGTTAAACCCTAAAAATCACAAATAATGTACTTTATACTAAATAGAGCCGTGAAGACCGCTCGAGTGCACACTTTACTTCTCAAGTGGTGTGAGTAAAGGTGGTGCAAACATATAGGCCAACCACTCAAGTGCAACATCCACCGTTAAAGCGATAAAATATGTTTCCAAAAGTTCAAAATGCAGACAGAGATACTGAATGAACCACTTTATCGCTCGAACACACATAGTTAACAAAGTGGAAAACAAAAAATGTTTAAGGCACAGAATGTCAACACGAACTCCTCTGTATAGGCATAATTCAAATTGGATTCCCATCTATATGTTATTTCCCAGTGGTTGTGTGTGTGTGTAAACTAAATGTACAAATAAAATAAACAACAAAATAAAAATAAATAATCTAGAAAATAATTAAATAAATTAAATTCTGAATTAATTGCTTATAAAAATTATAAGTCGATGCTTGTGTTAGACACAATTTCCTTAAAGTAGATTTTGCCCTCGCTCTGGTGCTTTGAGATTTACTGACATCTACTTCCCAGGATGCAACGACTATTACTTGGTTTGCAGCACTACAAACTCAAGTCTGGTGAACCAAAATTATGTTGTGACTCTCTTTTTTTCCTCTTAAAATTAAATGGTACACAGATGTAGAAAACATGAAGATGGAAAGGGAAGAAGTAAGACGAAATGTTGAGGAAAAATTGGATGGATTGAACGTTGGAATGGCAAGCTATTTGTAGGAGAACATGTAGCTTTTCAGAACAGGTTTCAATATATAAAAACCTGATTGGAATAGAGACAGATCTATTCGGGTGAAATTCAATAGGTATGAACCTGCTCGGGTGGAGTTTAACAGGTATGAACCTATTCTGGTAGAGAAAAAAAATCTAGACAGATTTATTTTGAATTTTGAACCAAAAATTCAAATAATTAAATTACAAATGTTTTTAGCCCAAAAAGATAAGTATTGGGTCGGACAAGCCCAACCCAGCCCGCCCGACCGATTGACGGCGGCAATGTAGCTGTGTGTTTTGTTTTGGATCCAATGGTTCTAGCCTACTTTACCCATAACCTCACACTTCCACAAAACTTGGGTACCCCTTTGGGCCCATCCAAAGTATGGCAAGGTAGAGTTTATGTACCCATATAAATCCTTAAACTTTTCCAATGTAGGACAAGCACATTTCACAAATGTGTAGGAAACCCACCTAAAGCGATTTCCATGAACCCAAAAATGCACGTTGAATTCTCATTCATCCGAAAATAATATGAGCAACCAAATACATGATGTTATTCACTATGCAACATCAAACATGTACCCAATTAGAAATGTTAAAAATAACGCTTGGGTCCTATCTTAATTAATGTTCAAAGTTAGCAAAAAATAAGGTTTTTTCAAAGCCATTTTCCAACAATCCCCCACATGAATGGAATTCACAATAACGGACATGCAATAAAATGCAAATAAAGAAAGAATACATGAAGAAGATACACCACATCGAGATAGGTAGTTTTTGGCTTTGCACCTCCTCTAATGAAAGACTATCAGACTTACTGGCTAACTAGTGGACGCGATACCTTGAACTATTCAACTGTTTGTGTAAGCCAAGACGATAGACTACACATAGTGTGTCCGCAGACACAGTTTGGTTCTTACGATTGTGTTCATTTTGGCCCTGAACAACACCTGGTAATTCATGAGTGTTAGAGAGAATTTAGCCTTCTCAATTCTCACAGACCCTGTCCAATTCAGACTCATATAAATGACTTTTTATTAAAAGTATCCTACTATGCCCCACTTGGATGTCCAAACTATAAGAATCATTAAAAGCAAAGCTTATCCTACTAACACTGCATGTATCACTCTTCTTATGATAGAAATTGGTAGGAGAAAACCTTCTTAGTGACATGTGAAGTCATCCATAATTCGGTTGTCTCTTTGAACCTAGATCTTGGGATCTCTAGCCAACTAGGTTGGGTTGCCATTATGACGACTTTTAAGAAATAGGCTTTAATCCCATTCTCCTGGATAAATGGTACACTTACTCTCTGGCTAGCCCTTTAGTCAATAAATCTCCATATTCTATGGAAATTATTCCATGTAAGAGCAAATGTCGAACGGTATTATGTCTTCGATGAATGTGTCGAGACTTACCGTTATACATATGATTTTGTGCTCATCCTATTGTTGTTTCACTATCACAGTGAATGCATATAGCAGGCACAAGTTTAGACCACATTGGAATGTCTTTTAAGAAATTATGAAGCCATTCTACTTCTTCTCCTATTTTATTTAATGTGATAAACTTAGGTTCCATTGTCGACCATGCTATGCAAGTCTGCTTAGAGGATTTCCAAGAGACTGTGGCACCTCCTGTGGTAAAGACGTGTCTACTAGAGGAGTTTGAGTCTTTAGTATACAATATCCAATTTACATCACTGTACTCTTCGAGTATTGCTGGATATTTGGTATAATGTAAGCCATAATTCTGGATGTCTTAGATATTTAAGTACCCTAATTATTGTTTTCCAGTGATCTGACCCTGAATTACTTGTGTACCTGTTCTATTTGCTTACAACATAGGCTATATTTGGCCTAGTGCAATTCATTAAGTACATCAAGCTTCGATTATATGAGAGTACTCTAATTGTGATTTACTCAAGACCAGTATTTTTGACAAATGAAGACTAATGTCAATAGTGTGTTTTAGCAAGATTTCTGGTCATACTTTCTAAATTTCTCCAAAATCTTCTCAACATAATAAGACTAAGATAAAGCATATCCTTCAGATGTTCTAGTAATTTTTATTCCTAGAATTATATCTGCTACTCCCAGATCTTTCATGTCAAACTTTTTGTTCAATATTTTCTTGGTGAATTTAATCATGTCATTATTGCTTCCAATAATGAGCATGTCATTCACATAAAGACAGTCTATGACATAGCCTTTGTCTATGTGTTTAACATAGATGTATTTGTTACATTTGTTTATCTTAAAACCATCCGAAAGCATAACATAATCAAAATTTTCATGCCATTATTTCGGAGCTTGTTTTAATCCATAAAGGGATTTGACAAGCTTACAAACATTTTTCTCTTGGTCAGGAACTTAAAACCCTTCCAGTTGTTCCATATAAATTTCCTAATCTAACTTGCCATTCAAAAAGGCTGTTTGAACATCCATTTGACGTATCTCCACATTATACAAAGTTGTAATCGCAATTACCATGTGGATAGATGTTATTCTTGTCACTAGTCAATAGGTGTCAAAATAATCAAGGTCTTTCTTCTAACTATATCCCTTAATAACAAACCTAGCCTTGTTTTTATCAATTGAACCATTTGTTTTTATTTTTCTCTTGAATATTGTCACGACCCAAACCCGCCCTATAGGTTTAGGCTTTTAACCGCCAATAATCCTTGGATTACCTAAGGCCTTTTAATGTAATATCATATATTTAGGGGCTGCGGAAACAAATATAAAAACATACATAGTCCATTAAGCTGTGGAGACATATATAGAACAGAAATTTTAAACCTTTACACAAAAATACATGACGTCATATTGCAGTAGTCTTATGTCACATTCATTACGGATATAACCAAATATATAGATAACAAAAAACTTGTTCATAATTCAAAAGAAATGAAGTCCTTTATGTTCAAAAGCATTGTGACAGACGTATGGAACCTCCTCGGGAGGCACAAAGGCTGGCTAAAAAAAAACTCTCCAGGCGGTTATCACTGGGCCTAGACATGCACTAGATCACCTACATATATATATATATATATGTATATGGTAAGCGAAGCCCAGTGAATAATAACAAAGTAAAGAATTTAATGAATGATGTCCCATATCAGATTTCAAATCAGAAATAGATTCTTATTCACATACTCTCTAGAAATCATCAGCACCTTATGGTACATCCATTTAGCTATCATGACATGTCAAATTTGCTTAGTCAGTACCGACAATCATAAAGGTCCATATCTTGCGTGCAAGTAGCCATGGTATTGTTACCCCTAGACGAGGGCCACGTGAATATAGGCCTCATATTATTACCCCCGGGCAAGGGCATGTGAATATAAGCCATGGTATTGTTACCCCCGTGCGAGGGCCACGTGTATATTGGCCACAGTATTGTTACCCCCGGGCGAGGGTTACGTGAACTAAGGATGCCACAAATACATTTAAGAAAAACTGACATTCATTCATGACATAAAATAGCATTTTAGAAAATAGATCATATCATATCAGTCAAAAAATACTTATAATTAAACATGGTTTTACAGAGTTATTACTCACAAATGACTCCAAGTAAAAAGACAGAGTAGACAGATCAGGTAACTTACGGCGTGTGACCTACATAGATATAGAATGAATACATACAAAATTGCACACCTAGAATCAATAATTTAGTTCCCTTTTGTTTTGGTGTGTTCTATTTCTATTCCTTATTATTCTGACTTAGTTAGGGCTTAGAAATGCTTAGGATGCAATGAGGATACCAAAATGTAATTCAGAACACTGAGTCAAATTTGCTGAAAACAAGGGTCTCACTCGAGCGTACCTTTCTTCACTCGAGTGGACATGTAGAATGTGAGTGGTCGCTTGAGCGCACCTTGTCTCACTCGAGTGGTCTGTAAAAGTACTGGTTTTGTAATTTTCACGCTCGATGGATGCTCGACGGTCGCTTGAGCATGAGACTCAGGTCCTCGTTCAAGCACAACTCTTGTTGCTCGAGCGGTCTGCAAAACATGTGAACTTCTAGGAGCATGCATTTTGCACTCGAGCCAAATATTGGTCGCTCGAGCAGAGATGCAAAACACAGAGTGGTCGCTCGAGCACAGGATGTCGCTCGAGTGGAGAAGCAGAATCTGGAATTTTTAGATTGCTCTGTCCAGTGCAAAACTCAATTTCAAAGCTGCAAATCATGGTCTTTTGGGCCAAAAACTTGAGGAAACTTATATAAACTTGGAAAACATGGTGAATTAAAGATCATTTCACAAAATTAAGGCCCAAAAGCTTGCCAATTGTGCAAAATAATTCTTCATTTCTTTGAAAACATAACATGCAATCTTTATCTTGACTTCAAAGTTTCCAAACCATGATCATTTGCTATAAAATGGTATCAAACAAGATGAATTCTCAAAATAATGGTAGGATGAACACATGCATAAGGGAATCTCTTGAAATCAAACTCAAATTGTGCTCAAATGGGCATGTATGCATGATATGATCTTGCTACCAACTCAATAACTTAATTCTAGATTAACTCAACTTAACTCTTTTGAATTCATGGCTTAGACATCAAAATTGTACATTCAAAGGGTAGAATTCTTACCTAAACTTTCCAAGGTGAGAGCTAGAGGTTAAATTCCTAAGTCTCCAAGTCCAATCCTTCTCCTTCCTAGTAATTCCCTTAGCTTGAAGTTAATTCCTCTCCAAAAATGGCTCTAAGCTCACTCTTCTCACTCTTCCTCACGTTTGAAGTTCAAGGAGGATGAAATGAAGGTGTAAAAATGATCTCAAGGAGTTAAATTAACCTTATATAGGCTTGATTAGGGAATTTAATCGCTAAGCTTACCACTAATTAAATGGACACTATTCTATTCTAATTTAATCATTCAACTGAATTTTAATTAGACCTACCATAATTTTCTAAAAATCCTAAATAACACATAATTCAAGCCAATTTCATGATCGGTTTCGATAAGGCCTTCAATTAGTAAACCTAATAGAAACACAAACATATATTTCTACATTAAACAGATATGAACACAAATAATGCAATGCACAATAAATTAACTCAATTTCATCTTAATTACTTATTAGGCTTATTTAATCATGGTTTAACATTAATCGAGGTCGGGATTGTTATATTCCACTTATATCCAAGAGGTTCACACCATGGGGGAAGATCCATCAGTTCTCAAGTATGATTTTGCAAAATAGATTCAATCTCACTATTCACAACCTCTTTCCATAATGAAGCTTCAGGACTTGACATTGCTTCCTTGAAGTTTGAGGCTTATTTTCTAATAGGTATGTCAGAAAAGCTAAACCAAATGATTTAAAGATCCTAGCCCTCTTGCTACGTCTAGATTCATCTATTTTATTATCATTTTAGTCTTCACTACCACCTATAGCAGCATCAAAAGTTATTTTATTTGAACTTGTCTCTTCAGTTTCCTTGTAAGGAAAAATGCGTTCAAAAAATGACGCATTCCTTGACTCAATAATAGTGTTTACATGCATATCAGGATTTTTAGATCTATGAACTAAAAATCTGTATGCACTACTATTATTTGCATAACCAATGGACACACAATCAATGGTTTTTGGTCCTATCTTAGTGGTTTTAGGACTAGGGATTGCCACTTTGGCCAAACACCCCCACACTTTGAGGTAATTGTAGGTAGGTCGTCGACTTTTCCATACTTCATAAGGTATTTGATTGATTTTCTTGTGGGGTACCCTATTAAGGATAAAGTTAGCAGACAAAATTGCCTCCCCCCCACAAGTTCTAAGATAACCCTAAACTAATCAACATGGCATTTATCATCTCTTTAAGAGTTCGATTTTTTCTCTCAATAACTCCATTAGACTGAGGAGAATAAGGTGCAGTGGCTTAGTGAATAACACTATGTTCAGTACAGAATTCCTCAAATTGTGCATCATACTGACCACCTCTGTCACTCCTCACTACTTTAATAGTTTTGCCAAGTTGATTTTCAACCTTAAGTTTATATTGCTTAAAAGCTTTTAAAGCTTCATCTTTACTTCTCAATAAGTAAACATAATAATATTGAATGCAATCATCAATAAAAGTAATAAAATATTTTTTACCTGCTCTAGTTTGAACAAATTTTAAATCACAAATATCTGTGTAAATTAAACTTAAAGGTTCAGTGCTTCTTTCAACTTTATTAAATGATGCCTTAGTGAGTGTTGCCTCAATACAAATCTCATATTTGTGATTAAGATCAAACTCTAAGTTTGGCAAACATTCTAAAGAAATAAGTCTATACAAAGAATTAAAATTAATATATCCTAATCTACCATGCCATAGAAAATGAGACTCAACAATATAAATAGAATATGTGTTCTTATTATTAAAAGCCAAATTTGGTACAACAGTTAAAACATTGAGCTTAAAAAGCCCATCACTTATGTAACCTCACCCCACATACATTCCACTCTTGGAGAGTACAACCTTGCCAGATTCAAAGACTAGTTTAAACCCATTTTTGATCAACAATGACCTAGAAATCAAATTCTTGCGAATCTGTGACACATGGAGTACATTGTTAAGAGTGAATTCTTTTCCTGAGGTCATTTTCAACACGATCTTTCCTTGTCCTTTTGCAGTTGATGTGGAAGAGTTTCCCAGAAAGAGTTATTCTTCACTTTCCACGACTTTGTAGATTGTGAACATCTTCTTATCAGCACAGATATGGCGGGCTGCTCCAGTATTCACCCACCACTCCTTGGGATTGCCCACCAAATTTGCCTCAGAGACTATTGCAGCAAGATTAATGTCTGTCACTCCATCTGAAAGATAAAAATCCACGACTGTGTTAGCTTGTGTTGGCTTTTTGCTTGATCTCCCTCCACCCTTGTGAATGTGACAATCCTTAGCACGATGTCCATCTTTGCCGCACACAGAGCAGTTGCCTTCGAACCTCTTGTTGAACTCATTGTTGATCCCTTTGTTGATCTTACTAGTAGATCCTTGTTTGGGACCATTGCCACCGTATTTCCATTTCTTCTTGTTAAATTTTGACCCTTGTCCATGTTCCACCACATTTGCTTTAGCTTGCGTGATTTGGTTTCCTAACTTCTTGTCGGAATCACGGTTGTCCTCCTCAATTCTGAGCCGCACTATCAGTTCCTCCAATTTCATTTCCTAGCGCTTATACTTAAGATAATTCTTGAATTTTTTCTAAGATGGTGGCAAATTTTCAATGATTGCCGCTACTTGGAACGATTCACTGAGAATCATCCCTTCTGCATATATGTCAGGGAGAATTAATTAGAGATCTTGAACTTGGCTAATAACCATTTTGAAATCCATCATTTTAAAATTCAGAAAATTACCGACAACAAATTTTTTTGTACCGACATCCTCTGTTTTATATTTCAGATCTAGAGATTCCCACAGTTCTTTTGCGGTGCTTTTGACACTATACACATTGTAAAGTGTATTGCCCAACCCATTGAGGATATAAATCTGACACAAAAAATCACCATGCTTCCATGCATCAACTACAGCAACGACTTGCCGATCAGTTTTCTCTTCGTTCAGTGCTAGAGCTTTTTCATTAGTGAAGCGAGCCAAATTCAATGTTGTAAGATAAAACATCATCTTTTGTTACCATATTTTAAAATCATTTCTATTGAGATTTTCTAACTTCTCCCCACGATTTACCAGTACTGTGATACCCCTATTCTGCATTATGCTAAATTGGTCCTTAATTTGTTCATGGTTATGTGTTTAGCATGATTTTGTGTGCCATTATGTGATAATATGTGATTTTGAATTCGTATCTGTTCGCCATAGGAATATCTGTTTGAATAATCCGCTTCGGGAATTAAATTGAGGGCCTTATCGGCCACAGAACCCGGAACTGATTACGCCATTGTGATTGGCATAATTTTTAGAGCCTACGGTGAAATTTAATTGAAAATTTATTCTGGTCAATTTAAACTGATTAAATTGACAAATTAAGTGCCCTATTATTTTATATTAAAATGATTGTTAATGGGACTTGTTGTATCTTGCATTTCACCCTCCTTTGGCTCTCTTAAACTCAAAATCTGAGTTAGACAATTGAGAGTGAGGGAGAGGCCGGCCATAGTGAGAGAAGGGAGGAGAATTGTGCATTTTAGCTTGAGGCTTGGAAATTTTGGGGGGTTTGGCTCAAGAATTGTCTAGAGCTTGAAAGATCAAAGCTTCTAGGTAAGTGAACTCATGGATTTTTGTTGTAAATGTGTAGATTCAAGTGTGTTTGATGACCAAGAACATGAGTTAACTTGATGTTAAGGAAATGGAGTTGGTTGTGTTCAATTGATGGTCAATGAAGGCATGCATGTATATAATTGTTGTAGAATTGCATAACCTAGCATGTATCATGTCAATTAAGCAAGAATTGAAGCTTGATCATGCATGCAAGATTGGTTTTGTTGAGTTTTGGCACCATTTGCATCTTTGAAATGGAAATGAAATCAAGATGGCCTTGCATGTTTGAATAATTAAAGATATGAGCTTGAGTGTATGAATTTATTATATTGGTGAGGAGTTTGCCATGTTTTGAGACATGCATGTAGGTAAATCAAGAAATTGAACTTCATAATGCTATAATCTTGCAAGAGAACTATGTTAGCATGAGTATATGTGAGATTGGAGCCTTAGTGTGCAAGAAAAATTGGTTGAATGTCGAGTTTGAACTCAAGGGATTGTTCTGGAAAACCCAGAATTTTCGACGACCGCTCGAGCGGGGGAAATGCCGCTCGAGTAGAGAAATCGAGCTCCCAGCATTTTCTGCAAACATGGTTCCCGCAAGAGCGGGGAAGTTAACGCTCGAGCGGGGAGCTATGTAGACAGACAGTCCGCTCGAGCGGCCAAGTTCACGCTCGAGCTGGAATAGAAGGCAACCAGTACTTTTGCAGACCTGAGGGTCCGCTCGAGCGGGGACCCTATTTTCTGAAATCCTATTTTTGCATTTTATGTTCTGTTTTCCGTTCCCTTTCACTTCTAAACACTCTTAGGCATACATTGAGCGTTGTAATTGAATTAAAAAGATAGGAATGAAGCCTAAAGAGGAAAATGTGAATTTTGAACGGATTGAATTGTTAATGACCCTTTTGTGTTCATGGCATGTGTAGGGTCGAGTTCCAGGACAATTTCGCAAGCCGATCATTGTGAGTAATATCTTAACAGGGTATTTGAAGTATATCATTGTCCAATTGTTTACTTATATGTAAGTTTTGTATGTTCATAAATTTGAATGGCGGACAGTGATTGATATAATTAATTGGGCCAAAGGCCGATTGACATGAATGACTGGGCCAAAGGCCGATAGATACGAATGATGGATATAAATGATTGGGCCAAAGGCCGATTGATGTAAATGATTGGGCCGAAGGCCGATTGATATAAATGATTGGTCCGAAGGCCGATTGATATAAATGATTGGACCAAAGGCCGATTGACATGAATGATTTGGCCATGATTTGGCGAAGGCGATGAATGATTGGGCAAGGCGATTGATGTAAATGATTGGGCGAAGGCGATTGATATAAATGATTGGGCCGATTGACATGAATGATTGGGCCGAAGGCCGATTGATATAAATGATTGGGCCGAAGGCCGATTGATATAAATGATTGGTCCGAAGGCCGATTGATATAAATGATTGGACCAAAGGCCGATTGACATGAATGATTGGGCCGAAGGCCGATTGATGTAAATGATTGGGCCGAAGGCCGATTGATATAAATGATTGGGCCGAAGGCCGATTGACATGAATGATTGGGCCGAAGGCCGATTGACAAGAATGATTGGGCCGAAGGCCGATTGATGTAAATGATTGGGCCGAAGGCCGATTGATATAGATGATTGGGCCGAAGGCCGATAAACAAGAATGATTGGGCCGAAGGCCGATTGATGTAAATGATTAGGCCGAAGGCCGTTTGCTAGACTGTTCCAATAATTGCTTATGTAACTTGTTTAATTTATATTATTCACTGGGCATTCGCTCACGCTCATTCATGTATTTGTAGGTGAGCCAAGTGAAGTCCAACCCCAGCCACAGTAAAGTCTACCAGGAGTAGCATGAGTTTTGGGAGAGTCAGCTTTGCGTCTCACGTACGAGACCCAGTCTTGCCATTTTGTTATATGTTATGTTTTGTCTAGTTGGCAAGGACCTTGTGTATATTTGTATATAGTCCGTTATGGGTTGACTCGTTTTAGATGATCCTGTCTGTAAAGGAATTTTGCTAATGTACTTTTGATGTGGGTTATTAACGTATCTGTGCATGGCTTGTTTAAAAGTGCATATAAGCACAGCTCTATGGACAAAGTTTTTAATTATTACTTCCGTTTGGCCCCCTGTACTCTGTTGACTTACGCCTATTTTGGTTTGAGGCCGTAGGTAATCCCAGGATTACTGGCCGGTTATGTCCTTAACCCATGGGAACGAGTTCGGGTCATGACAGAGTGGTATCAGAGCACGAGTTAATAACTCGCACACTTGTCCAAAAAAGCAATAAGCCTCTAGAGAAGATCTAGGATGCATTCATAGTAGAATTGAAACCACCAAGTATATGCATAAATGTCTTGCTATGAACAATTATGTGCCATAAGTTCTGCTTTGCCTGCATTGTAAGTTATCTGGATGTGTATGCCTTTAATATACACATACTTGTGAATCTTTTGCATAAGATATGTTTGCATGAATATAATGCAAGTTTAATCAGATGGTGAGAACAAGAGGTGATGAGTTGGAGGAGTGCTCTACTGCCAGAATAGACAAAATGGAAAGACTGATACAGCAAATGGCAAAAACTTTGAGACAACAGAATGGCAAAGATAAGGCAATGCAAGATCCCCTACCCCCACCTCCGGCACCTCCTGCGCCAGATAACCAGAATGATGATCGAATCATAGCTCTCACCAAAGAATTCAAGAAAATGAAACCACCGCAGTTCCATGGTGGATTAGACCCTTTGAAAGCTGAAGCTTGGGTTCTGGGCATCGAAAAATTGTTTGAGGTATTTCCGTGTTCTGAGACGCAGAAAGTGCTTCTGGCCACCTTTATGCTGGAAGACGAAGCAAGGAGATGGTGGATGTTAATGCGTGAGAGTTACAAAGATGCTGATTGGGGGGCAAAATTTCTGGAAATCTTCTATGACAAGTACTTCCCGCAGTGTGTTCGGGATAGGAAAGTAGCAGAGTTCATGGAACTGAGGCAAAACAGTATGACTGTAGCCGAGTATGAGGCCAAGTTCACTGAATTGGCCAGGTTTGCGCCACACGTGATTGATACAGATTATAAAAAGGCGAGACATTTTGAGGGCGGACTTCGAAGTGACATTCTAGAGAAAGTGAACGTCTTAAAACTAGAAACCTATATCGGGGTGCTTGATAGGGCTTTGATATCAGAAGCTAACATAGCTAGGCAAACCAAACCGGCGATTGACTGGAAGGGTGGTAAAAGGCAGGGCTTCTTTTCGAAGAAGAAGTTTCCAAAGAAGCAAAATACGGGCTCCTCGAATACTTCTAATTCTTCACGAGATACGACCCCGTTGTGTAATATTTGTAACAACAAGCATCGTGGGGTTTGTTACCGCGTGTCAGGAGCTTGTTTTAATTGTGGTAAGCAGGGGCATATGGCCAGGGATTGTAAGCAGAACCGTGGAAAATTTGCTGCTAGTTCAACAGCGTCGGTCCCAAAACCAGGAAATGCTACAGGATCTATTCCCGCTGGGAATGCCGTAAGACAGGGGAGGGTTTTTGCGCTTGTTCAAGGCGATACCCGGAATGCCAGTACCGTCGTCTCAGGTATTATTTCAATATGTAATCAGGATGCTTTTGTACTAATTGATTCTGGATCAACACACTCATTTGTGACATATACATTTGCATCTAGACTGAAAAGACCCCTAGAGTTGTTGCCATATTTGTTGTGTATGTCTGCTCCATCGGGGGAATCTGTGTTGTGTGAATATATATATCGGTTTTGTGACATGCATATTGAGGATGCTACCTTATATGTAGATTTTTTGCCCTTGAACTTTAGACATTTCGATGTAATTTTGGGCATGGATTGGTTGACCAAGTATTGTGCCACCATAGATTGTGTGACAAAAAGGGTTGTATTTAAACCACCAGAACAAAAAGAAATTGTGTTTGTGGGTAATGGGGTAGTGCCTCCACCTTACATGATATCTGCAATGAAAGCATATAAATTGATCAAGAAAGGGTGCCAGGGTTATTTGTGCTATGTGTTGACTGAACAACCTGTGAATATTGAACTAAATGATATACCTATTGTTAAAGAATTCCCAGATGTGTTCCCAAATGAATTACCAGGGGAATTGGTAGACAGGTCGATAGAGTTTACTATCGAGACTGTACCAGGCACCCAGCCTATTTCTAAGACCCCCTACAGAATGGCTACTGCTGAAATGAAGGAGTTGAAATAACAGTTGCAAGACCTGCTTGATAAGGGGTTTATCCGACCGAGTACTTCGCCCTGGGGTGCACCAGTGTTATTTGTGAAAAAGAAGGATGGTACCTTGCGCCTATGCATCGACTATCGGGAATTGAATAAGGTAACAGTAAAGAACAAATACCCCCTACCCCGTATTGATGATTTATTTGACCAGTTGCAGGGATCACAGGTGTTTTCTAAGATTGATCTGAGGTCTGGGTATCATCAGTTGAAGGTTAAGGCAGAAGATGTTGAGAAAACCGCATTCAAAACGAGGTATGGTCACTTTGAGTTTCTTGTCATGCCATTTGGAGTGACTAATGCTCCAGCAATATTTATGGACTTAATGAATAGAATATTTAAAACCTACCTTGATGAGTTTGTTGTGGTCTTCATCGATGATATTCTGATATATTCTAAAGATAGACTTGAACATGAACATCATTTGAGGACTGTTTTACAAATCCTTCGGGAAAGGAGACTATTTGCTAAGTTAAAGAAATGTGAGTTTTGGTTGAATGAGGTTGTTTTCTTAGGTCATGTGATCAACAAGGAAGGAATTTCAGTGGACCCGCAGAAAATAGATGCAATCGTGAATTGGCCTACACCGACTAATGTGACGGAGGTTCGCAGTTTCATGGGCTTAGCTGGGTACTACAGGAGGTTTGTGAAGGACTTTTCGAAATTAGCTGTACCCCTTACCCAACTGACACGCAAGGGGCAACCGTTTGAGTGGAATAGTGAAAGAGAATCAGCCTTTCATGAATTGAAGACAAGATTGACCACTGTACCAATTTTGACACTACCCTCAGGTACGGAAAATTTTGTGATTTTCAGCGATGCGTTTGGGTTGTGTATTAATGCAGAACGGAAAGGTTATTGCCTATGCCTCTCGGCAATTGAGGCCACACAAGAAGAATTATCCAACACACGACCTAGAACTGGCCGCAGTTGTTTTTGCTTTGAAAATTTGGCGGCACTATTTGTATGGGGCAAAGTGTGAAGTCTACACGGATCATAAGAGCCTAAAATACTTCTTCACGCAAAAAGAGTTGAATATGCATCAAAGAAGATGGCTAGAACTGATAAAAGACTACGATCTAGAGATTCAGTATCACCCCGGGAAGGCTAATACAGTGGCTGATGCTTTGAGTAGGAAATCCACAGGGAGTATGGCTTGCTTGCTTACTGAGCAGAGGGAGATTTTGCAGGACTTTGAGAAGTCTGAAATTGAAGTGGTGGCATGTGAATCGGGCGGATTGATAGCCGCCATTACAGCCTAGCCGGCGATCATTGATGAAATCAAGCAGAAACAGAAAGAGGATGAGTTCCTTAGAAAGGTAATTGATGAAATTGAGACGAGTCCAAAAGCAGAATTTAGCATTGAGAATGAACTGTTGAAATTCCGAAACAGAATGTGTGTCCCTGATGTCCCGGAACTAAAGAAGAGAGTTTTGGATGAAGCCCACAGATCTGTATTTGCTATGCATCCCGGCAACAATAAAATGTACCGGGATTTGAAACAAACCTATTGGTGGCCTAAGATGAAGAAAGAGATTGCAGAATATGTGTCCAAGTGTCTTCAGTGTCAGCAAGTTAAGGCTGAACATCAAAAACCAGGCGGTCTACTTCAACCTCTCCCTATTCCCTAGTGGAAATGGGAACATGTGACTATGGATTTTGTCATTGGCCTACCTCGGACTTCTCGAGGTATGGATTCTGTTTGGGTAGTAGTTGATAGACTGACTAAATCTGCACATTTTCTGCCTGTCAAAACTACGTTTACTGCTTATAGATTGGCTACCATTTATGTTGATGAGATTGTCCGTTTACACGGTGTTCCAGTATCTATTGTATCGGATAGAGATCCGAAATTTGTATCTAGATTGTGGAAGAGTTTGCAAGAAGCTATGGGAACGGAACTAAGGTTCAGTACTGCATTCCACCCACAGACAGATGGGCAGTCAGAAAGAACGATACAAACTTTGGAAGATATGCTTCGCATGTGTGCTTTGGATTTTCAGGGGAGTTGGGAAGATTATTTGCCACTTGCAGAATTTGCTTATAACAACAGCTTCCACTCTAGCATCGGTATGGCACCATACGAGGCTTTGTATGGCAGAAGGTGTAGATCACCTATTTGTTGGACAGAGGTCGGGGATAGAGCCTTACTTGGGCCAGAAATTGTACAAGACACTTCTGAGAAAATTAAGATTATTCGCCAAAGGCTCAAGGCGGCTCAAGACCGACAAAAGAATTATGCAGACGTTTGGAGGAGACCTCTTGAGTATGAGGTTGGTGACCATGTATTCATCCGTGTTTCTCCGATGAAGGGCCAAGTCAGATTTGGAAAAAAGGGCAAGTTGTCACCCTGTTACATTGGGCCATTTCAGATTTTGGAGAGGCTCGGCCCGGTTGCGTATAGAGTTGCCCTGCCACCAGGATTCGAGCAGATTCATAATGTGTTTCATGTGTCGATGTTGAGGGGTTACCTCCGAGACCCGTTTCATGTGATTGATTATCACCGGGATGCTGTTGATGAAAATATGGAATATGCGGAATGGCCGGAAAGGATTGTTGACCGACAAGTGAAGGAATTGAGAAACAAGTCCATCCCAATGGTGAAAGTGGAATGGAAAGAACACTATGGGACGGATGCCACGTGGGAAAAAGAGGAGGAAATGCGACTACACTATCCACATTTGTTTCCCAACGAAGGTAACTTAAGTTTGGAGGACCAAACTTCCTAAAGGGGGGAAAACTGTGATACCCCTGTTCTGCATTATGCTAAATTGGTCCTTAATTTGTTCATGGTTATGTGTTTAGCATGATTTTTTGTGCCATTATGTGATAATATGTGATTTTGAATTCGTATCTGTTCGCTGTAGGAATATCTGTTTGAATAATCCGCTTCGGGAATTAAATTGAGGGCCTTATCGGCCACAGAACCCGGAACTGATTTCGCCATTGTGATTGGCATAATTTTTAGAGCCTACGGTGAAATTTAATTGAAAATTTATTCTGGTCAATTTAAACTGATTAAATTGATAAATTAAGTGCCCTATTATTTTATATTAAAATGATTGTTAATGGGACTTGTTGTATCTTTCATTTCACCCTCCTTTGGCTCTCCTAAACTCAAAATCTGAGTTAGACAATTGAGAGTGAGAGAGAAGCCGGCCATAGTGAGAGAAGGGAGGAGAATTGTGCATTTTAGCTTGAGGCTTGGAAATTTTGGGGGGTTTGGCTCAAGAATTGTCTAGAGCTTGAAAGATCAAAGCTTCTAGGTAAGTGAACTCATGGATTTTTGTTGTAAATGTGTAGATTCAAGTGTGTTTGATGACCAAGAACATGAGTTAACTTGATGTTAAGGAAATGGAGTTGGTTGTGTTCAATTGATGGTCAATGAAGGCATGCATGTATATAATTGTTGTAGAATTGCATAACCTAGCATGTATCATGTCAATTAAGCAAGAATTGAAGCTTGATCATGCATGCAAGATTGGTTTTGTTGAGTTTTGGCACCATTTGCATCTTTGAAATGGAAATGAAATCAAGATGGCCTTGCATGTTTGAATAATTAAAGATATGAGCTTGAGTGTATGAATTTATTATATTGGTGAGGAGTTTGTCATGTTTTGAGACATGCATGTAGGTAAATCAAGAAATTGAACTTCATAATGCTATAATCTTGCAAGAGAACCATGTTAGCATGAGTATATGTGAGATTGGAGCCTTAGTGTGCAAGAAAAATTGGTTGAATGTCGAGTTTGAACTCAAGGGACTGTTCTGGAAAACCTGCATTTCGACGACCGCCGAAAGTGGAAGTGCCGCTCGAGCAGAGAAATCGAGCTCCCAGCATTTTCTGCAGACATGGTTCCCACTCGAGCGGGGAAGTTAACGCTCGAGCGGGGAGCTATGTAGACAGGCAGTCTGTTCGAGCGGCCAAGCTCACGCTCGAGCTGGAATAGAAGGCAACCAGTACTTTTGCAAACCTGAGGGTCCGCTCGAGCGGGGACCCTATTTTTTGAAATCCTGTTTTTGCATTTTGTGTTCTGTTTTCCGTTCCCTTTCACTTCTAAACACTCTTAGGCATACATTGAGCGTTGTAATTGAATTAAAAAGATAGGAATGAAGCCTAAAGAGGAAAATGTGAATTTTGAACGGATTGAATTGTTAATGACCCTTTTGTGTTCATGGCATGTGTAGGGTCGAGTTCCAAGACAATTCCGCAAGCCGATCACTGTGAGTAATATCTTAACAGGGTATTTGAATTATATCATTGTCCAATTGTTTACTTATATGTAAGTTTTGTATGTTCATAAATTTGAATGGCGGACAATAATTGATATAATTAATTGGGCCAAAGGCCGATTGACATGAATGACTGGGCCAAAGGCCGATGGATACGAATGATGGATATAAATGATTGGGCCGAAGGCCGATTGATGTAAATGATTGGGCCGAAGGCCGATTGATAAAAATGATTGGGCCGAAGGCCGATTGTTATAAATGATTGGGCCGAAGGCCGATTGACATGAATGATTGGGCCGAAGGCCGATTGACATGAATGATTGGGCCGAAGGCCGATTGATGTAAATGATTGGGCCGAAGGCCGATTGATATAAATGATTGGGCCGAAGGCCGATTGACATGAATGATTGGGCCGAAGGCCGATTGACAAGAATGATTGGGCCGAAAGCCGATTGATGTAAATGATTGGGCCGAAGGCCGATTGATATAGATGATTGGGCCGAAGGCCGATTGACAAGAATGATTGGGCCGAAGGCCGATTGATGTAAATGATTAGGCCGAAGGCCGTTTGCTAGACTGTTCCAATAATTGCTTATGTAACTTGTTTAATTTATATTATTCACTGGGCATTCGCTCACGCTCATTCATGTATTTGTAGGTGAGCCAAGTGAAGTCCAACCCCAGCCACAGTAAAGTCTACCAGGAGTAGCATGAGTTTTGGGAGAGTCAGCTTTGCGTCTCACGTACGAGACCCAGTCTTGCCATTTTGTTATATGTTATGTTTTGTCTAGTTGGCAAGGACCTTGTGTATATTTGTATATAGTCCGTTATGGGTTGACTTTTTAGATGATCCCGCCTCAGAAGGAATTTTGCTAATGTACTTTTGATGTGGGTTATTAACGATCTGCATGGCTTGTTTAAAAGTGCATATAAGCACAGCTCTATGGACAAAGTTTTTAATTATTACTTCCGTTTGGCCCCCTGTACTCTGTTGACTTACGCCTATTTTGGTTTGAGGCCGTAGGTAATCCCAGGATTACTGGCTGGTTATGTCCTTAACCCATGGGAGCGGATTCGGGTCATGACAAGTACTGCCGGAGTCATCACTGGCACAACGGGTGTGGGGGTCAAAGTACGAACAATATCAGTACTGTTTGTTTCAGTAGTCATATTTCTGACGAAATACTTAATGCACCAATTACAAATTTATACAGAATATAATATACACACAAAATATACAGAAAACTATTTTGTAACAAAATTCTAATGATAAACAGTATATGACTATTATGTTATCAAAGAAATCATTAAATAGTATATTACTACTATTTAATTTCTCGAAACAAAATATTCGTCTATCTAACACACAAATTAAAAAAAGCAGAAATTTACTTTAAGAATGTTATTTCCCAGTGGCTGTGTGTGTGTAAACTAAATGTACAAATAAAATAAACAACAACATAAAAATAAATAATCCAAAAAATAATTAAATAAATTAAATTATGAATTAATGCTTACAGAAATTATAATTCGAGGCTTGTATTGGACACAATCTCCTTAAAGTAGATTTCGCCCTCGTTCCGGTGCTTCGAAATTTACCGGCGTCTACTTCCCAGGATGCAACGACTATTACTTGGTTTGCAGCACTACAAACTCAAGTCTGGCAAACCAAAACTATGCTGTGACCCTTTATTTTTCCTCCTAAAATTAAATTGTAAACAAATGCAAAAAACATGAAGATGGAAAGAGAAAAAGTAAGACAAAATGCTGAGGAAAAATTGGATGGATTGAATGCTGGAATGGTAGGTTATTTATAGGAGAACATGTGGCTTTTCAGAACAGGTTTCAACAAATAGAAACCTACTCGGAATAGAGACAGATCTGTTCAAGTGGAATTCAATAAAAAATCTGGATAGATTTATTTTGAATTTTGAAACCGAAATTCAAATAAATAAATTACAATGTTTTTAGCTCAAAAAGATAAGTATTGGATCGAACAAGCCTAACCCAATCTCACTCTACTCGCATGCGTCCAAGCCCAGCCCGACCAAGGACGACGCCAGATGTTTTGTTTTGAGTCCAATGGGTCTAACCCATTTTACCTATAACCTCACCCTTCCACAAAACTTGAGTACCTTTTAGGGCTCATCCCAATTATGGCAAGCTAGAGTTTATATACTTATATAAATTCTTAATTTTTTTTAATGTAGGACAAGCACATTTCACAAATGTGTAGGAAACCTACCTAAAGCCATTTCCACAAATTCAACATGTGCGTTTAATTCTTATTCATCCAGACATAGTTTTGAACAACCAAATACATGATATTATTCACTAAATGACATTAAACATGAACTCAATTAAAAATATTAAAAATAACACTTGAATTCTACCTTAATTAATATTCAAAGTTAGTAAAATATAAGATTTTTTTTTTCAAAATCATTTTCAAACACTATATACTCACATTCTCACTAAAATAAAAGAATAAATAAAATTATAACTAAAAATTGTTTAATCAAATAAAATTATTAATTATAAAAACTTAACATGTATACTAAAACAAAAATGATTTGTCCCCCTAAAAACAATCCCCCTAATCCCCTTAATTTCCTTTTTTGAAAAATTATTTTCTTTTCTTTTTTTTTCTTTTTTTTTTATACTTAATTTGGCATTTTGGGGGATTCGGGCTCCCCCTTTTCGGGGGACGAATCACTGCCCATACTAAAATTTCCTTTTTTAGACGTCCAATCCAAACCATCATATTTCTATTGATGATGACTACTAGTGGTACATCTACCGTCCCGCGAATGAAAATTTAGGAAAAGATGGGGCCCTGCAAATGATGTGTCTTCTTTGACTATTTTCTCATTTCTTTTGACTATTTTTTTTGGTACACGTCCAACACGTCAATTGCATGAAGATTCTTTAAAAAGGAGGGTAAATTATACTTACCGTCATTGAGATTTGAATTTAATACATATTATCTTTTGATATTTAAAAAATTATACTAATTACTTTGTTATTGTAATTATTTAGACAAAATGAAGACATTAAATTTTTACATTCTTTTTTTTAATGTAATTTCATCTATTTTTCTACTAGGAGTTATTACTTTTTATATAAGCAGGAGAGTTTGTGAAATGAGACTATTAACCACAGGGTGGGAATATAATTTTCAAAACGTCAAGGGATGGGCAATAATCAGAGCAAATCTCAAGGGTGTCAATGTAATTTATCCTTAAAAAATATGGTAAATTACAAACAGAGAAGTTTGTTTAAAATATAGATTTTCTTTTTATAGTTTGAAAAATTATAAATATTCTTTTATTAAAAAATTTTATTTAACAAAATTAATAAAAAAATTAAAATTTATAATCGCTCTCTTATATAATAATAAAATTACCTAAATTATTAATTGAAATATAGTTTTAACATCATTAAAAATAATTAATTGATTTGATAATTTATTAATAAAAAAAGTGATTTGTTATTAAATTAAAAATTTCAATAGGTGGAATCTAATTTTCAAAACCACAAATAACGATTCATATTTTAATCAAATCTTAATAAGTGTATTCGTGATTTACCAAAAAAAATATATTGAGGGAGATAATTGAACATGAAATCAATTGTATAAATAAAAAATAAATAAAAAAAAGCACTTTAATCACTAAATTATCAACATAATTATTGATAATATAATTTTTTTTGAAACAAACAAAAAGATCACTTTACCGATAACAATCAATCAAAATTGACATAGGTGAGCCTATAGGAGCTTTTGGTCCACCACTTAGCCCAATACATAATTCAAACACTAAAACCTAACATTGCTGGAGCCTAACGTTGCATTAAGGACCAATGACATCTAAACATGTGTTAAGAAAGGAACCAGCCACATAAGCAGACAAAGATCCTGCAGAGTTATTGCACCACACATCAGCCATTAATGAGGTCCCCTGCAGCACTTATTATGATAACCCCTTCACGTCGAAAGAGGACAATCTCACCATGAACAAGGCAAGCTAGAACACAGACTTTCGGCCAACATGACAGGTCGCAGTGGACAAGGAAATGATGAGCAAAGGATATAAGCAGGTTTCTAGGATAAAGAGAAAGTTAAGTTCTTGATCACAATCCTATCCCAATATTCCGTTCATATTATTTCTCTAACTTGCTCGTCGGAGAGTTCGCTGGGGGACTCCCGTTCCCCGATGAACTCTTGTGCAAGTTTCTCAGTAGGCCCAACGATTGGATAACCGTGTGGGAGGCCTGGATCAGTCCGACCCGTTCTTCATAGACAAGTAGTATCATCAGCTGGCGCCGTCTGTGGGAACCTTTCACTTCGTGTGGCAACTGTGCTCATTGTCGCTGGAGACCCATTCCTGATAATCCCTACCTACCACCCACCAAGGTGGATGGTCACAACTAGATCCATAGCTTCTCAACACAACGCTACCGACCCCCAAGACGACTCTCCTAACCTAAACGACCTACCGTCGTATTTCACAAAACTCACCAACAGCATTAACCGCCTAGCCGAGCAAAACCAAGCCCTGATTAATGCTTTGCTTTAGCGAGATCTCCTTGTGCCTCATCCACCACCACAAGATATCCCACATAACCGAGAACGAACCTTGAACCATCCCTTCCAACAAGCCCACCCTTCTAACTTGGAGGGTTTGTGACCCCCTCCTCAAGATATGAACTCGCCATCTCGGGGTCCACCTTCATCAGTCCAAGCGCCTGCTCCCGAGGGAGAGGCCAGTAGTGTCCAGCCTCTATTGCATGACAACGTTCCTATCTGGGATGCGGAGCTCCGAGCTATGAAACTTCAGTTTCAAGAAGTCATGCAAAACATACAAAACAAACCCTCCACAACAGCCAATTCGCCGTTCGTCGCCTCCATCAGGGACAAGCCCCTACCTCCTAAGTTCAAAATGCCCTCGATCGACTCCTTCGACGGTACAACGGACCCAGTTGACCACTTAGAGACCTACAGGACCCTGATGGTCCTCCATACATTCCCCGATGAGATCATGTGCCGGGCTTTCCTCATTACGCTTAAGGGGTCGGCTCGACTGTGGTTTAGTCAGCTGCCAACAGACTCCATCTCTACTTTCCAATACCTGAGTGACTCCTTTCTTAGCCACTTCATTGGTGCTCAGCGCCAATGGCGTCCGGCGACCCAACTCCTCAACATTCACCAGTCGGAAGGGGAGTCACTGCGTAGTTTTGTCACCCATTTCAACACCGAAGCCTTGCAGGTGGCGGAAAACGACGACAAGGTCATTTTCACGGCTTTCGTGGCTAGTTTACAATCATCCAATTTCCTTTTCTCCCTCTCCAAAAACCCTTCAACCTCTATGGCAACCCTCTATTCCAAAGCCCAAAAATACATGAATGCAAAAGATTCTCTGGTCGCCCGACAAGATTCCACTACCAAAAACCCAACCCTCAGAGAGAAGAGAAAGGAATCTGAAACCAGAACCACCCAAACACCCCAGTATACTGATCGAGCCGCTCGAGCCGACCGATCGGCACGTACCCGACCGCTTGGTCGGTTCGGACGGTACACACCCCTCAACTCCCCCATAGAACAAGTCTTAAACCAGATCCAGTGAGATTACAACTTGAAATGGCCACAACACTCACGGTCTCCTTCCAACCGACGAGACCAGTCCAAATACTGTCGTTTTCATTAGGACCACGGTCACAATACCGAGGAATGTGTTAACCTTAAAGACCAGGTGGAAAGCTTGATATGCCAGGGGTGCCTTAGTCGGTTCACGGCAGCCCGCCCTTAGCAACGACCAAGGACCAAACCTGCTAGGGGTAACCGCCGACACACTCCTCCACGATAACCTACACAACCTATCCAAGGCAATGACCGGCCCCTGCCACAACCCCGAGCACAAGGCAACCCTACTCCCCCGGTTGGAGAGATCAGAGTCATTACTGGCAGACTTGCGTGCGGAGGACCATCCCATTCGGCCTAGTAAGCCGAACTCAGAAAAATTAGGCAGGGCTCCGACAAAGAAGTCGCGACTTTGGATCGCCCCCTCAAACACCCTAAGCAATGGATGGAGCCCATCACCTTTACAGAGGCCGATTGCACAGGCATCCGTTACCCTCACGACGACCCCCTCATCATCTCTGCTCTTCTGTCTAATTATAAAGTCAGACGAGTGCTTGTCGACAACGACAGTTCTTCAGACATCATCTTCCTAAAGGCCTATCGCCAGCTCAGGGTCGGGGAAGAAAGTTTGTCCCCTCTCCAAACCCCACTGGTCGGCTTCATTGGGGATTGGGTGACCTTCATAGGCTCCATCGATCTTCCCATCACTATCGGAGAGTATTCACGATAGACCACCAAGTTGCTCACTTTTCTCATCGTCGACTGTCCATCCGCTTATAACATCATCCTCGGCCGCACTATCCTTAACGTTTTTCAAGCTGTCACATCCACATACCATCTAGCCATGAAATTTCTTACCGACCTCAAGGTCAGCACCGTAAGGGGAGAGCAGACTGTGGCTAGAGAATGCTACGTCGCTTTACTCAAAGAAGTCAAGCTAAAGAAGGCTATGATCATCAAAGGACTCGACGTTAGAGACGAAGACGAGTTAGTCAGAGGGGAACAGTAGAAGAACTTGTTGAGGTCCCCATCGACCCCACCAACCTAACAAAAACAGCCAAGATCGACAGCCAGCTATCCTCCCAAGCCAATGCCGACCTTACAGCCCTCCTAATCGAACACAATGATGTGTTTGCCCGAACCCTTCCGACATGCCAGGTATCAATCCCTCCTTCATCACTCATTGTCTCAGTATCGAGCCCCATTTTCGACCCTTCCGCCAGAAGCAGCGTATCTTTCACCCGGAACGCAATGCTCTTATTGCTTCTGAAGTCGACAAACTGCTGGAGGCACGATTTGTCAAGAACGTACACTACCCCAAATGGCGGTCAAATGTGGTCCTGGTCCGTAAAAGCAACGGTAAATGGTGACTTTACGTCGACTACTCCAACCTTAATCGGGCTTGCCCCAAAGATAGTTAACCCTTCCCCCTATAGACACCCCATTTTTGACCGTCCTCAAGACTCAGACGTCACCGATCGAGCGCTTGGTGATGTTGCATACTGTGCTCGTTCAGAAGTCTCAGAGTCACGGCCGCGCGCCCTGCCTCCGGACTTCCGAACTTTCTTTTGTGCCTTGTCTCGGTTTGCGAACCAGACTTGGTTTTCTCTGTTTTCTTTCCTGAGGGGAGGGAATGGTCCTGTAGACTATCTCCCAGTGGCCGTGAGCTACTTTTTGTGGCCGTAGGCCATTTTGCCCATTTCGGAGCCCGGTTCCCGATTTTCGGGACCGTCAGGCCATGTGCCTCAGCTCGGGACCGCCCAACCATCTCCGAGTTCTCCGGTTTTTGGCTTGCACCTCTGTTTTGTAGTTCCAAGGAACACTGGGGCCTCTAATGCCCGCTTCGTGGCTGTATGCCACTTTCGGTGCTTACAGTCGGTTTTCGGGACCCCGAACTGCGTGATTTGGGCCCCGAGTATTCATTTTGCATCGGTTTTCTCTGATTTTTGGCAGGAACCTCTGTTTTGTCATTCTGAGGGACACTGGGGTCGCAGATGCCCACTTCGCTGCTGAACACCACTTCCGACTGCGGCCCATTTTCGATCCCGAATTGCGCTTTTGGCTCGAGCGTTCATTTCTCATTAGTTTTTGTTCAAATTTGGCGGTACCTCTGTTTCAACACCAGAAGATCCTTTGGGGTGGGAGGCCAGCAATTATCCCAGATAACCAGTTTCGCTCTTCCGGCGCCCGTTTTGCTCACTTCCGGGCCAATGTTGAACACCCTGGGGATATTTTCTTCCAACCAAAGCTACATATTTGTGATCAGGGGATATGGGAGGACACCAAAAGAGCATGGTCGGCCAGCAATTCAGAATTTCATTTTTGGGCCTCTCCTTCAAGTCCTGTGTTGTGGCTCCTGCTTCAGTGTTGCCAATTTCCGACCTTGGAACCTTGTTCCACACATCTGGGAGGACCCTAAAAGTTGGTGGTCGGCCAGCAATTGTGGAGTTCATTTTTGAGCCTCTCCTTCAAGGTCTATGTTGTGACTTCTGCTTCAGAGTTGCCAGATTCCGACCTTGGGGCCTTATTCTACACACATGGGAGGACACCATTGCATGGTGGTCGGCCAGCATTTTTGCACTTCAGTTTTGGGCCATGGCCGGCCGGCCAGGGTGAGTGGCTGGCCGACCAGGTGGGGTGGCCGGCCGGCCACCTCCCAGAAAGTTACCTGGCCGGCCAGCTTTCTGCTTTCCAGCCCTTTCCAGCTGTCCGGATATTTTTTCCAAAATATCACCCCCTCCGGGGGATATTTTGGGAGGGAAATCTTGCCTCCATTTCCCTCCCTTTTACATCCCTTTCTTGCCTATTTGAAGGCACCAACAGCTCCTTTGCTAGGGTTGGAACATTTGCCCTCAAGACTCCCTCTCCCAAAACCTTCATTTCCATCTTCAAAAACTCAAAAAACCTCCAAGCTTCCTAGCTCAATCCTTCATCAACCCCTAGCACCACTATCACCAACTCCATTTCAGCAGCAAGGGAGTAATTTCCAGTGGCCAATGATCAACAAATTCAAGCCAAGAAGCAAAGAAAGACTTGTCTTCAAGGGTAAGGTTCAATTTCCCTTTTTCTACCATTTTCTTGCTTCCTATTTTTACCCTATTTCCTTTTGGTTTTTGGGCTCTGACCCCTACTGGTTTTGTGCTCATTTTGAGCCCCTATACAACATTGTAGAAGGGCTCAACTCTATTTGGTGTCTCCTTGATACACTTGCTTCAATACCACTCTTTAGGCCATAAAATTGCATGCTTTATTTGGCTTTTGAGTGATCTGATTTCGAGCATACCATAAACTGTTAGTAGGCCTATTTTGAGCCCCTCTTCAACATTGAAGAAGGGCTCCATCATGTTTGGTGGCTCTAGCATGCACTTCCTTTGAAATTCTTCAATTTTACCGTAAAATTGCATGAGTTAATTAGCCTATTTGTGATCTGAGTTGGAGTATGCAACCTACTGATATTGTGCTCATTTTGAGCCCCTCTTCAACATTGAAGAAGGGCTCAACCATGTTTTCCTCCTCTATCATACACTTGCTTTGAATCCATGTTCTATGCCTATCTTGCATGCTTTGTTAGACTATTTTGGCTTCTGTTTTTGGCCTTCATCAGGCCTTGAAGGAGTCTTATTTTGGTCCATAAATCATGCTTTGTGAAGGGTCTTAAGCCATTTGGTAATTGGTTTTAGTACTTGCTTTGAAATTCTTCAAATTTACCGTAAAATTGCATGTTTGTTTAGGCCATTCTAGCTTTTCTGGCCTTCATCAGGCTTGTGAAGTGTCTCATTTTGGTCTATTCTTCAAGTTTTATTAAGGATCTTAAGTCGTTTGGTCATTGCTTATAATACCTCTCTTTATAAACCTCTTTTGACCCTTATTTTGCATGCTATGTATTGTATATCTACACACTGAATTTGGGGATCTCATCTTCTGTAAAAATGCATATTTTTAGTCCCTCTCTAATGTTGTAGAACTGATTTTTTGGGTTTGAGCATTGTAGATATCACTTGCTTTGTAAATCCTCTCTTTTTCCGTATTTTTGCAAGCTATTGTTGTCATATCTATGCTTACAATTTGGCCATGTTTTGTACTGGAAAGATGCTATTTTTGCGGCTTCCTTGCTACTTTTTTTGCTTTCATGTGTCAATTTTGCATGTTTAGCATAGCCGTAGGCCATTTCGGGCACTTAAAATCATGTTTCGGGATGATTTCATGCGTTGGTTGTCATTTCGTATCATTTCGGGGCTGTTTTCCCCTTTATTTAGTGGCTGAAATTTGGTTTGCATGCTTGCATATCATTCCCCATGTCATTTCATGCCTTAGTGCATTGCCTCGGTTCGCGTGCCTATAGGCACGCATTTCGAGGCACCTCTTTCTATCATTCCGGCATCTGATGTGAGTGTGGCTGAGATCCACTCATGTTAGTATAAGCCCAATTCGCATTTCCATCTCATTTTGTCATTGCCTCGGTTTGCGTGCCTGTGGACACGCGCTTCGAGGCACCTCCGTTTTATCCGACGGCCTCCTATGTGAGTGAGCTGAGGCTTTCCCATGTTGGTGTAAGCCCATCGCGGCATTCCGTATGCCATTTCATTCCATTTCATCATCGCCTCGGTTTGCGTGCCTGTGGGCACGCATTTCGAGGCACTTCGGTTGTATCTGATTTTTTCCCCATTTCATCATCGCCTCGGTTTGCGTGCCTATGGGCGCGCATTTCGAGGCACTTCGGTTGTATCCGATTTTCTCATTTTATCATCGCCTCGGTTTGCGTGCCTGTGGGCGCGCATTTCGAGGCACTTCGGTTGTATCTGATTTTCTCATTTTATCATCGCCTCGGTTTGCGTGCCTGTGGGCGCGCATTTCGAGGCACTTCGGTTGTATCCGATTTTCTCATTCCATCATCGCCTCGGTTTGCGTGCCTGTGGGCGCGCATTTCGAGGCACTTCGGTTGTATCTGATTTTCTCATTTCATCATCGCCTCGGTTTGCATCGCCTCGGTTTGCGTGCCTGTGGGCGCGCATTTCGAGGCACTTCGGTTGTATCCAATTTTCTCATTTCATCATCGCCCCGATTTGCGTGCCTGCAGGCACGCATTTTGAGGCACTTCGGTTTTGTCCGATTTGCATTCCGTATGCCATTTTCTCGGATTGCGTGCCTGTGGGCACGCATTTCGAGGCATTTCTTTTTTAGTCTCATTGTACATCATATTTCATGTCATCTCATGCTTGTATGCCATTTTCTTGGTTTGCGTGCCCGTGGGCACGCATTTCGAGACATTCTCATTTTCATAGCATTGTGCACACCAGGCTGTTTCTTAGTTGCATTTCATGCATATCATGCATATTGCATCGTGTTCGGGATAGGTGTTAGCCCGGGCACGGGAAACGAGGTATATTCCGTACTCCGAGTGACGGAGTGTGTCTCAAATCCCAAGTCACCGACACTCCGGATTACCCATGATGGAGTTAGGTTTTGTTGTAGCATTCATCTGCATTCATCCTATAGTGAGTTGTGCAATCCGATTCCTCGGCCATCATGCATCGGTATGCGTGATTGGTGGCACGAGGATCGAGGCATGCATATATTTGTGAAATACATTGCTATGCCCTTTTCCTGCTCTCTGTTACAGCAAAACCGAGGATCAACAACTTTCCGGAGTCCGGCGCGCATTCCGAGAAATATTGCAAACAGAGGCTAATTGGGGCATCCCAGTGGATTTCCGCCCGAAGCAGCCCGGCATGCATTATTCATCAGAAGCAAGGCGGTCCCTGGCTTGCATGCCAGTTTTTCTCATTTAATTTGTTAATTAAATAGAAAATTGTATATTCGGACTGTATATTTCGGACTGTAATATTCTTTTATTCGGGTCTGTATTATTATTTATTCGGACCCTCTGCGCGAGGGCATAATTGTAATAAGGGTGTGTGAGTGTGATGTATGTCTTCCAACCCCTATCTCTTTCTCCCTTTTATTTATCCGCTTACAATGGTTAGATATAGGGCATATTTCAATTAGCATACAGTATGACAGAATGTTTGCATCATTCATCTGTTTTGCATGTACCGGGCTCGACGCATCATATTAACTGCATTTGTATTTCAATTTCAAATTGAATACATGATAGCTGTAGCATTTCACATGTCATGTTTAGAATAGCCGAGCCTGCTATAGTTTGCATTTTTGCGTGTGTTGCATTAGGCAAATCTGTATATTTAGGATCATGCATGATTTCTAATAAGCTTCCTGTTTTGGCTTGGAGTACTCGGTAAGCGGTTACGCTTTAGCATCCTTGCATGCGTGTGAGTGTTGCCATGAATAGCATGCTTACCATGAGGCTATGTGCTTATGTGATATAACTGCCTTGAATGCCTGTGGGTGGAGGTTGAAGTTATCTGAATTGGAGCAATTCATCAATTGTTTGTTAAGCCCACTAGATTGTGGCAAAATCTGCATTTTAAGCCTACCTGCGGGTAGCAAACCATCTTTCACAAACAAACATGAGATGTTTATTTCCAATTCAAAGTATTCATTTATACTTGTTTGTCATGAGCATCACATAGTAACCTAGGCTAATAATCTAATAAGAGCATACAATGTTTTCAAAAACAGATATCATGGTTAGTAGAGGCCGTCTTTGACCGGCGAGGGGGTGCTCACGATGTGACCTTTCCCTAATCGTACCCAAGTTCCCGAGCCAACTTTGGTGATGACGACACGTGGCCTTTTTGGCACCGAGTCGGGGTTTCCTAAATTTCCCATTTTAAAATATTTAGGTGGCGACTCATTATCCGCAAAGCACCATGTTTGGCACTTCTTTCAAAAAATCTGTTTTCCTTCAAAACGATTTGCCGGATTTGGACTCTTTGGTTCGAGATTTAGAACCGCAACAAAATCGAGTCCGAACTGTAGCGAGGTCCCTCGCGGGCTTGTTACACCCCCGCAAAGATCTGCTTATCGACGCCACGGCCGGATGTCAGATACTCAGTTTCATGGACACCTTCTTTGGCTACAATCAAATTCTGATGCACTTGGCTGACTAGGAACACACCTCCTTCATCACAGACAGAGGAACTTACCACTATCGCGTTATGTCATTCAAATTGAAAAATGCCGAAGCCACTTACTAACAGTTGGTCAATGTCGTTTTTCACCATCAGATAGGTCGGACCATAGAAGTCTACGTCAATGACTTGCTTGTCAAAAGCAAACTCTCCTCTGATCATTTGGCAGACATGCGAGAGACTTTCAAAACCCCACGTAAGTATCAAATGAAGCTGAATCCGGAGAAATGCACCTTCGGCGTAGGATCTAGGAAGTTCTTGTGTTTTATGGTCAATCAGGGGGATATTGAGGCCAACCCCGAAAAGATCAAGGTCCTAATAGAAATGCAATCACCCAGAATGGTTAAAAAGGTTCAAAGGCTTACCCGCAGAGTCGCCGCCCTCAACCGTTTTATTTCCCGTACAACAGACAAGTGCCTCCTCTTTTTCAAAGTCCTTCGGCAAGCCTTTGAGTGGACCATCGAATCCGAAGAGGCTTTTCAACAACTGAACCAATGCATGGCCAACCCCCCTACTCTCTTAGGCGCTCTGTGGCGAGACCCTCTTTCTCTACGTAGCCGTATCGAACACCGCAGTTAGCACGGCCCTCATCAGGGAGGACCGTTCAATACAGCGTCCGATTTATTACATTAGCTGAGCTCTCAAGGGGGCAGAATAGAACTACCCCCTGCTGGAAAAAATGGCCCTTGCTTTGGTTATAGCCTCAAGATGACTCCGACCTTATTTCCAAGCTCACTCCATAGTGGTCCTCACTGATCAACCCTTGAAGAAGGTAATGCAACAACCAGAGTCATCCGGCAGGCTTATGCAATGGTCTGTTGAGCTCAGCCAATTTGAAATCTCTTACCGACCACGAACGGCAATCAAAGGACAGGTTGTCAGCGATTTTATATTGGAATTCACTAATCCCACTCCAACCACACCTCCTCAGCCCAGGCAATTCATCATTGAGACAGAAGATCCCCACTTCTGGACCCTCAATGTCGATGGATCATCCCATAAAGAAGGTTGTAGGGCTGGTCTCATCCTCACCGCCTCCGAGGGCGGTTATTTCAAATGTGCTCTCCGCTTCCTGTTCGACGCAAGCAATAATGAGGCCAAGTATGAGGCCTTGATAGCAGATCTTCGCCTAGCCAGAGACATTGGTGTGAGCCATATCCAAGTGTTCAGTGATTCCCAACTGATCGTCGGATAGATTACGGGGGAATTCAATGCTAAGGAAGACACAATTCGAGCCTACAGGGATATTGCACTCCTCCTTGTTTGCCTTTTCAACACTTTCCACATCAAACACATCTCTCGGTCAAAAAACTCCAAGGCAGATGAAATGGCTCAATTAGCGTCGGCCGACCAGTCAAACCTCAACCACGACGTCCGTCTTGAATACTTGGCCCAATTGGCCACTTCGCCAACCCAAATAGAGGTCCACTTCCTCCAAAATGAACCTATCCCATGGGCAGCGGACATCATCCTGTTTTTGACAAGTGAGAAGTTGCCAAACAACAAACAACAGGCCGCCAAAGTCAGAGCCCGGTCGTCTAATTACATCCTCATCAGCAGCCTACTATACAAATGCAAATTTTCACGCCCATACCTCAGGTGCCTCAGTCTTGCTCAAGCGACCTATGGGATGAGAGAAGTCCACAAGGCTATAGGTGGTAATCATTCGGGTGCCAGGTCGCTGGCCTATAAAATACTTCGCACTGGCTACTTTTGGCCTACTCTCAACAAAGATGCCACTGAATTCGTGCTTAAGCGTGATAAATGCCAGCACTTCGCCAACATCCCCCATGCTCCACCTACAGAACTGATTACACTCAGCAATCCTTACCCATTCGCCAAGTGGGTCATCGACTTAGTTGGTCCATTGCCCACCGATAGGGGCCAAACCAATTTCACTGTGGTCGCCATTGATTACTTCACCAAATGGACGGAAGCGAAACCCCTCGCCACAATCACTAAACTGAACACAACCAAATTTATTTGGCAGTCAATCGTATGTCGATTTAGAATCCCTCAAGCCATCGTCTCAGACAACAGCAAGCAATTCGACAATGCCAAGTTCAGGAAATTACGTGCCGAGCTCCACATTCGACCATGTTTCTCTTCCCCAGGTCATCCCGAAGCCAATGGGTAAGTTGAGGTCACCAATTGCTCTCTCTTGAAAATCATCAAAACTAAGTTGGAAGCCGCTAAGGGACTCTGGGTTGAGAAATTACCAAACGTACTCTGGGCCTATCGCACTACTGCCCGAACCCCTATTGGGGAGACGCCATTTCGCTTAACATACGGCGCTGAGGCGGTCATCCTAGTGGAAATTGGCCTGCCGACCCCGAGAAATTTGCATCCGGATCCAGAACTAACCGAAGAATTGCGTTGAGCTGACTTAGACCTGATTGAAGAGCTCTGAGAGACCACTACTGTCAAACGGGCCTCATATCAATAGAAAATGAGAACACACTATAACCGTAAAGTCCGACTGAAGGAGTTCGTAGTGGGGGACCTCGTCTTACGCGAAGCGACTCTTGCTACCAAAAATCCCGCGGAGGAAAAGCTAGCAGTCAAATGGGGGACCATACGTCGTTAAAGCCCAGACCTCGCCCAGGCACTTACCGACTCCAAGACATAAAGGGCAAAGACCTCCCCCATCCATGGAATGCCGAGCACTTGAAGCGTTATTTCCAATAAAATGGCATCTCCTATTTTTGTATTGGTCAATTGCTATATGTTCTTTTTGGTGATTTACACACTTGTTCATTTTTGTCCTTTTCATACATGGTGTAAACTTGTGATCAATAGGCTACGCCTTAAATGACAATGACTTTATATCTCCATTATCTACGTTGTGTTTCAATAACGAATTGTTAACTAGAGCTCAGCCATACTGAGTTAGTTAAAGCCTCAGCCAGACTGAGTACAACGAGCTCAGCCAGACTGAGTCAGCTAAAGCCTCAGCTAGACTGAGTTAATTAAAGCCTCAGCCAGACTGAGCATAAAGAGCTTAACTAGACTGAGTTAATTAAAGCCTCAGCTAGACTGAACACAAAGAGCTCAGCCAGACTAAATCAGCTAAAGTCTCAGCCAGACTGAGTTAATTAAAGTGTCAGCCAGACTGAGCACGAAGAGCTCAGCCAAACTGAGTTAATTAAAGCCTCAGCCAGACAGAGCACGAAGAGCTCAGCTAGACTGAGTTAGTTAAAGCCTCAGCGAGACTGAGCACGACGAGCTCAGCCAGATTGAGTCAGCTAAAGTCTCAGCCAAACTGAGCATAAAGAGCTCAGCCTGACTGAGTCAGCTAAAGCCTCAGCCAGACTAAGCACGATGAGCTCAGCCAGACTGAGCATGATGAGCTTAGCCAAACTGAGTCAGCTAAAACCTCATCCAGACTGATTTAGTTAAAGCCTCAGCCAGACTGAGCAGGAAGAGCTCAGCCAGACTAAGTTAGTTAAAACCTTAGCCAGACTGAACACGTGGAGCTCAGAAAGACCAAGATAACTTAACCCTTAGTGCGGCAGAGCCCTTCAAATCTTAATCAGAACTCGAATGAAACATTCGGCCGGTCCATTTTCACAATTCAATATTACGACATGGTTGCCATACTTAGTCAAAATCCAAGTTCATGACCATCCATTTTCACTAGTTATACAAGTTAGCCTATCTGCCCATTTTTAACATTTTTCCCATCACAGTTTCCTTATTAAATTTCATATTACTTAGCTGTTACAAACTTTCATATTACAACATGGTTTACCCATTTTTTTACATTTTTACTGATCATCCACGTTTAACATGGTTTCACATTTTCACTTCTCACTGATTGCCCATTTTGACCATTTTACATCATAATTTACTTACAAGTTTCACAATTTACGCACAAGTCTCATTTTTTACACCTACTTTTTGGTACATTCCGCTCAGTCATTTTTACCATCTCAGATTTACAACTCAAAATAACGACAACAATAATATACAAGAAATTCGTTGTTTTATTCATAACCTTGCGCTTTTATACAAATCATTGCACCAAATTGCATACAAAAAACAAAACAAAACAAAACAAAACACACAAACAGAAAATTTTTATACAAAATCACTCTTCCTCACTAGAGGCAAGATCTTCCTCTTCAATCCCCTCGTCCAAGGGGGTCTGGGTGATGTCGTCTTCGTCTACTTTCATGAGGCTGAAGTCCACGTCTAGGAACAGCTCTTGCGCCTTATGTTTGAAGGTCATCCAGCCGTTATCCCAGAACTCGCTCAATTCGTGATTGTAGAAGTCAGACCACTGGAAGCTCTAGATCACTTCCTCTTCACTCCTACCTCCAGCAGCTGCTCCTGACGGCCTAGCCCCCCGCATCCCTCTCATTCGCCAATTATTGGCGACAGTGACATCAATGGCTATCTGGAATTTGGCAGACCCCTTGAACTTCTCCATGGCCGCCATACACAAGTCGAGGTACGCCGCCCTTTCAGATGCTAATTTTACCCTCTGCTCCACCAGGGCCTTCTCCAACTCCGCAATCCGACCATCTGCCTCTTCTCTATCTTTGATCGCCTGGTCGCGTAGTTCTTCATTGTTGGTCATGGCCTCCTCCCACCTCTCATTAACGGTGGTGCAGGCTTGCTGGACCAGCTCTAACTGCCTCTTCTCACCCGCCAGCTCGAACTCTAACAATACCGCCTTGCGGCGTTCCACTTCCAACTCTGACTTGGTCGCAAGGAGCTCAGCACTAGCACGCTCTGCTGCATAGCTCTGCACCACCGCCAATACCTCCATATTCTTCGCTCGCTGCGCATACTCCAGCCCCTTGGCATAAGCACTTCGAGCCGCTTTCTTCCAACCCGCCGTCTCCACTTTCAGTTTCTGCAACTACGCCTTCACTCCTTATAGCTGGGTCCTCAATGGCTCTACCTCCATCTTCGCCCGCGCTACTTTATTCATCAAGGTAGCCGCCAAGGTCGCCGCCTCCATCTGGCGAGCGAGACCCTCTCGGAAGGTCGCCCTTCCGTCAACGCGCCATTGACCACACGGCCGCATCCTCTAGCGCTTCAACGAGTTCGCCGATCACGCCTAGCCTCCCACCCTTGTTTTGCCGACCGACCTTCAATCACGCGCGCGTGGTACATGGTGGTCTTCAGTGCGGCGTTTGTCTCTGGTCCACTACTCCCAGTCTTCCCTTCACCAGAACTAGGAGATACCTCTACCACAGCCCCCAACGTCGCCTCCGCCTAGGCATGTGGACCCACGACTTCTCTCAGCACTTGGGCGCTTGGACCCATATCTCCTTTTGGCACTTAGGCTCTTGGGCTCATGCCTTCCTTTGCCGCTTGGGCAATTTCTCTTCATATCGCCTCCTCCACGCTCCCCTCCTTCATCTTCTTTAGAGCAGGGGCATCCTTACTCCCCTCTACACTCTCTGTCGCCACCCTCGACGAGGGCAACCCGCTTACTAACCCTCTACCCGCCACCGCCTGCAAAGTCACCCACGTCTCTTGTTGACCAGACGCTTTGTAGCAAGAAAAGAATTCTTCTGCTGTCATCACCGCTCCATCAGTCGACCGTGACCATGCGATCGCGCAGGCCATTATAATTTTTCATGCGTTGGGCATCAGCTGCCCCGGCGCAGCCTCCAGTCAGTTCAGTATGTCTACCACTACTTGAGGGATCGGCAACCTTAGGCTTCATCGCAATGCTTCCTCATACAACGAGAATTCTGCCGGTCGTGCATCCGATACCCTCTCTTTAGATGTGGGCACCCTCAACTCTATCTCTGCCAAAATTTGGTACTTCCTTCGTACCTCCTCCAACTCCTCCGCCGTAAATGTCGACCGATCGGCCTTGGTGTGCCAGTGGTCCGGCTCCACTTGGCTAATTGGCATAGCGACAGCGATCATCATCGTCAGACGAGCCCGCACCACTTGCCCCGCTCCTCTCTCCTCCCTCTACTCCGCACGATACTGTTCTGCCAACTCCACTGCATCATCGTCCCCCAAAGAGTCTAGTCTCATGGTTGGCACTTCATCTCGAGCCATCTCTCCTATGTGTCTGCATATAGCTTCAGACGCTGGCACAAGGAAGTTCGCAAAGTGTTGCAGAGGTGTATCACACGAAACAAATGAGTTCACTTCTGGGACGTGTTGGTTTTTTGCAAAAAGGTAGGTAAAGCGAATAACTCCAAACGCCCACGGTTTGCCTATATTCTAAGGGTCAAGATTAAATTTCGCCAGTTTGAAAATTTTCGAAAATTTCCACCCCCGCCTCTTCAATGTCCTATATTAGCTTATCCTTTCATTTCTTGCTAACGCATCACTTCCCTAGTTACGAGATTGTACCACGTGTACGACCACGATCCACTACTCTCTTCCCCTTCCCTATCTATTCCACTTCACATCATCATGTGCTACACCGCGCCTCCAGCCCCGCGCGCCGCCATTTCCCTTTCTCACTTGGACACCCTTCGTAGTCGGCCTTCTCACTCGGTTACCTTTCGCAGTCAGCCCTCCTCGCAGTTGGCCTTCTCACTCGATCATCCTTCGTGGTCGGCCCTCCTCGCAGTCGGCCTTCTCACTCAGTCAACCCTTCGCGGTCGACCCAAATCCCAGTCAGTCCTCTATCCGTCGACCTCTTACAACCCCTGTCTTCTTCCTTATTCCTTTCATTGGACTGAAATTGCACTTGGAAACGGGGGACTACTGACATAGGTGGGCCTATAGGAGCTTTTGGCCCACCACTTAGAGCCCAATACATAATTCAAACACTAAAGCCCAACATTGCTGGAGCCCAACGTTGCATCAAGGACCAACGACATCTAAACATGTGTCAAGAGAGGAACTAGCTACATAAGTAGACAAAAATCCTGCAGAGTTATTGCACCACACATCAGCCATTAATGAGGTCCCCTGCAGCATTCATTACGATAACCCCTTCACGTCGGAACAGGACAACCTCGCCATGAACAAGGCAAGTTAGAGCATAGACTTTCGGCCAACATGACAGATCGGAGTAGACAAGGAAATAATGAGCAAATGATATAAGCAGGTTTCTAAGATAGAGAGAATGTTAAGTTCTTGATCACAATCCTATCCCAATATTCCGTTCATATTATTTCTCTAACTTTCTCGTCGGAGGGTTCGCTAGGAGACTCCTGTTCCTCGCTGAACTCTTGTGCAAGTTTCTTAGTGGGCCCAACGATCGGACAACCGTGTGAGAGGCCTGGATCAGTCCGACCCATTCTTTAGAGACAAGTAGTATCATCAAAAATAATAACAACAATCATTAATAAAGAAGATGTAAAAAGTATCATAATACAATAATCTGATGCCAACTAAGTTTAATATCACAAAACATACATATTCATCTACTAGCACCGCACACTTGGTGAACAAACTTACCAAAGAAACAAACTCCCCCACCAAACCAGCATTCATAGTTACCAAAATAGAAAAACAAAAATAGAAAAATCCCCTGCAGCGGCAATAGGTAAATCATAGCTATCTCCGTTGTGCTCATTAGAAGCTCTCCACTCAACCACCTACTCCAAGAACACTTCTGCCTCCAAAGCAACATTTGATTTAACTCAAATTTATCTTAATTATTTTTACTAAAAATTAATAAATATAAAATATAAAATAAATTTGAAGAATTATTTTTTTGGTAATTGTTTATTATTATTATTTTTTGTAATTTTAATATCTATAATTTCTATATTTATAAATTTTAATATATCTATGACATAATTACAACATTATGTTTCAATTCTGATTCACCGTTGATTGAATCAATGACCAATCCGCCAAGTCAATTTTTCAATTCACTCACTCACTGATCCGATTTTCAAAAGGTAGTTACTAAAGACTACTGATGGTGCATGTATGGTGTATGTGTCATCCTAAGATTGAAAAATTATTCACTCTTCTTGAGTCATTCCTATGCATCAATCAATGATTATATTTTTTAAAATATTTTTTTTCTTCTAAACATTAATATTAAAATTACATAAATTAGTTATATTTAAATTAAAGCACTACAACGACAAGGCCCAAAACTACCCAATATTTTCTCCCTAAGATTGGATGTGTATAAAGAAAATTGTGCCAATGACAAGTCATCCACAATGATTTTTTTAACTAATATAGCAGACAAATAAAATTTTTAAACAAATATACATAAATATCTACTTATCATTATTTTTTCATTGCTAAGAAAACAATTTATTAATGTAAACAATATATTACAAGAGTGACTTCATCAATATAAAGGCCATGGCTAAAGTTGCAGCAAGATTAAAACAAGCCTGACAACTTTTCATTATCAGATGATCACTTACAACATTTTTACTTCATATTTTATAAAGGAAAATGTTAGATTTCATGAAAAAATTTTATAAAAAGAACACTTGGATGAAAAGAACACTTCACCCAAGTGAGAACTTAAAAGTGAAGTGGGATGACCCACTATTTTTTATGTCAAATATCATTTAAATACTTGTCACATTACAAATTTATACTTATTAATTCAAAAATTATTTAAAAATTAATTTTCACCACACCTCCACCTCAAATCAACTTCACATGAACTTATTCTTATTTCATGTGCACAACCGCCAGTATTGTTCAAAGTCTACGGTACAAGTTCTCATTCAGCCGTGGCTCTGCTAGAGCAACCAGAGGTTTAGCGAGAAAGAGATCATTTGCACATTCTTTGAGCTCAATCTTTGACATGGTGGGTGGCAATTTCCAGTTGAACCCTTGGAGGAGCCTAGCCATTAGCATGACAGCGATTGTAGACCCTAGAGTGACTCCTGCACATCCACGCCTTCCAGTGCTGAACGATAACATGCGCAATTCTGGATCAGTGAGCAACACGTCCGAGCCATCATCCTTCAAGTGGCGCTCTGGTTTGAACTTGAGTGCCTCGTCCCAAATCCTAGGGTTGCGGCCAAGTCCAGGGCGGCTTAGCAGCACATGGCTACCTTTTGGGATGAAGTAGCCGGCAACTGTTGTGTTGGAGACCGAAACATGAGGAAGATTGAAGGGTGCAAAGGGGTGGAGGCGAAAGGCCTCCTTCACACATGACTTGATGTAATTAAGCTGTGAGAGATCAGATTCTTGGACTAGTCTCTCCTTGCCAACCACTCGGTCGAGTTCCTCTATGGCTCTTTCTAGGATTTCAGGTTGATTTAGCATCTCAGCAAGTGCCCATTCCACAGCATTTGATGGGTTGTCCACTGTTGCTATCATCAACTCCTGGATACATAAGTGTTGTTTATTAATTTGCTCCATAATTGAAATTAAGGTGTCTTGTCTTATTTCATTTTGATAACAAAACGTTTCAGCTTTAATCTTTCCCAGCAATTAATAAACTACGATCATGTTTGATTCACAAGACTAATAGTAAAATATTAATAATCCTATTAAATTAGTGTGGTATTCACTATCCAATTGGATTAATATCCATTAGATTAATAATCCCACCCCTATCACATTATTAATAATCCTACAAATTTGTTGGATTAATTATCCATTGGATTAATAATCCTAAACCAAAATGTTAAAACAAACATAAGATAATTGGAACTACGGATTAATAATCTCAATCCTATGCTCCAATTTACCCAATCAAACATGCCCTACAAGAAATGATGGGACATAACCTTACCCATTTACGCGACACAAATATATGCTACTATAAATAGGTAAATGGAAAGAAAAAATATTACAAACTCCAAATTTTCTGTTAAATAAATAATTAAATGTTTAATATTATCCAATGGGAAGTAATTATAATCTTTAAATCAAATTCTTAACTAGAATAATGCGTCTATAGTTAAAAACGATTTAATGGCGTGGCAATTTTGTGATTAAAAATTGTTCTAAAATGATTTGTTTTTTTAAAGTGGTAGACTAACAATAGTATCACATCATATGGTTTGCATTTTTTAAAGGAAATTGATACATATAAATTTATTTTTTAGATTCATTTTATAGATGTGTAAGTGCTATGAGATGTGTAAGTGATATGTTGAAGTAACCTATCTGCATATTCATACTTCCGGGCAAATATGTTGGGGTAGTCTATCTGTATATCTTTTTTATGAATATAAAAAAAAAGATGTGTAAGTGATATAATTAGTTGATAATTAGAGAATATATGAGAGAAAGTATTATCTTTAATATTCTAATTGATTGTCACGTCATTGAGTTTTGAAAATTCCTATATGGTTTTATCATCAATAAAGATTTTTTTTGCTAATCAAAAAAAAAAATTTTGAGTTTTGAAAATTGGCTCTAATTTTTTGTCTTAAATAACAATACTCTTTTTTAAATATAAGAGAAGGATTTCCTCCGGTCCCAAATATGGACTAGAGGTGTTGTTTGGGCTTATGAGATCCACCACGGGCCTTGTTTTAATCAACCAAACTGTTTATTTTATTAGACAATTCGTGTATTTCATTTATAAAAAAATTAAGTCGATTTGATAATTGTAACTTGTTTAATTTACCTTGTTTTTTACTAAAAAAAATGGAGGACAATTATGTTTTTAAAAAATGAATCCTAAATTTTTTTTTTTTGATAACAAAAATAATAAATTGAACATGTTATAATTATCTGATCGATTTAATTTTTATTATAAATGACATAGACAAAATATTAAACAAAATGAACGGTTCAGATTATCGAAACGGAACTCATAATAGATCTCACGGTCTAATTTTTTATTTTTTTAGGGCTCTATTTATTTATTATTATTTACTTATTAAGTGAGGGAAATACTTACTACAATTTGTGCTTTGATCTCCTTTGTTGATAGCAATGGACTACCGTTTGCGTCTTTGAGCATAATGAGCACATCAAGCAAGTCCTCTTGCTCTTTCTTGGTAGCGATATTACCATCCATCCACTGTTTGATCCTCTCGTCAATTTCAGGATCTTGATATTTTGCTACGGTTCCAACAGCCTTCCTCATGACTTTCTCATGACCATCTAAGTCAAGAAGTCCTCGCAAGAATGGTATGTAATCAGAGACACAGAATGAATAAATGTACTCAAGGATAGTGAATAATGCACTCATGTGCTCTTCCTCCTCCACACCTGGACCTCCATCTTCCCTTCCCTCCCCGAAAAACCTCTTGTTGAAGATCAGCTTCTTTATCACATTCCCACAATAGTGTTGCGCAGCGACTCTAATGTTCACCATACCACCACTTGCACCACCTCCTATCATGGAGTTTTTGCATTGGTTGTAGACATAACGAACAAGGTGATCGGCTTCTTTGGCTCGTTTGTCATGAAGCCAGCGATGTCTTGCCGGTGAGAGAACCTCGGAAGCGAGGACTGTCCTCATCTTCTTCCATTGTTCTCCTAACGGGGTCAAAATTGTTGTTAGGTAGCCCCCAGTGGTGAGATCAGTAGACATGCAAAATGGCCTTGAGGAGAAGATAGAGTCTTGTTTTTTCAAGAACTCTCGTGCAATTTCTGGAGAAGTGATAGGGATGACATGCACGTTCCCAAGGCGGATACACATGATCTCCACGTTCATTCTCTCCATCATTTGGTGTATCCATCGGAATGTGGGCTTGTTTTTGAGCATTTCAGGGAGGTTCCCCACGATAGGCCATGGTTTTGGCCCAGGGGGGAGTGAGACTAGTTTAGTTTTCATAGTACGCTTTAGATGTTGGTACTTAACAATGATGTAGAAGATCAATATTGTGATGAGAACAGAGAAAAACCTTAGGAGAGTTGGTGAAAGGCCTAAGCTATTCATTTCAAGTATGGAATGCAAAGAAAGAGGTGTTGTGGTGATAACAACTCAATGTTATTATGCTTTGAAAATGACTTGTGATCTAGCACTGGTGTGTCATTGCTATGCATATTGCTTGGGCTTATATAGACTCCGTTTGGGTGGGTTGTTTGGAATGATTTAAGGAAGAGGATCCCTCCAGTCAATATTTTAGGAAAAAAGATAGGGATCATGAAAATGATCATGAAAGATTTATGACTTTTGAATTACCTTGATTAGTGTGTAGTACTTTATTTTACAGTAATGCTAAGTATCATAAAAAACCTTTCATGAAAATAATCATGAAAGCTTTGTGATCCTTAGATTATACTTAGAATAAAGTACCACACACTAATCAAGACCAAGGATCATAAATTTTTCATGATCATTTTCATGAAAAAAATTTCATGATCCCTAACTTTTCCCTTTATTTTAAGTGTAATCCAAGAGTCATAAATCTTTCATGAAAGTTTTTTCATGATACCTAGCATTGCTCATATTTTAGGTTGGGCGGTGTTGTTCCAGCCTGTAGGGCTCACCACAGACTCCGTCTTCATAATTCAAATATTTTATTTTATTAAATTTTTTATGTATTTTATTCCTATAAAAAATTAAATTAATCTGATAATTGTAATTAGTTTTTTTTTTTGTGAAAAATAAGATGAAATTGAATTAATTACAATTATCAAATCAATTTAATTTTTTTTATGAATAAAATACACACAAATTTTGACAAAATAAATTATTTAAATTATCAAAACGAGACCGTCGTGAATCCAACGGGCCGAAATAGTGCCATCCAATCCAAAACAGTGGCTAAAGGGGATTCTCCTCCATAATTTGAATAAGTATATTTTTTATTTTTTTTATGAAAAAATATATAAACAATGAGCATTTACACATAAGTTCTAATTTATAAACTTATACTCCATTAAGTCTTAATTAAGATTTTTTTAACCTTCAAGTCTCATTAAATTTTTAATAGTCGAAATTGTCATTCAAATAATGATTGTTCATCATTTATAATTATATATAAGTGAACATGATGATTTGATATTTATTTTAATTTTCAAAACTTTAAAATATCAACTTTTAAATTGAAAAAACTAAAAAAAAATTATGTGCAAAAAGAAAAATTGAAATAATTTTTTTGTAAAAAACTCAAAATTTTGTGTCTATAAAGGAGTATGATGATAGAACATTGATGTGCAAAATTGAAAAAAAAAAAAAAGATATAATTGAAAAAACTGATAATGTTCTTAGTTTTAAAACTGGAAAAAAATTAATCAGTGTGTTTGGTTTCAGTTTTTTAAAAATTGATTTTTTTTATTTTTTGTATTTTTTTTATTTTTAGTGAATATTTTTAAAATTTTATGCAATTTTTTTTACTTTTTTAGATGCACCTTACGTAGATGTATCTAAATAGCAAAATATTTGTGAAAAAATATTTTTAAAAATTAATAAATACACAAAAATACGAAAAATATACTGAATTTTCATATTTTTTTGGTATTTAGTGAATTTTGTAAAGTTTTTTTTCACAAATATTATACTTTTTAAATGTATTTATGTTAGGTGTGTTTAAAATTTTAAAAAAAAAATGCTTAGAATATTAAAAAAATTAATTGAAAACATTAAAATACGAAAAATAAAAAAGTAAAATTTTCTGAAAACTGTTTTCTAAAAACTAAAACCAAACAAGCTGAATAATCTTTTCGATTTTATTGGATAGTTGAGTCAAACCAATAAGTAAAAACATTTAATCTTATGCTCTATAATTATCTGAAACATTGCTATACAAAATTGATAATGTTTTTAGTTTTAAAAATTGAGAAAAACTGATAATATTCTCATTTTTACCTCTTATTAATTCAAAAAAAATTAAATATGACCTGAATTATCATAACATTTATAAATAAAATTTTTAAATAATTAACTCTATAAACAAATAGAGAAGCTTGGTAAGCCAGGTAAATTCAATTATTTAGAAGAAATTCTATTTCCAACACCCTGATATACTCAGTCCACACATTTAATGAAAAAATAAATTAATGACAATTATATCCTATTTAAAATTTACTATAATAGTCCTTGATCAACCCCCTATTATTATATATATAAATTCTCTGTACACATCCGAAGCCAAATTAACAACCAAAAACAAAGAAAACCCACTAAATCAAGCTCAGAAGAGTATAATTCAGTACATGCAACACTTAAAAATTTCATAAAATTCAACCCTGCCAAACTCACCCAAGATCTTGCCACGACAACAAATCAGATAGCTTCATCCCTCTCGAATCGAATTACTCCGTGCTGCCCAAGCTCAAGAACGTCACAGGATCGATCCTTCTGGATCGTCCCAGATTCCCGCCAAACACTCGAGCTAGGGCTAGTGAACCTGATACTCCTCCTCCGACGAGTAGTAGTCCTGCAGATTGACCGCCCGATTCCACGAGTGGTCGTCGAGAGTAGCCGGAGAGACGGCGGTAGAAGGAGAAGAAGAGGTCGATGGACTTTGGTCTTCACGGGAGTGGTGGAAATTCAAGTGTATATTTTGAGGGAAGGTAAAGTGTGTGTACACAAGAGTGAAGGGGTTTCTTTTGTAATTTTAAAGATGTGGGTTGAGATAATTATTTAATAATTAAATTAATAGGGATGTGTATTGAGAAAAGATTTGTCTTGAGTTTATTAGGGTGTTGGAAATAGAATTTCCCATTATTTAGGGATGTAACTAGTCCTCATTTTTTTTTTTTTTTGAACGTTACTAGTCCTCTATTCGTAGAATATTTGTCAACCTCGCCTGTCTTCCTGTGATACATGTGATACCGTGCCTGCATTCACATCAGAAATGTTTTTTGGCACTAAAAAAGCTGCTCCTAATGTCTCTAATGCCCAAAATGACGTCGTTTTGAACATTTTTCTTTCTTTTTTTTTTCCTTATGCCTTGTTTTTTTTTTTTTTAGGGGCATTCGGGGCTACATTTTTCAGGGCCCTATCATTGCTGCATTCACATTGGCTAGAGTTTTGATTCCGGTTTAAACCGCTGGTACATCAAAGAATAAAAATAAAAACTAAAAAAAATATTTTATTTTTTTTAAAAATTATTAGAAGATAAAATTATATAAAAATGATGAATATTTTTTTCATTAAGTTTTAATTTTTAATTTTTTTAAAAGCTAAATTTTCACTTTAATCTAAACCATTTGAACTTTGTACCAACAAAAAAAATGAATATTCCATGCTACACTCCCTTAAAATTGTATATGGTACGGTTTAGTTATGAATATACGTGGTCTTGTAATAGATATTCTCAGAGCACTATATGTAATTAGAAAAATGCTTGAGAGCTCTAAAATAAGAGCTCTAAATCATGCACTAATGACATGGAAGTATGTGGGGTCCAGTCTGATGTGATGTTTTGGCTTGAAATTTTTTTTTTTGGACATGCCAACTCATTAGAGCTCTTTTAGAGCTCAACTTTTAGAGGTCTATAGCATTGTTGTATGTAATTATTTGTGTGGTACTTTGAGTTGTTGACGTAGAGAAAATTTTACGTATAGTAGTGATTGTAATAAATTAAAATTTTAGAGATAAAAATTTAAAGATGAAATTATTTTTTTTAAATGAAATATTTTAATTCTCAAAAGTATCATTGTTGCATTTTTAGTGATAAATTAGATATTTAGTTATAAAAAAAAATGTCTAAAAAAGTAAACATTTTGGTTCGAAATTGTTTTGGTTATAAAAATTCATTTATTAGCGATATTTTTAATATTTTTATTTCTAAAGATTTTTTATTTTTTTATATTTTTGACTTTTTGAGATGACCTTTCCGTAATGATTTACACGAGAAATTGGTTTCCTAACAAAATTTTTATTTTTGGGTACAAAAAAAAAAAAAAGTTTTTAAAACACTCATACGTTTTAGTTTTAACTAGCTGAGAGAGAAGAAATGACTCTCAATTAGTTTTTGTTAATTTTCTTAATAATCAAGAGCATCTTTTGGACAACCTGATAATTTTTTTGTCTTATTTATGAGTCCAAGCAAGCACCCTTGGCTTGGGGCACCTTCTATAACCTTAAAGTACAAAGAAGGCCAATCCAGTTCTATTTAAAAACCAGACACCCGCTGCAGGAATCTGGTATTGGAGTCTCGCATTGAACTATGAAACCCGGTATTTTTCATTAAAATTGATTTTATCTCGGGTGACTAAACTCAAAAGTGAAATCGTTTAGAAACCCCCGTGTTTTTCATTAAAAAAAAGCGATTTAAGCATTCACAAACTAGAAGCTATGAGGATCTTGTGCTTGAACTTGTGGATGTTGTGGAATTATCTATTGGTTCTCGTCCACTTACCATAGATTGAAAAGGAAAAATTTTAGAATTCAGGTCGGCCCATTACTTTAGAAAAGTTACTAATATCCCAATCATACTTTTCTTCAAGAATCACGATTTTCAATACTGAAAAAGAATAGGATCCTGTCAACACGGCCTTTTTCATTTCAGTTACTTCCACCTCTACTAAACAAAATGAATTCTTCCATTTGACTACCATCTTTTCTACCTCCCTTGCCAAAAACGTGCGTTGTTCCATTCCGAAAAAATCTTACTCTGTCTGTCTTTTCGCCACATCGGGGCTCTGGAGAGGAAGAATTTCATTGCCTATGAAAGAAGTAGCCACCACAGGAGTCTTTAGGAATTCAGCTATCTTCGTCGGAGTGAAAGACCAGAAGTGCGGTGTTGACACTTTGAAAACCTCAAATACAAGAGGGGAGGATAGATATAACTAAGAGAAGTAGCAATATCCTTATTCATTAGTTCGCAGTTCTAGTTGGTGCTGAAGACGAGAAATGACCCGAAATTGGATCTTGGTCTATTTGAGATTGTTCCTTTTAATCGTAATCAAAGATGTTTTCCTGTCTCTCGTTTCTTTTATGAACAAATCGAAGAACCCAATGGATCGAACTTTTACTCCGGGAAACTGGATCGCCCCGGCGGGCTTGCTCTGACTCAGAGGGCCCTGAAAAGCGCAAGACTCCAGTAACTGATCGTTTTGTAGGTGAAGGGGCGGATCGATCAGGAAGTCAATCTTTCTCATACCGTTCTTTCGTATCTAGCCCCCCAACCAACTAAGGGCAAGCTGCGGCTTTGGAACCTCGGATGGATTTCTACTTCCTCTTCTTTGACGTTGACACCTCTCGGGTAGGAATGTTAACTTCCTCCGAATGTGCTTCCTCAGATCCATGCGGAGGTTTGTACAATGTCCTACCATTCCAGAATGGTACTTACAGTGAGCTTTCTTTCGGGTCACTTGGCCCTTACGGGGAAAGGGGCTCTTGCTCTTACTCGTTCTGGTCGAGCCTACACATCTATCTCTCAATTCAAAGTCAAAGTAGACTACCGCAACTTTCATTTGAATGTAATTTCATCGACAACCACTTTGCTTACCACTCCTACTGCTAGCTCTCACTGCTTTCTCACTTCCAATAGCAGGTCATGGAGCTCTCTGACCGTGTTCTTATATTTACCGAGGAATTGGATCCTAAGAGATAAGCATAGGAGCTTATCTCATCTTGAAGTGTCTCTTAACCCCTTTGGTTTCGAGGTGGACCCTTTCACTCTATTTTCTTGGAAAGAGTAATAAGAGAAAAGATGATAATGTAGATAGAGCCTTCCAAGGAAAGTTTCCGAATAGGAAATATGCTAGCTATGCTCATCAGAGTACCAGACTTGATCATGTCTATTCCACTTGTCCTAAAATCAGTGCGGGAGACTGGGGAATGGGTCGAGTAAACTCCCCTGGGGCTGAAAAAATAACAGACGAAGCTTTACTTAGATAGGGCTTTATTGGTATTGATTTCTTCTTAGTGATTGAAAATGAGGGCGCCTGGGTATGTTATGGAAAGGGAAAGGACCAAGCGCAATCAGATTCAAGAGAATGAGAGGCCAAAGCTCAAAGAAGGTGGATTCTCTCTACTAAATAGATCTCATCCATCAAGTTTTTTGGCTCGTAATAAAGCTAGGGTCCTGATCGAGCAACTAGTAGTCCTATCTATCCACCTCTCCAGACACAATATCTTGAGTACCTATGATGGTGACCACATCTGCTGGCATGTGATTTTTGGACATAAAATCGAGTCCTTGTAAATGGGCAGAGCCAAGTGCTCTTATTTTACGACGGTAGGGACGATTGCTTCCATTACTGACCAGAAAGACACCAAATTCTCCTTTAGGTGCTTCAACTGCGGTACAGGTAAAAGGAGCTGGTACGGAAAAACCTTCTGTATAAAGTTCGAAATGGTGAATTGAGGTAGAGTAGACCGATGATCCTGTAGTCATTTGGCCGGCTATTGAAAGAAAAAGCTTGCATCTGCTCCCCCTATTATATAACCGGTCACATCTAATGTTGGTGCTTATTATGAAATTTTGTGGTAATTTTTTTTTTTTTTTTTTTTGGTGGCAAAATTCATTTTATCCCTTTGTGGTTTAAGGCTGGAGCACTTTAGACCCAAATATAATCAGAAAGCTCTATGTGGTTTTGGACTAAGGTACAACCGCTAGTTTTTCCAACCAAATGAAATATGTATCACACAGACCATTTTAAGAGTAACACTAGTTTTCTAAAAAAATAAAGTGAAATTAACTCAACAAAAGTACCATTTTATCCTTATCTTCTCCAAATCTAAAATTAGATTAAGATCTAAATTAAAAACAAATTAAATTAAGGATTGATATAAAATATAATTAAATTAAGATGTACAAATTACAATAAATAATTAAAATTTTAAGATTAATTGTGATTTAAATATAATTAAATTAATGAGTTAGGAATTACAGTAAATAATTAAGGATTTAGAATTAATTACCATCTAAAATACAATTAAATTAAAATTAGATTAAAAAGTTGAAAATTATAATAAATAATTATGAAATTATGATTTATTTTAATTAAATTAATTTTAGAAATTATAAATTGTGTATGAAAGAGGAGAGAGAAAGAAAATAATAAAAAAAGCATTGGGCTTTCTGGCTAACCGTTGCATTTTAGTTCAAAATCACATTGGGATGTTACTATAAATGAATCATAGGAGGTAAAGTTCTTTAGTCTCAAATCATGAGTGGATGATATGAATTTTGTGTTTTTTTTTTTTTCTATATTTTTTGGATAGACAAAATAAATTTTATTACTTCAAACATAGTAAAAAGTTTTAAAATTTGAATTTGTGAGATTTTTATAGTGTTTTTTTTATGATCTAAATTGATTTTAATTATGAAATTTTTTGCTGCATCGTTATGAATCAAAGTGACTTTGGTTTGCAGTTTTGTGGTAGTTTTGAAGGTATTTTTGTTATGAAATAATTTGATTTTGTTATAACTTATTGTGGGGCTAATTATGAATCATAATAGCTAATATTTTAGTGTCAATGGTGTTAGATATATTTATTGGTATATTAATTAGTGTATCAATATATATTATGATATTATTATTTTAAAATTATGAATCACACCCATTATATAAATTACAAAGATCTAAAATTTTTAAAATTATATCACATTATCTATTAATATATTAATTGGTGTGTATAAATTTAACCTAGCACATAGGATATGAAGGATTTTTTTGGTGTGTACAGTAATATTTTTCAAAAAAAAAAAAAAGAACAAACAAGAAAAGCATGAAACATACCAAAAAAATTTGTGGTAGAAAAATGTTTTAGGGCATGGCTTCTGCCCAATTCTTAATCAGACTGAACCGTATTGTTGGGCCTGTGAGGATTCACCACGGGTCCCGTTTTGATAATCTGAACCGTTTAATGTGTAGAACTCATCGAATACTATATATTTAAAAAAATCATGTTAATCGGATATCGATAGTTATATGATCAAATCAGTTTTGTATAAAAAAAAAAATAGACGGTGAATATATTAACGGTTGACAAAAATCTATTTTGATCACATAGCTATCGATATCCAATTAACGTGATTTTTTATAGGCATACAACACTTCACGAGTTCTACACATTTAACGTTTCAGATTATCAAAACGAGACCCGTAATAAACTTCTACAAATCTAACAATAAGATCCAATTCAATTAAGGACTTGACAAAAGCCATCCATCCGACAACAATCAACCTACCACATAACCTTTTTTACCTACCACATAACCTAATTGCTGAATGTTTTAGCAAATACGTGTTGCATGGGCATATGTCGTACTGTCAAAGTCGGTCTTAAAAATAATTGCACCATAAAAAAAATGAGAGTTTTTAATTTGTAAAAACAGAAGAGTTTCTATTAAGATGAAATTTTTAATTCAGTAATGATAGAAACCTCTGCCAAACACAATTTTCATAATTTTTAAAATAATTTGAATTATTCATATTATTTATTAATATACTAATTAATATATTAATTGGTGTGTATAAATTTATCCTTGCACATAGGATATGAAGGATTTTTTTGGGTGTGTACAGTAATATTTTTCAAAAAAAAAAAAAAAAACAGAACAAACAAGAAAAGCATGAAACATACGAAAAAAATTTGTGATAGAAAAATGTTTTAAACCCATCCATCCGACAACAATCAACCTACCACATAACCTTTTTTACCTACCACATAACCTAATTGCTGAGTGTTTTAGCAAACACGTGTTGCATGGGCATATGTCGTACTGTCAAAGTCGGTCTTAAAAAAAAATTGCACCATAAAAAAAATGAGAGTTTAAATTTGTAAAAACAGAAGAGTTTCTATTAACATATTTTAATTCAGTAATGATAGAAACTTCTACCAAATACAATTCTTATAATTTTTAAAGTAATTTAAATTATTTATGTCATTATCAGATATAATTTTCAAAAAAAAATTTAAACATATCAATAATTTGCGGAGGTCATTTTTTGTTTCTTTTTCAATTGTAAGGAAAACTTTTAAATTATATTTTGAGATACGTGCTTAAATTTGGTTTGATTCATAACAAATTTAATTTGTGGCTAAAAAATCTGGAGAGATTTTCTCATTTACTGTTAGTACTTTTTTTACCATAATCTTAAATCAAAGCATATTTTTAAAAATTTAAAATTTTTGAAGTACGATAATTATACCATAAAAAAAATTAAATTCTCTAAAAATGACTAATATTTTAGAACGAAAGGAATATAAATTTCAAATCCATCCATCGCGTTATATGATAAATTTTTTTTAAAAAAAATATTTCATAATTAAATTCAATCACATATTATATTTTTAAAATAAATATATTGACGTCATTATGAATTAAAAAATTTTGTATAAAAATTGAAGGATTCTTAAACAAATTTAATAGTGGGCCGAGCCAAATTAGGCTAGATTGAAAATAAATTCTAAATCTAACTCATTAATATATCAGACTGAAAATATTGATCGAACGTAATTTTATGGACTAAAACAATTTTTTCCACCCCTACAAAAATAGAGTTGGATGCTCACCCATAGCTGTGCCGGCTTCGAATCCTCTATCCCTCCTCCCCTCCCAATCTTCTGTTCCGTGGTCCTTATTCTGCCACGTGTTATCACAAAAAATTAATCCAAAATTTTTCTTCCACGTCACCATTCATCTTCATCATCGATTAAGACGACGAAGAACTTGTCAGAAGGATCAACTACTATGTCCCATTCATAAGTCCAATTTCAAATCCCGCTTTTAAAAGATTAATTACATCGTAAATACATTTGATGCCATGGCCCCTTTAACCCCCATCAAAACCCCGATGAAATCAATTCGTCATAGCTATGAAGATCAATAATCCATCATAGATGTTTTCTTCCTTCGTCTCTCTACTGGAAAGCATCAATTGCTTACTTTCATATATGGCCTAGGGCATCCTTTTCTTGGGTCCACTCTGATCAGATTCAGTACGTTCCTCTCTTTTAGATCTGGATTTGCCTTAATTTTTTCTTGGTGATAACCAGTTGTTTTAGGGCCTGACTTCTCTCCGGTCAAATATGGATGGGCCGGTCTTATCCGGCCCTTTGGGGCCACCTCGGTCGTGTTTCGATAAGCTAAACCGTCAATGTGTAGAACTCGTCGAGTATTATATGCTTGTAAAAAATCACGTTGATCGGATATCGATAGCTATATGATCAAATCAGTTTTTTATGAAAAAAAATGGACAGCGAAAAATAAAACGGCTTACAAAAAACTGATTTGATCATATAGCTATTGATATCCGATCAACGTGATTTTTTACAGCCATATAGTACTCGACGAGTTCTACACATTGAGCGGTTTAGATTATCGAACACAACCTGTAGTAGGCCCCAAAGGGCCGACAGCACCGTCTAGTCCAGATTTGGGTGAAGAAAAGCCCTTGTTTTAGATATAGGTTTGATTGGTTATCTGGTTTACATGTCAATTTTTATGATTGAAGGAAATAAGAATTTATTACCACAAATACGGTTAAGAATTTATGGCCACAAATATGGTGGCGGCTACTTGCAGGTCTCCCCTGGCCACAATGAACTATGAAGATGAAATCCACGTTTTTTTTTTTTTTTTTTTTTTTTAATCCAAAAGATTAAAAGACAAATTTAAAGCTGGATAAGCTAATGACTAGTGAGAGAAATAGTGACAGAGAAGGGCAGAGAGACGAGTCAATTTTTTTGCCACAATCAGAAAATAATTTACTGTTGTTAGAACAATCTTTTATGTAAATAAAATGAATTAAAATAACTCAAACAAAATAAAATAAAATTTACAGAAATTATTTTGTTGAACCAAACAAAAATTAAAAGACCAAGTCGAGTGTGTGACACTCTGTTCTTAAGACAGATTCGCCCCGCTACGGTGTTTACGGTTGAGTGGTGTCTATCTCCCAGGATATAATAATCTTCACAAATTGTAGTAGCACTCCAAACAATTTGTTCGGCAAATCAAACATGTGTTCTAGCTCTCTGAATTTTCCCTAAAATAATATGAAGAATAGAGGATGCAAGAGTGCAAAATGAAGGCAAGGAAAAATGAATTTTTTTGGAAATCAATCAAAATTGGAATGGGGCTGCCTTTATATAGGCTTTGTTGGCACCTATTCAATTTGAATAGAAAATGTATGAAGAAGGGACATAACCATTCCTTTAAAATAAAGAGACACCATGAAAGGTTTGCACACTTTCATTCAAATGGAGGTTTGACCCTTTATTTAAAACAAAAAGACACCACGAAAGGTTATACCCTTTTATTCAAAATAGAGTCTATTTCAATTTACAACTACCACTTTATAAATTTCCAACAACTGTTTGGCTCCATGTTTTGCCACAATAAGAAAATGCACCTAAGATCAAATATTTTCATCTAAAAAATATTTAAAATTTTAAAAATATTCACTAAAAATAAAAAAAAAATACGAAAAATAAAAAAACTCAGTTTTTAAAAAATTGAATTTAGAAATTTAAAACTAAACATATTGAATAATTTCTTGTTTCATGGAGAAAATATCTCTCATTCTAAGGAGAAAATTTCTAATTTATTTCACGAAGAAAATCTTAAATTATGAACTTTTAACTTTTTTATAATGTAAAATTTTTTGAAATACGATACTCTCCGTTCATCTACTTTACAACGAGTTGAGAGTCTTCAAACACAATAAGCTCATGGATTCCCATCTGAATTGCAACAATAATGTGAACGAAATTGGAAATATAATATGAATGTTCATAGTAAATAATAAATATATAATTAATTGGTAAAAAAATAAAATATATATTAAAGTACAATATGAATGTTCACAATAAATATATAACTAATTTTCAAAAAAACAACTTTTATACCAAAATATAATGTGAATGTTTATAGTTTACAATTAATATACAACTAACCTTTAAATAAAAAAAACTCATATGAATGTGAAGATTTACACTGGAACATGAAAATATAAATAAAAGTAAAAATTGACTATTTCGATTGTTCAATAGTAACAAAAAAAAAAATTGTTCAACCAACAAACATGGTAACAAAAACAACAAATATAAAACTAACTTTTGAAAAAAGAGTCAAAATATAATGTGAATGTTCACAATTTATAATTAATATAAAATTAGCTTAAAAAAAATAAACTCACGCTAATGTGAACATTTGCATTGTAACGTTAAAACATAAAATAAAATTAGAAAAAAATGAAAATTGACTATTTCGATTGTTCAATGATAACAAAAATAATTATTCAACAAATAAATATAATAACAAAAACAACAAACATATAACTAATTTTCAATTTTTTTTTTCAAAAAAACTCATACCAAAATATAATGTGAATATTTATAATTTACAATTAATATACAACTAGTCTTAAAAAAAACTAAATTCATACCAATGTGAACATTCACACTTCAACATAAAAATATGAAACAAAATTGAAAGAAAAAAATCGACTATTCCGATTTTTAGTGACATCAAAAAATAATTTTTCAAACAACGAGCATAATAACAAATTATATACAAAAAAAATTATCAAACAATATATAAAAAAATCATCAAATAGTTCATATATATTGTCGCAGCTTTTTAGAAAAATCTGTATATAATCAATGCCGATATAATGCCGATGAATAAACTACACAATATCAATGGCTAAACAAATTGACGAAGAGACTATAGTTTATGTGTTTGTTGGCTTTTTGGCTTTTCGAAGGGTATATTTGTAAATGTGAGCGTGCCAGCAAGGATCAATCAGTCCTTACAGAAATTATAATTGCCAAACAATTATCAGGCGACTATGTTTTAGTTCTTTCAGCCTCAATGAAGAGGACTTTTACTGGTGGCTTGACTTTAGGAGAAATTAAGAGAAATAACAATTAATTCGAAGAACAATTGAAGTATTTTATTAACATAAACACTTACAATAGTCCAAACTCAGCCTTGAGGAAGTTCTGACAACAATCTACTTGAATCTACTTGAAGACTACTCCTATGAACTGAAGTACGATCTGGTATTTAAAGAACAAGTATTTAAAGTCTGAAAGGTAAAAGCGGAAAGGAAAATATGAAGTAAAACTGATTTATATGATCTGAGTCTGGGGCCTTTTCGAACTTCCCTATTTATACTTGTTAGAGATGACCTTCGAACTGTACTTCGAACCGTCGAACTGCTCCTCCATGATCGCTGATCATGTTACCTTAGAAATAGTTCCACTATGCCATCACTTGCAGTTGGACTTCCCTCCTGTTTTTGAATTTGAATATAGGTAACCGTTGAAGCCACGTCACCTTGCATCTCATTCCTGATCTAGTGCTACTCAGACCACTTGAGAACCAATATTTATTGCCACGTGTATGATTGAGATTTAAGATTAAAATCATCTTTCAATAATACCCTCATTCTGCCACGTGTCAAATTGTAATTGGCTTTTACAAAATATGTAGCCAACATTACCCCCCGCACTAATATACCCAATACTTGGAGATATTAGTGAATCAAAAAACTTTTCCCTTGCTTTTTGGAACGTGCAAAGAATCTATTTTCAGGAAACACAACCGTCACCCATTTTGGTGATCATTTGCATTAACGCTTAACTTCGTTTGACGTTCCAATACCTTCAGCATTCGAACGGATTATGACTCAATCACCTTCTCACTCTGTTGATCGAGCATACGAAGAGCCATTGAGTAATCTTTGTTTCCCCTCGAAAGAATCTCCACGCATTTATTAGCCACCTTTACGCCTTTCTATATTCAGTCATGGAGGCTTTCGCGGATTATCAACCTTTGGAATACGACCACATTGCCTTCAATCCTTTGGTTTACAAACTCATTGATACAAAAAGTACTTCCCCTAAACTTCCCTCGCACTTTGAACGAACAACTCTCAAGCCTTTGTTTCAACAAATTGCAAATATGGAATTGGGAAATTTTTCTTCACAAGCTTACGCTTGGGATGAAGCTATAACTTCTTCATCTTCCGGTTTTGGATGGGCAATGATAACCGGTCTGCGAGTCACAGGACTTGAGGGAACGGATCAATCATCATTTTGTTGAGTTCACTGACCCTTTAGATTTTCCTTCCTACGCTCGAAGCTCGGTGGTTTATCCTTATGTGCCCATCGACCTTCGACGTAGTTTAGAGGAGAATTTGATTGTGGCTTGGTATACATCCTCCATGCCCACAAGGATAATGCACCCTGCCCGGTGCTTGGAAGAATCACAAGGATATACCCCTTCATTTTTAGCCAAGAAAGCGCAGATTTGCTCTTCTGACTGGCTTGACTATATTAATGCCTTTGTTCCTCCCATCCCTGTGTCATCTCCCCCAACTGAAGCAACCACTTCTTCTTCTCCATCTTCTGGAATGGAAGCATCCATACCTTCTTCATCCTTCGAAATAGAAGCATCCACACCTTCTCCATCCTCTGGACTAGAGGCATCCACACCTTCTCTTTCTTCTGAAGCAGAACCATCTACTTCTTCTCCTCCTCCCACTCTTTCTTGGATAGAGAAATTAAAGCTTGCTCTTCCAATGGACAAAATCTTCCCTCCTTACAAACCTCCATCATCTCCAACTCCATTTGAGCGGAAAGAAGCCCAACTTCTGCTCGCAGCTTTTTCTCACCTACCCTTTAATGTTCTTGAGGATGACATTCCTCTCAAGAACTTCCAATGGGCTTGTGATATTCTGACTAGGGGCCATATCCTTAATCCTATCGCCCAAGCAGAACTTCACTTGTTCTGGATCAACTTCGATTCTCCATTGGCATCGAAACTCCAAAGTCACCACTCAGTCTTTGGATCAACTTTCATCTCTTCGAATTCATGCTCAATACGAAGCAGAAAACTTCATTGAAGACTTTGATGACTTCAAAAATAAGGATTCTGCGTATTGGGATGATTTAGTTTTAGATGAGTTGGAACAAAAATTGAGGGAGGAGGCTTTCGAAGCAAAGGCTGAAGAGCTGTATTATGAAGTGAGAGCACATCAACTCATGCAGCCAGCTTTGGAAGAGATGGAAGACATAATAAAGAAAGAACAAATATTCATTGATCATTGTTGGACGAAATTCCATGATCTTGTAATTTATTCTATTCCTTATTTTTATGAGCTTGAATTTGTACCAAAATAAGATTACTTAATGTAATTGTCTTGGCTCTTAATGAAAGCAAAGTCCTCTGTACTTGACATTGTTTGACTCTGTTTCCTCTTACTTTTAAAAGCCAACTTGTAGCCTTAAATTAAATAATCTCACCCTTTGAATTTGGACTCACTTATTTTCAATGAAACATTAAAGAAACCAATATGTCTTTTTCCAATTTATGGAACAAAATTTGACAATTTTGGTTAATATTATCTCAAATCAATGCTTCGAAGTTAACAACCTTACTTTTCAAAACTAATCATAACTGACATATGATTACAGTTAATATAGTCAGTCATTTTTTAAATTGACCATTCTGCCTTTGAAAAGCATTTTATGCTGTCTTAATTCTATGGACAACCTTCCCTTGTAAAAACCAATGATTGGTTTTGATGTTCTTTGCATCTTAGCATCTGTAGTTTACTTCGAAGCCGGATTCTGTATTTCGAAGCCGTCTTACTTGATTCCTTGGAGCCAAAATTGGCTTCGTAGCCAAATATTGTTCTTCGAAGCTGACGTCAATATTTAGAATGTGATCTTCCCTCCAAAACTATCAATATTGGAAGAGTCTCCTCATATTCACACTTTTAGTACATAACGCAATATATTTTTCAGACATAAAATCTTTTAAAAGCCCCTTTGCTTTGTACTCTGAAATCACTTGCTCTTTTGGCGCACAAACCCTACCAATCTCTTGTTAAACCCCTCTTCCTTTTTACTCACCATCAATGGATCCTTCCTCACTAAAAGTGCTTACTGGTGATCGTATCAGTCCTACCATGGCTTTGAAGCGATGTATCGATGAAGAAATCACCAAACTTTCATCTGGTGAGTCAAGCCACATAGATGGACGTCTTTTCGTGCCTCGTCATAGCAATAAACAGGAATACGTCCTTGGCCCTATTTTTCGGGAAGCTCCTGCTCAACTCGCAGCCCTATATCCTCGCTTGGAGGACCATTTCCTTCTTCTGAAGAAGGGCTTGATTAGAAGCGGAGGGTGAATCGTCCTCACCGCTTTGGCCGACAATGAGGACTGAATGGGAAGAATGGTATATGAGTTGTACTGCGAGAAGATGACTGCAAGAGCTCTATTCTCGATGCCCTTCGTCTTTCGAGTTCATTATTCACGAAGACCCTTTCTTGATACCTCTTTGCCTTATGTTTCTGGAATATGTCTTTTAATTTCTTCCAATTTCGGTGCGGCATGATGGCCCCCACCATTCTTGATATTTGCCATCTCTTAGGGCCTTCCCCCCATGGTTCTCCATTTACTCCCAACTACCCAGACCTTCCTACTAAGTTTTCTCTTCCATCCTTAAGCTCCTCTTACAGTGACTTCGTAAAGTCTGAAAATAAAAAGGAAGGTCCTGTGAAGGACAGAGAGCTATTTTCCTTTATTTTATATTGGTTATGCAAATTCCTCTTTTGCACCTCATCTCAGAGGATTATGCCTGAATTTGTTCCTCTCGCGAAGGCACTTGTCTTGAAAAAACATATAGCTCTTGCTCCTTATCTTTTAGGCCATGTTTACAGAGTCTGCTCCCAATTTTGTGAGAAACCTCTTGATGCTAACCAAGGAGGTCCCTTCTGGGTGCTTCAACTTTGGCTCTTCGCCTATTTCACTGACCTACACCCCAAATGTTTAAAATTCCTTGTTCAGGATCCTAGTACTTATGGAGAAAAGTATGCTAGGATTGCCCTTTACCCTGCTTCCTTTGCTTACTACTTTACCTTCTTTTATCAACTTCCCATTTCTCCATCTGCCTCTTTCTTCTGTCCTTTTGAAGCCAATAAAGGACCAGCCTGGCTGCAAGCTTTCCTGGCTGATAAAGAATGCTCCACTTCTCCTCATAAAGACATGTGGGCCTCTATACTACTACCAAGGGAATTGTTCATTGGTAGTTTAAACCCTCGAGCCTACAAATGCATCTCTGAGGTGTACTGCCCTTCTCAATTTGCCAGACAATTTGGACTCACTCAAGGGATACCAGTTCCTCTTTGCAGTCTTTCAAATGTTCATCTCACTGTCAGAGATTTGAGAATATCCAAATCCAGACTAGAGACGGCAATTCTCAAACTACTGAAAGAGTTGAATGAGTTCCAATTTATCCCCTTTCTTCCATATGGCTCAGTCTTGAAAAGATTCCAGGCGGTGGGCGATCAATATGGAAGTGCGCCTATCTGAACATCCCCATGACTTGCTGGTAGGATTAGGAGTGCCTTCGAAGGCTAAACCAACGACATCTAAGGACATTCCCCCTCTTCACGAGGCTGCCATGACTAATCCTACAACTTCATCCCCTCCAGCTAGAGTTACTAGAGCTGCTTCGAAGAAGGGTGAATATTTTCAGACTTCTCCTTTTCCTTTCTTTTGAATCTTCTGTTCCTTTCCTTTACATTTTGTTCTTTGGTGCAGGGCCCTCACATGAAGAATCTCCCAAGAGAAATTTGAAACTTTAGTTTCTCAAAAAGAAACAACAACAACAAAAACAAAAAAGAAAGCTAGTTCTCCCTCCTGAGGAATCCGAATCCTTGGGCGAAGAAGAAGTTGAGCAAGAGCCAGAAATGTCCTTGCAGAGAACAAAGAGAGCAGTAGTTGCCTCCTGCTGATACAATTCGCATCCTTCTTTGAAGCACCCTTGTAGTAATGGAGAAAGCACTTACTTCTGAAACATCTGAAACCCAAATTGAGGAGAGGGAGATTGAAAAAGAACCAGTAGCACCACTGCCAAGGAGGAAGAGAAGGAAGATGACTGTTTCTGCTGCTGACTTGGTGGAAGATCCGATCCATGAAGCCGCCAAAGCGATGAAACGAGAACATTCTAAAGCAATAATCGCGTTTTTAAGAGGGTTGAAGAAAAAGCAACAACAGGTTTACGAGAGGCGAAAACTAACTTCTTTGATGTGTTACAAAGAGAAAGCGCTCAAGACAACAAATTGTCGAACATTATTCTCTTGAGCTCTCCCATCAATATCAACACTTCCGAAACAAGTAATTTCTTTCATACTTCTGCTTTTTTCTTTCGTCAGCTTTAAATATTTGAAGTTTGACATTGCTTTACATTTCTTCCTTCTGCAGTAACAACCACTGCGCTTGTCTTTCCAATGGGGCCTCTTCGGTTTGATTGAAGTTGACGGATCACGAGCGTAAAGACTATTCAAATACAACTTCCCAAGCCTATGCTTCCTGTACCTTCCTTGAGTCTCAACATTCCTGCATCTCTTCTTCTTGGCCTAGAACCATATCTTCCTTTCCTGACTTTCAATCTACCTCAGTTCATTCCTTCTTCGAACCTTGCCCTTCTTTCTTCCAAGGATATTCCAGCTGTTACTCCAATCCTAGTGACAGTTGATTCTTCCACAGAGGGTGCTGGTAATTCTCCAATTCATGGTTCATCACCTATGCCTATTTCCAGCCCCTCTTCACTTGATTCATTGGTGGCTAAGACTATAGAAGCTGCCAAAGATGCTCCATCCATTTCTCCCATCCCCATGCAGCCCTCTGTGTCTTCCTCCACAATACTTTCTATGCCCTTCATGCCTAGGGATGAAGTAAACATCTTCGAAGGAAGACTTGCTAGTCTTTTCGACATACCTTCTACTTCTCCAACCTTTAGTGCTGAAGCTGAGCCATTAGTCTTGGCTGACTCCTTGCTGGAGATTTTTGAGAATTCTTCCTTCAGCAACAAACCTTCTGTGCCTTCAATAGACATAGACACATGTCTAGAACTGCTAAATTCCTTTTCAAGGATTCCCTTTGAGGCTCTACAAAGGCCTACTATCAGAAATGGGTTCCTTCAGTGTTGTAACATTCTTTGGCGATGCGCTTTGAATGTTTCAAGTCATCTATCTCGGTAATGACCACCATCGATTTTACCTCAACATTTGTCGGTGCTAAGGTTGCGGATGAGAAACTAACTAGGGACGAGTTTTGTTTCTCAAGTGCATCTGAAATGTCGAACTCAAGGAACAACATTCCTCTGCTTCCAAGTTTGAATCCAAGCTGCTAGAGAAGAAGGCCCAATCGGAGGAGAATTAGGTCAATAAACCGCCTTGGGTCGAATCGACACCAAATTGCAGATCACTAACCAAGAATTGACTGATCGTAAAAAGGACATGGCTACAGCTATCAAACTGTTCCCATCACTTAGCAATAGGAAATCCGTTGTACAAAAACAATTAAGACATTGTAATGATTTCTGGGCCAATCTATGGCATAATGTATTTAATTCTTTATAAAAGAACAAATTTTGTCCATCCTTTGAGTAGTCTCATGTTTTTGTATTTGATGTTTATTCTATTCCTTGTGTTTCCCAAATGGTTGGAAAATAAGGCTTCAAATATCTTCCATTAATCTTTTTGGGATGTACATAACCATTCAAATTTCTTAAATGGTATGCCCCAAAAGGCAAAACTCTATGAACTTGATATGGTCCTTCCCAGTTAGGTGACCATTTGCCAAACTTATGGCTTTTAATCCCTATTGGGAGTATTGTTTTCCATACCAAATCACCTTCATCAAAGCCAATATGCTTGACTTTCTTGTTATAATTCTTGGCTGCTTTCTTCTTTTGAAAAAGAATGCTATTTAACGCCAAAATCCTTGCTTCATCTATGTCTTCTAATTCCAAGCACATGCTTTGATGATATTGCTCAGATTTTAATTGATCTTGACATCTTACCCTCAGAGATTTAACATTAATTTCCACAGGTAACACTGCATCATGCCCGTATACTAAGGCATAAGAGGTGACTCCTGTGCTCGACCTTGGGGAAGTTCTGTAAGCCCATAAAACATCCAACAATAGGTTATGCCAATCCCTAGGATTATCTTCCACCATCTTTTGTATTCCTTTTTCAAGGATTTATTGGATGATTGACTTGACCATTGGCACATGCATAATAGGGAGTGGAATTAATAAGGCTAATCTTAAATTCTGCCACAAAGGATTTCACCATTTTCCCATCAAACACAGTTCCATTATCAACTGTTATGGTTTGTGGAATGCCAAACCTATGGATCAAATCTTTAATGAACCCAATGACCTCTATGCGGTCTCTGACCTTATATGGCTTGGCTTCGACCCATTTAGTGAAGTAGTCAGTAGCCACTAGAATGAAACAATGATGTTTCGAAGAAGGTGGGTGAATCTTACCTATCATATCCATGGCCCATCCTCTGAATGGCTAAGGCTTCACTACTGCATGTAGGTCAGTTATGGGCACATGTCTTATTGTGCCATGTTTTTGGCATGCCTGGCAACCTTTTGCATATTCTATGCAATCTTTAAGAATAGTTGGCCAATAATAGGAATGCCTTCGAAGTAACCATCTCATCTTTACACCAGGCTGATGAGCACCACAAATGCCTTCGTGAACCTCAGCCATAGCTGTTAATGCTTCTTTTGGACCTAAACACTCCAATAATAAGCCATCTCCTCCCCTTTTGTATAGAGCATTATCATATACCATGTATTGCATAGACTGCAATTTGATTTTTCTGCTGGCTTTTGAAGATGGACCAGCCAAGTACTGCATTATTGGGTGCCTCCAATCCTGTTCTTGTAAGTCATTATGATTGACTTCCAAGATCACATTCCTTTTATTCAAAGGTTGTATTAATCTCTGATATGTTGTTTGGCTTATATCCCTTTGGGAATTATTCCTTCTCTTGAAGTTCGAAGCTTTTTGAGCCACATCATTAGCTCTACTGTTCAAGAATCTTGGAACATGGGTTACATTTGCTATTTGAAACTGAGAAAGCAGATGTAATGCAACAACATAATATGGTAGGATGCTTATGCTTTGACATTTGAAAATCCCTTTTACTTAGTTAACCACCAATTGAGAGTCCCCAAATATGTCAACTGCATGTACTTGTAACCCAATAAGGATTTCTAGTCCTACTATTAAGGCTTCATATTCAGCCTGATTATTGGAACAGCTAGCTTCATCCACTCTGAAACCATGTGTGGTTTCTACCCCTTGTGGAGACTTAATCATAATACCAATTCCAATTAATCCATTGGCTTTTGATCCATCGAACCACATTTGCCATGGTTCAACACTAGCCATACCAAGTTCCATTATCTCTTGGTTCTCTGTTTGAGATGGATGATCTGCCAGAAAATTGGCTAATACTTGCCCTTTTACTGCTCTTTGAGGGACATATTCTAAATGAAATTCCGATAAGGCTAATATCCATTTGCCAATTCTTCCCCTCAACATAGGTCTAGATAACATGTATTTAACCAAATCTGTGGTTGCAATTACCAAGACAGTTGTAGGTAAAAGATAATATCTTAATTTCATTGCAGCAAAATACAAAGCAAGACACGACTTTTCAATTTGAATATTTACATTCACAAGGATTTAAAACCTACTAAGGTAATAAGCGACTTGTTCCTTGCCTTCTTCATTATCTTGGGCCAAGAAAGCTCCCAATGAATCTTCTGCTGCCGCTATGTATAACTTCAAGGGCTTATTTCGTTTTGGTGGCATCAGCACTGGAGGATTGGCCAAGTAGGCTTTGATACCTTCGAAAGCAGTTTGATGCTCTGCTGTCCACACAAATTCCTCTTCATCTTTCAGCCTTAACAAGGAAGAGAATACTTTAGTTTTCCCTGCAGTGTTAGAAATAAACATTCGAAGAAAGTTAACCTGCCCAAGGAACCTTTGTAATTCTTTCTTACTTGATGGAGGCCTAGCTTCAATGATGGCTTTGGCTTTATTCTGATCAATCTGTATTCCTTTCTTATGCACTACATAACCCAAGAAATTTCCAGATGACACTCCAAAAGCACATTTAAGAGGGTTGAGTTTCAACTTGAACTTCCTCATTCTTTCAAAAGCTGCTTCTAAATGAAGCAAGTGCTTCTCCATGGACTGGGATTTTACCACGATGTCATCAATATAACATTCTAAATACCCTCCAATAAGGTCATGAAAGATGGTGTTCATAGCCCTCGATCGTAGCTCCGGATTCTTCGACCAAATGGCATCTTAACCCATTCGGTTGCCAATATTCCCGGGACATCTGAATCTTTGTCTTGTGGATGTCTTCCTCTGCAATGCATATTTGATTATAACGAGTGGCCATCCATCATTGACAAAACTTGATGCCCTCTTGAGCTGTCCTGCCAATGATCCACTATAGGCATAGGGTATTCATCTTTAGGAGTTGCTAGATTTAAGTTCACGAAATCGATGCATACCCTCATTTTGCCATTTTCTTAACTACAGCACAATATTAGATAGCCATTCAACATACACGTTTGTCCTAATAAAATCTGCCTTAAGTAGTCTAAGAATTTCTTCCTTGACCTTCTGAATTACATCTGGACTCATCCTTCTTGGTTTCTGTTTGTATGGCTTGAAATTAGGCTTCAAATGGAGCCTATGTTCCACCAATGACCTATCCAATCCTGATAGTTCATTATAAGACCATGCAAAACAATCTTTGTATTTCTTTAAAACAACCAACAACTGGTCTCTGTCCAGAGCATTCAAACAGGTACTTATATAAGTGGGTCTTTGCACGAACCTTCCCTAAATTCACTTCTTCTAAGGGGTCCTCTGCGAGAATTCATTGAAGCTTTCTCTTTGGTTTCTTCAACCTTTGAAGCAATCTTTTCACCTTGTTCTGCCTCTAGGTTCTCTATTTCGACATCTCTGCCTTCTTCCTCATAGACAAAATCTGTCCATAAGGCGTCTTCTTCTTGTATTTCCTGGACTTTTGTTTCAATGTCTAATGCACAATATTTCCCAAAGGTCAATCTTCTGACCTGTTGTTGTTCTTGTTTACAGCCAATTGTCATGACTTCTCTCTCTTGTTTCTGTACCTTCTGGACTATTGCTTTTACGTCCAATGATGAGAATTTAATCAAAGCCAATGAATTGGCTTCTCGTCCTTCACTTCTTTGCCTACAACCAGGCATCGTTGTCATCTTTCACGACAACCTCTTCATCAGCACTTTCCTGGACTAAGTGCTTCAGATGTGTAACTTCCTCATCAGCCGTCACTTCGGCTGATCCATCAGCTTTCCTCAATATACTGAGTGGAGTTACCCCTTCAATATATAGTTTGGCCTCTGCAAAGTCTGCACAGGCTATGAAAGGTTGAGGATCTGCATCAATCTCCTCTGTCTCTCCATTACCCAGAGCCATCATGATCTTCTGATGCAAAGAGGAAGGTACACACTTGTTGGTGTGAATCCAGTCCCTTCCAAGTAAGGCATTATATTTAGCATTCTTTGTCGATCACGAAGAATCTTTGTCATACAATCCTGGTTCCCACACTCAAATTAATAGGCGAGAATGCCTTGGGCCATCTGCTTATCTCCAAGAAAGCCAAGAATGGTTGTCTTGGTTGGGATCAACACAGGATTCTTCTTCCCTAATTTCTTCAAAGAAGATTTCAATAAATTAACCGCCGCCCCATTGTCTACTAGGACTCGGTTTAGCTGTATACCATCAAAGAAAGCCTTAATGTACAAAGGCTTGACATGTTGGGTCATGGAATTCGAGGGGTATTCAAAAGGATATAAGAGGTTGATGCTCACCTCCTCCTCGCTTTCGCACTCAACTTCCATAGGAATAACCATTTCAGGAGCATCCTGTACCATGCTCACTTGTGATTCCTCACTAGAAACAGGAATTGGATCCATATCTTGGTCTTCTTGATCCTCAGCCTGAAATTCATGAGGTAGTATATGTACCATGTTGACTGATACAGGTGGGAATGAGCCAAACTGGATGGCTGGTTGTACCTCCTTCCCCTCTTGGCTACCTTGTTCAGTGTCTTCAGCAGCGTCCTCCATGCTGCACTCTGGTATTTCATTGATAACTGATCCCTTCGAAGGATCCTTCTCAACTAAGCTTTCAGTCAGAAATGTTTGTTCAGCCATGAAGGCTTCGAACATTTCTTCTTCTGCCATTTCCTTCTTTTGGCTCATGCCAATCTCTTCTTCTATTTCACTATCACTTTCCATCAGAGCCTTCTCCAATCCTGCCAGACTGGACTTCTCTCTGGCCTTTAGTTCAGAATGAACTTGGGCCAATTGTTCTCTGCTACAAACCACTTTACTTTGTAGCGTCGGTTTTGGAACATGGTCTGACTTCGAAACTTTCTTTTCTTCTGTCTTGACATGTGAAGAACTCTCTTCACTCTCTTTCAGATCTTCTTTGGTCTTGGGTGTACTGCTACCAATTTTCCTCCTTTGTGATCTGGAAATAACCGGAACCATATTTGGCTCCTTTGTCTTTGGGTGCTTCAGCAATACCCAGTTGTTTGGGGCCACCAAAGGAGGCTTGACCATTCTGCCGGTGATTCCAACATCTCTCCTGTCAGGCAATTCCCTAGGTTTGTTTTGCATTACAAACCAATCTGGAACTCCAGGTACCCAAGAGCTTACTGATTCAGATATTGAACCACCCTTTTCCACCTTCGAAGTCATCTTCGAAACTGGCCGTGGAGGTAAGTGCTTGGTTCTGGTCTCATGTTTCGAGCTTGATTCTGGCTTTTGTTTGAGATGGCCATTTTCTGTTCTGTGTGAGGTTGATCTGGGGAGCCAATCTCTGGCTTTAGTCCCATAACCTGAACTCCTCTCTAATCTTCTTTCAGAATGTCTGCTCTTCATTCTATAGTAGTTAAGTGGCCTAGACTCATACAAGGGCCTTTTACCCTTAGCATTTGTTACATCAGCTGAGGCTCAACCACCACTGGCCGCTTATCACTAGCCGATGCGGCCTTTTGTTATGGCGTTGGTCGATCTAGGTCTCTGAACATCCTTATAGTATTGCTTCCCATCAATTGAAGCCCTTCAACCATTTGTAGCTTAGTCTACACCTTGGACACATTCTTTGCATTACAAATGCTTCCAAGAATCGTCGTCAATATTTCTTCATCAGAATGTTCCTTCTGATGTGAAAGACTCTGGCCAACAACTGGTAGATTTCTGGTCTCTTTCTTGGCAGCTATCTGGTTGGCAATATGCATTTGCACATTGACCTCTTCCAATTCCTGCAGAGATAGATTCTGAAAGTTTGGAACAACCACATTAGCGCTTTCTCCAACTTCGAAAGCAGGTTCTTGTCAATTCCATGGCTTTCTCCGTTTTGGTGGGAACTTGAGACTTCCTTTCGGATTTGCTCTTGGATCTGTCTCGAAAAACAATAGCTTTTAGTCGAGTGAGACCAAGAATTATGCCATTCTGATACTTTTCCTTTAAGTTCATCAAGAGAAGGCGGTTTACTCCTTTTGGTAACTTAAGGAAATTGGTAAAGCAAATGATCGAAAATGTCATCTGCTTTTGTTAAATCGAAAGAATACTTTCGTGAAAGTCTTTCTTTTTAAAGCTATTTGATCGATAGTCGTATCCTTATGAATTAATGCTTCACAGACATTCTGTGTTCTTTGCCCACAATCTCTGCCGCATCAACCTCATAATTGGGATCTCTGTAATATGTCTTATATGAAGCATTGTTTCGATCTTGTTCTTCCTCTAGTAATGCTTCATATCGAGACACCTTATAGGTTAATTCGACCAAATCCCTGAATTCAGTTGAATCAAACTTCTTTCGAAGCCTGAACTCTAAACCATTTTGAGCCAATCGTACAAATTCTGGCTCTGGAAGGATGACTCTACATTTATTTCGAGCCCTTTTAAATCTTGCAATGAATTGAGTAGCCTTTTCTTCAGGCCTTTGACTCAATCTTGCCAAATCTGCCATAGATACCTCTGGCTCAGATTGGAAAAATTGGGCATGAAATGCCTCTTCCATCTGTTGCCAAGTTTGAATGGAGCCAGGTGTAAGGTTGATATACCATACAAACGCTCCTCCAGTTAGAGAGTTTGGAAATAATCTCAATTTTATGTAGTCATGATTAGCGAATTCACCACACTGAGCAGCGAATCTAGCAATATGCTCTACTGTTGATTGATTTCCAGTTCCATAGAATAGGGTGAAATCTGGTATTCTAAACCCTCTTGGGTATTCATGTACCCTATCAACCCACTCTGGGTATGGTTTTCTGTATACAGGAGTCTGGACCCCCCGAGCCATTGGTCCACATATCTCCCTAACAATATCAGCAATTTGGTCCCTAGGGACCATATTTTGGGCTTGCTGAACCACTACTGGAGGAGCAAACACAGGGTTTGGTGGACAAACTTGTGCCTGTGGTCCTCTTGGTCCATACAATGGTACATTTGGGACTGGTTGCCCCTGTGGTGCAGGTTGTTGTTGGGGGAATGGATAACCCCTTTGAGCCTGTCCTGCTAATGGACCTGCGAAAGGTGTTGGAATAGGTATTGTGTCCCTTCCATTTGTAGGCAAACCTTCCAACCCCCCGGGTATAAATTCAAATAAGGGATTATTATAACCCCTGGTGCCAGGTATGGCTTCGAACATGGGATTTGCCACCATTCTTATGCCAGTTTCTTGTACTTGGCCAGATCTACCAACTGGTGTGGCTTCCTTTGTTGAAATCTTGTGGTATTTTGGCCTCTGCGAGGCCTCGAAATGGGTTCATACCAAGGTAGGCGATTGTCTTTCATAGTTTTGAGTACTAGTCTGACCATTAATTTGTCCATTAACTTGCATAGGCTGTTTTTCTCTAGCCAATCTTTGTTGATGAACATTTAAAATTTCCTCTGTACGTCTTGTATTTGTTGGTTGGTGGTTGTTCATTCGATCCAAAAAGGATGTTGCCCACCTTTCCATTGTATTCATTAGCTGTTGTCCCATAGCATCTACCAAGCCATCCCATGGATTTGTTGGCTGAGAAGATGGAATGGTGGATGGTCCAATTCCTTGGTTTCGTCCAATACTATGAACATATGGTTCTTGTCGAAATCTTGATGCAATTCGACCAAAGGTTCTGATAACATAAGAGTTTCCACAGGGTGTGTTACCACATTCTCCTCTGGATTAGGTATTTCTACCTCTCCTTCTACGCCTTCTTCCAAGCGTTCATTTTCTCCTTGTCGTCTTCGTCTAGCCATTTTAATTAGTCCCATCTTTTGTGCCAAAAATATATGTTGGCTTTTTGGCTTTTCGAAGGGTATATTTGTAAATGTGAGCGTGCCAGCAAGGATCAATCAGTCCTTACAGAAATTATAATTGCCAAACAATTATCGGACTATGTTTTAGTTCTTTCAGCCTCAATGAAGAGGACTTTTACTGGTGGCTTGACTTTAGGAGAAATTAAGAGAAATAACAATTAATTCGAAGAACAATTGAAGTATTTTATTAACATAAACACTTACAATAGTCCAAACTCAGCCTTGAGGAAGTTTACAGCAACAATCTACTTGAATCTACTTGAAGACTACTCCTATGAACTGAAGTACGATGCAGGTATTTAAAGAACAAGTATTTAAAGTACAGGAAAGGTAAAACTGGAAAGGAAAATATGAAGTAAAAACTGGTTTATATGATCTGAGTCTGGGGGCCTTTTCTGGGAACTTCCCTGCTATTTATACTTGTTAGAGATGACCTTCGAACTGTACTTCGAACCGTCGAACTGCTCCTCCATGATCGCTGATCATGTTACCTTAGAAATAGTTCCACTATGCCATCACTTGCAGTTGGACTTCCCTCCTGTTTTTGAATTTGAATATAGGTAACCGTTGAAGCCACGTCACCTTGCATCTCATTCCTGATCTAGTGCTACTCAGACCACTTGAGAACCAATATTTATTGCCACGTGTATGATTGAGATTTAAGATTAAAATCATCTTTCAATAATACCCTCATTCTGCCACGTGTCAAATTGTAATTGGCTTTTACAAAATATGTAGCCAGATGTTATAGTGGCAAAAAAAATGATTGTTCATCATCGGTTTACCATCATCTCTGTTATCGATCTACTACTAACCTTCGCTTTCAAATGTTCTTCCATAGTAGGACCTTAATGCAAAAAATAATGGTGAAGGAAGATCCTCGATTAAATGAATTTCTCACATTGAGGTAAAGAAAATACTAAAATAATAATCTTCTATATTCTATATACAATGTTTTATATATATCACAAATAAAATATATATAATAATTGATATTCTCTCTCCTAAATATATGATATAATACATATACATATACTATAATAAAAGTCTTTAAATATAAAATAGTCTACATAATATGATTATGTGTGTAAAAAAAAAAATTAAGTATGTATGATTATAAGCACCCTTCCTATATTAGTCACATTCATTGATTTTACTTTCAAAAAATAAAAATAAAAATTCAATATCTCATTAATTTATTTCTTTAGTTAATAGATTTTCACACTGCTAAAATATAATTTTTTTTATATATAATGGTAACTTCATTTCACAAATAATTAATTATTTTTAAAATATTAAAACATTTTACGTGAAAATTTGTATTAAATAATAATTTAATAAAATTTAAATTAAAAATTATGATTTGTTTTGAGATTTCACTTCTTTGATCAAGTTCTATACTAAAAATAAAACTTATGTACTAGCTTAATCTGATTTTAAATAATTCCTTTAGATGTAAATATAATTCAATATTAGACATATTTCAAGAATAAATATAAAATTTCTTAATTGAAGTTTTAAAATATTAATAAATATGCCAAATATATATATATATATATATATATATTCATATATATATATATTTTAATTTGGTTATAAAAAAATTTACAATATTTTTACCATTTTACAAAATAAATAAGTTGACAATGTGATAGTTGGATATGAACCAAAACGATTATCTAAAAATTGAATTGATGTATAGCATAAAAAATCAAACAAATCCAGTTTCAATACTACTTTTAGTATTTGATTCAAGATATTAGCTCAATACTATCATAACTTAACAAATTATTAAATATAAGTTTAAATTGATTATTATTAAGTGTTTTCACTAATTAACTAATCAATTTCTAAATCAAGGCCAAGGTAAAACTAGAAGTACAAGTTCTATATTTTAGGCCGACCCAGTATTATATAAATTTTTCATTATTTGTGTAAGAATTTTTAATATAAATATATAATTTTTTTACAAATATATATATATACATTTTCTTATTTTTGTTATAAGAAATAATCATAATATGTTTACCGAATTTTAAAAAAAAATAAGTGGATTAAGTGATCATGAATTGGGTATGAATGAAGATAATTATCCATGAATTTAATGGTTGGCTTAAAAATTGATCTTAATCTAACTTCTAAACTAATTTTCATGTTTAATGTCAGTACTATCCCTCAAATTAGTTCATAATATTCAAAACCTAAGAAATTAAAATATAATTTAAACATAAAATTTAAATTCATTATTACCAACTTTATCTATTAATTGATCGATCAAAATTTTAAATCAGTTCTAAAGTATGGTTAGAACAATATCCATATTTTAGGTTGACCTTAGATAATTTTCACACATAAATACACTTAACTATTCATATAATAATTTTAAATATAAATATAAAATTCTATCAAAGTTTTAATTTTTTTTTAAAAAACTATGTATAAGCATGTACATATTTATTATTTTATTATAAAACTACTAACATATATTTATTAACCAATTTAATAAACAAATGAGTTAAGCGATTCTTGTTTGAGTATAGACTAAGACAATTCTCTAATGATTAGGTCATAGCCAAGTTGAAATAAATATTGAGTCAATTAGATTATGTCACTTTTAGTGTCTAGCACAATTATAAATACTCAAACCACCTTTTATATATTTTATTACAAAAAAATACTAATATATATTTATTCACCAATTTAATAAATAAATAAGTGGTTCATGCTTAGGCATTGATTGAAACAATTATCTAATAATTAAGTCATGACCAAATTGAGATAAATGTTGAATCAATTAAATTATGCCACTTTTAGTGTCTAACACAATTATAAATCCTTAATAATTTTAAATATAAATATAAATTTTTATCAAAATTTTAATTTTTTTTAATAACTATTCATAAACATGTACATATTTATTATTATAAAAAAAATAATAACATATATTTATTCACCAATTTAATCAATAAATGAGTTAAGTGGTTCATGTTAGGCATAAATTAAGGCAATTCTTTAATGATTATGTCATAGATAAGTTGACATAAATGTTGAGTCAATTAGATTATATCACTTTTAGTGTTTAGCACAATTATAAACTCTCAAGCTAACTATATATTTTATTATAAAAAATACTAACATATATTTTGTTAGGTTTTTGTAATTAGTAATTCCGTTTGACAAAACTTCTTTTAGTTGTAATTTATTCTCTTATTATTCAGTGAAGATGTGAGTGTTTAGATGCGAATTCAACCTGAATTGTGCCTATGAAGAGGAGTTTGTGATCTTGAGAGCCTTTCATGTTTTCCACTTCGTTGACAATGTAAGGGAATCGAGTTGCTCAGGTAGCTCGTAGGGCCTTGGGAATAGCATCCCATGGCGGGTCCGAGGCTGCGCTACGGCAGGGTTAAGAGGTAGTGTCCCTAAAGTAAAAAGTAAAAATGCAATCGAAATTGTTTGACCGCTTGAGTGGTCATTTGTGCGCTCGAATGGATAAAAGGACCATCCACTACTTTTGCAGAGCGCCTGAACTTCTGAAAAGAAAGTATTATTGCTCGGGCAGTGAAAGTTGCGCTCAAGTGATTAACTTATATGTTTTGTACCGCCTTTTACTCACACCGCTCGACTGGTGAAATGTGCACTCGAGCGATCTGTGCGATCCTATTTTCTATAAAGTTTGTTATTCGTTGTTTTTAGGATTTGAGCCGTCTAGATTTTCAGAGAGGAAGAAAAAACAAAGTGTTTTATATTGGAGGCTATTTTATATGAGTTTCCTTGGTGTATAGAAGGTGATTTTTTGATCAATGAACTTTAGATTGTCGAACATCAAGGGTTGTTATTATTGTTTCATTTACAAAAGAGATAGTTGTTCTTTGGTGGATTTCAGAAAACTCGGACTGAAATTTTGGTGGATTTCGAAGTGGCTCATTGTCATAGTTTGATATTAGCATTGTAGATTTAACATTGGGCAAGACAATTCCGAGGTGAAGACGGTGGTGGAAGAAATACATTGGGATCGGTTCAATTCGAGCGTGGATCCGCTAGGTAATTCACGATACACTTATGTAATTCCTTTTTGTCTTCTTAGTAGATTATTTTGTGGTTTTGGACTGTGGTTTTTTATCACAATTTTTTCATGTTAAATCGTTGTATCGATTTGTCTTTCATTGTTTGATTGAGATTGTTATTCATTGTTTTAAATTGAAACATAATAACAAATTATGAAATTTTAATTTTTTATATTTATTCACTAACTTAATAAATAAATAAATGAGTTAAGTGGTTTATGCTTAGGCATAACTAAGACAATTCTATAATAATTAGGTTGTGGCCAAATTGAGATAAAAATGTTGAATCAATTAGATAATATCACTTTTAGTGTCTAACACAACTATAAATCTTCAATAATTTTAAATATAAATATAAAATTTTATCTAAGATTTAATTTTTTTAATAATTATGCATAAACATGTACATATTTATTATTTTATTATAAAAAAACATCAACATATATTTATTCACCAATTTAATAAATAAATGAGTTAAGTGGTTCACTCTTAGGCATAGATTAAAACAATTATCTAATAATTAAGTCATGGCCAAGTTGAGATAAATGTTGAGTTAATTGGATTATGTCACTTTTAATGTCCAGTATAACCATAAATCGTAAAGTCAACTCTTATATATTTTATTATAAAAAATACTAACGTATATTTATTCACCAATTTAATAAATAAATGAGTTAAGTGATTCATATAGACTAAGACAATTCTCTAGTAATTAGGTCATGGCCAAGTTGAGATAAATGTTGAATCAATTAGATAATATCACTTTTAGCATCTAGCATAATTATAAATCCTCAATAATTTTAAATATAAATATAAAATTTTGTCAAAGTTTTAATTTTTTTAATAACTATGCATAAATATGTACATATTTATTATTTTATTATAAAAAATACTAATATATATTTATTAACTAATTTAATAAATAAATGAGTTAAGTGGTTCATGTTTAGGTATGGATTAAGGCAATTCTTTAATGATTAGGTCATGGCCAAATGGAGATAAATTGTGAGTTAATTAGATTATATCACTTTTACTGTCTAGTACAATTATAAATCCTCAAGTTAACTCTTATTCTTTTGTATTTGTGAATTATGACATAAGAGAAACTATAATTTTATGCCTAAGTAGACATTTTAAAACTTTTACAAAATAGACAATGGGTAGTTAATAAATTGAAAAATATAATTTATTATATGATTGGGCCATCTTTAACATAAAATAAACTGAATTTCAAAATTTATAAGATAAAATACATTTATATTTCATTGTAAAAATAATTTTTATAATTTTGTTGCACTTTTTAAACTTCATTCTACCATAGTTTATTTATTTCTTATAAATAAAATTTATGTTATTATTTAATTTCAAAATTAATTTTTAATTATTTACTTAAACTTGTGCATAGCATGAGTATTATGGTTTATAAAATAACTTTAAAAAATTACACCCGTGCTATTCAAATCTGTTATGCAAATGTGAGTGAGAGAAAAGAATAAGAAAAGGACCCAATTTGAGATGCCAAAACTAGAGATTGTGTGAAAATTTAAAAGTTATACTTAGTAGTAATCCTGATTTTAAGAAAGGTGAGAAGATAAAGGTCATCGGTAATTCATTATTTGTCATTTTTATTTTGTTATTCAATTTTTTGATTTAAACAAATTTTGCTAGATTGAGTTTCAAAAATTATTATTATTATTATTATTATTATTATTATTATTATTATTATATGCATACTAAAAAAAATCTAATTAGTAAATAATAATAATAATTATTGAGTTTCACATAATTTACGATATCATCTATTATATGGCAAATTAAAATTATGAAAACCTTAGAAAATTATAATATATTTATATTTTATCATAGGTGCAGTTTTTGTTCTTAAAAATAAAAATAAAAAAGTACAATTTTATAATTTATCATAATTTATGTTTAATTTTTACTAATTACATATGATTAATGTTATTGTTATTTAGAACTTAAAACATAGCATTAATGGTAGAAAAAATTAAAAAAACTATACGCGAAATTGTAATAAAAATAGTTAAAATTTAATTAATTTTATTTTTTTACTATTTAATTTTAAAATTATTTTTTAATTATTTGTTTAAAACTGTGCATAGTACGGATATTATGTTAGTTCTAATATATATATATATATATAAAACTTATTAAAATATAAATCTGCATATATGAAATTTAATAGAACATTAAAATTTTTTATAAACTTATTAGATTATAAGTCTTCATTTGGCATTAGTTTTTTTAATTAATTTTTTTGTGTTGGGACTTTTTTATTCTGGTTTTTTTAGCCTCGTTTGGTTTGATTTTTTTGATTTTTTTGAGAAAAAAATATAATAATTATAGTTTAAATGTAATATTTTATCTTATTGATTTATATAATTAATTGGATTATTTTATACTTTTTTAGTCAAAAATCAAATGTGAAACTAAGCTTAAGTCTACTAAATGAAATTTACAAATAAATCTCCCGTAAAAATTTGGTAAAAGTCTGGGGTCCTAGCATTTTTCGGGGTGAGATAAGGTTTAAGCAATATACACGTGGAAGCATACTAGTACAGAGGGTTGGAATGAGCAATGCTACATACCATTAATTTATCATCACTAACTCCACCACTAGTGAGGTGGCAATTGAAAAAAAAAAAACAACAACAATGCTAGAGACCTCTAAAAACACACCTCTAAACACATCTCTAATGAGGTGGAAAAGGAAGAAAAAAAAAAAATCAAGACACAGGATTGGTTGTGGCAGTGGTGGGACCCACTGCCACATCATTAGTGGTACCTCTAATTAGAGGTCCCAAGCATTTTTCAAAAAACAACAACAATGCTAGAGACCTCTAAAAACACACCTCTAAACACATCTCTAATGAGGTGGAAAAGGAAGAAAAAAATAAAATAAAATAAGACGCAGGATTGGTTGTGGCAGTGGTGGGACCCACTGCCACATCATTAGTGGTACCTAATTAGAGGTCCCAAGCATTTTTCAAAAAACAACAACAATGCTAGAGACCTCTAAAAACACACCTCTAAACACATTTCTAATGAGGTAGAAAAGGAAGAAAACCAAGGCACAAAACACATGTGGCAGTGGGTGGGACCCACTGCCACATCAGAGCCACCACTAATTAGTGGTCTAAAACATTTTTGGGGTTGGAATAGATTGGGAAATTATTTAATATTTTTAAAATATAAAAATGTTTGAGATCCCATTTCCTTTCCACCCCCTTTGACTCCCTTTTCCTCCCATTAGCCAAAATTTTTTTTTTCCTTCATCTCCAATCACTACTCGCCACGTGTGTGTGAGATGATAAAAATAGTGATTGAAGAGGGTCTCTATCAATATTCTATAAAATATTATATACTTCTAATTAATTATTATTTATTATATTTTTTAATTATCTAATATAATATCACCTATCCACGTTTTTCATCAATTACAACATGATAGAGTACATATGTTTATATTTCAAAGTAACTGAATAATTATCCGAATGGACTATGGAGACCGGTGATCCGCAGTCGTCAAATCCATATTGGCTACTTGAAAAGTCGGTTACCAGTTGTTTGTGTCGTCATTATTGTGTGCACATTCGTTTAATGAGTGTGGAAATTAGGATGACAATGGATAACTTATCCTGTGAGTATTTATGGAGATTCAATCTAAATATATGAGTTTTTTTTTTTTTTTTATCTATTAGGTAGAATAAGTGATATTTTTTAAATATTCATAGAGGATGGGTCGGGGATGGATACTTTCTAATTTTTCTATATTTTTTTTTAAGATTCACAACCAAAAATAAATAAACATTCAATTTTTTTCTTTTATTTATTTATTTATTCAGGTTCACAATTATTTTTTTTAAGATTCACAACCAAAACTAAATATATATTCAATTTTTTTCTTTTATTTATTTATTTATTTATTTCAGGTTCACAACCATTTTTTTTAAGATTCACAACGAAAACTAAATATACATTCAATTTTTTTTCTTTTATTTATTTATTTATTTATTTATTTATTCCGGTCACAACCATTTTTTTTTTTAAGATTCACAACCAAAACTAAATATACATTCAATTTTTTTTCTTTTATTTATTTATTTAATTCAAGTTCACAACTATTTTTTTTTTTTTAAGATTCACAACCAAATCTAAATATACATTCAATCTTTCTTTTTTCTTTTTTTTAAGGTTCACAACCATTTTTTTTTAATTTTTAAAATTCACAACCAAAACTAAATATACATTCAATCTTATTTTATTTTATTTAACTCAACAACAAAATCAAATACATATTAATTAACATTGTCACATTATGTTTGTCAAATTTTATGCATATCTAGAATTTTTTAAATTTATTTAGAAAAATCTATTCTTATAAAAAAATTCCATCTTCTTTTTTATTTTTTATTTTTAATTTTATGTATCTCATTCTCCTCTCTATTAATTGATCTTCGATAATCTGAAGGTGAGTTATTGCTCTCGTTTCCATCTTCTTCTTTTTCTTATTTTTTTTTTAAATTTTTATTTGCATTTATAAAATGAATTTTCTTGTTTTAATATCTCCTACAATTGTTTTATTGGATTTCTCTCTGATTTGATGGTAGCCTTAGATTGAATTTTTCAATTTTTATTTTAACTAGCGATCACCTTAATTAAAATTTTACACATTTTTGTCTTTAATTTTCATGTTTTGGTTATGATTAATTGCGCATTTTTGATCGATAGTCACAATCTTGTCACTGCTAGATTGTCGTCATCGCAAATCATCATTGTTGTAGTGAAAGGATAAGAGAGAGTGAGAATTAGAACTCTAATTGTCAACAGAGTAGTGAAAACATATGGAGAAATTATTTTTTGATGTACCCAAAAAAAAATATAGAAAAATTAGTGGGTTCCCAGCCCCAGTTGAGATTTAAAGAACATCACTTACCTTACCTGACGAACAAGAAAAAACATCACTTATCCTACCTGACGAACAAGAAAAAAGGAAAAACCCCAAGTATTTGGGTTGGGTTTCCATGGATACCCACATGGTAGGTTATCCATTGCCATCCTTACTCTATTCACAATTAGAGTTCTAATTCTCACTCTCTCTCATCCTCTCGCTACAAAAACGGCGATTTGCGATGACGACAATCTAGCGGTGACAAGATTGTGACTGTCGATCAAAAACGCGCAATTAATCATAACCAAAACATGAAAATTTAAGACAAAATTGTACAAAATTTCAATTAAAGTGATCACTAGTTAAGATAAAAATTGAAAAATTCAATCTAAGTTTACCATCAAATCATAAAGAAATCCGATAAAAAAAGATATTGAAACAAAAAAATTCATTCTATAAATGCAAATAAAAATTTAAAAAAGAAAAAGAAGAAGAAGAAGATGGAAACGAGAGCAACAACTCACCTTCAGATTATCGAAGATCAATTATTAAAGAGGAGAAGGAGATACATAAAATTAAAAAAGAAGATGTAATTTTTTTTTTTTGTAGGAATATAATTTTTCTAAATAAATTTAAAAAATTCTAGATATACATAAAATTTGACAATAATAATGTGACAATGTTAATTAATGTGTATTTGATTTTGTTGTTGAGTCAAATAAAATAAAATAAGATTGAATGTATGTGACGCCCCAAAAATTGGGAACATCGTAATAAGGTTTAAAACTTATAATTTATATTGCCACCAAACATTACTAATATCATTAATTAACAACCCAAAAATTTAAAGCCTTCAAATTACAATTCCAATGAAACTTAAAACTTAGTCTTGCTACACAAAAGAAATTTAAAACAACTGCGAAAGAAAAGCTAGAGAAAGCTAGTAAATATAGGAAATGGTTCGTGGAATTTGGGGACTCTTCAAGCTAACCAAGGCTGAGTGTCACCTTGCAAGGCCTCGGTGTTTCCTTTGTTTTCTTCGGTACCTGGCATAAAACGCCAGGGCAACGAGAATGCCAATGAGCGACGAGCTCAGTAATATACTACCACCCCAAAATACCCATCCCGATAATAACACTCATAAAATAATAAATATTGTGTAATAACAGAATAATAAGCAGTATTTGATAAGCACAACAGAAATGTTAATAGTGAAAATAATAACAATTGCTAAACAAACGAATAAATAAAATGGCAACGGAAATAGTGATCCATCATGAGGAAAATGCATGCTTCTCTTTTAAATTCTCATGGGTTCGGTTTATCAGATAAATTTAAGTAACTCCCCGCGGAGTACTACTTCCACTCAACCGCTAAACAATGGCCACGGGCAATTCCGACTCCCCCTTGGTCAAATATTCAAATGTTACTCGCTGTAACTACCAATGATGCCCACGCACCAGGGTTACGTACCCGAGTCGTGACATCACGGTCTGCCCCAAGGGAACGGTCTATGTTGTGACACCCGCACCACCAACCTTATATCGCCTACACCGATAAGAGCCGAAATACCTTCCCGTGCCATGTTAGGGTTCGCAACTCATCGCGCAAGATTCTAAACCGGGCTCGCCCCATCACTTTTAAATTTTTAATGTATCATCGGTTCAATTTTTATGTTTCTTTACTTCGTTGAATCCACATTTTTATGCATGTGCGAGCTTTAGTTCGAGGATCACAGTGATATAATGTTTATATAGCATAACACAATCCTATATGGCAACCAAAATAAATGTGATAGGGTTTCTTAGGAGTCATCACAAAATTTCTTAAGAATTCACATACTTCTCCTTTCAGTACTGTTTGGTAAAAAAAAATATGAAACCTATACCAAACGATGTTCAACCATTATAATATTTTAACTGGTGCTAGCTCATCAAGTTAGGAAAATATTTTGAGAAGAATACCAGGGCTAAAAACGATTTTAAAATGGAGGAATAATTTTTTGGAAGAAAACTGGTTTGCTGGAACAGCGAGTTATATTCACCTCCAGCACAGGTGATCCGGGTTTGAAAAATTAAAAAGGGGCCTCAAACGATGTCAAAAATAGGCATGGTCAGAACATGTTGCTAAATTTTTGAGTTTAGAACCTATTTCCAGAAGAGTGTGAGGGCTGAAAACCAACCAAAGATGGTCAAATGATTTTTATAAGAAAACTGGACAGATTCTGTCACCTTTTGGAAAAATTGGTGTTTCTCTCTCAATACTTAGTAAAAATTTATGAAACCAGCGGCGTTTGAAAAGTAACTTAAAAATATAACTTTTCCAATTTGAATCACTTGAAAATTCATTCTGTGGAATAAATGGTGATCTGGTAAAGTCAGCATTGCTGCTGCCTTCAAACGGCAATGAAGTTAAAAATACATTCAGGCCATGAAAGCGTCAGCACAGGTGTTCTGTGTTTGAAAAATAAAAAGGGTTCTCAAACGGTGTCGAAAAGAGGCATGGTCAGAACCGTTTGCTAAATTTTTGAGTTTAGAACATATTTCTAGAAGAGTGTGAAGACCGAAAATCAGTCGAAGGAGGTCAAATAATTTTTGTAACAAAACTGGACGGATTCTGTCACATTTTGGAAAATTGGGCGTTTTTCTCTCAATACTTAATGAAAAATTATGAAACCAGTGGCGTTTGAAAGGTAACTTAAAAATCTTAATTTTCCAAGTGGTCGTACAGAAAAATACCATTTGTAGAAAATGGGACCTGTTTGAAGCTACTGCTTCTGCTGTGTCGTAAGCGACAGTTAGGAAAAATATTCGTTTCGGTAAGAAAATGATGTCCAATTATTTTATAAAAATTTTACATAGTGTATAACACCTACATATACTTCCAGTATACACAGATTTTTAACACCAATTAGTTTCAATTTGTTAGAGCTCTCTTTTCACCCGATAAAGTGTAAAACAGTGAGAAAAATCTATGCTTCAAGTAAAGGGGCCATTCTTATCTCATTTTACTCTTTTACAAGATCATTTCAACAATGGAGAATATTAAATACATAAAAAAAAAACAACAGTAGCTAAGCCATATATTTATATCAAGAAGGAATATGAAATTATAGCACAATGAACTTCTTATCCTATCAAAGTTTTAAACATGCATAGACTATTTTGTTATAGATGACTTAACCATGCTTAGTCTTACACATATATTATATAAATTCAGTTAGAGGAATCTAAGGGAGGGTTGAGGTGGTGTATCCTTACCTTAGTGAGGTAAAACAAATCCCAAGTGTTGACCCTTCTTCCCTTCTCTTCTCTCCTTTCCCTCTTGCTTTCTCTCCCTCTCTCCTTTTTTTTTTTTTTTTTTCAGCCGTGGAGTACAAAAGCAAAGGGCTGGATTGTGTTCTATATGTAGGAGAGCTTGGAGAATTTATTTTATTTTTATTTTATTTTCTCTTCTTTGCTTGGAATTGTCATCTACAAGTATGGACTAGGGGTTTAGAGCATGCTTGCATGCCATAGCATGCCTTGGCAATAGCTTTATTGGGCAGAAGACAGCCAAAAAAATTATGACTTCTTCTTCTAGTTTTGGCACTCTCATCCAATGATTTAAATGGTAGTGGCAGCTTGCGGGTTCCTGCCGTGGCTGCCTTATCAAGGCTTGGAATGCCATTGCATGCTCACCTCTCTTAGGGAGGTTGAGTGTGCACTTGGGGAAAATAAGCATGCAAGCCATGTTACCTAGATAAAGAGAAAAGGAAGTGGCAGTCAGCCACTTTCCTTGCACTAGATCACCCTTTTTTTTTTTTTTTTTTTTTGAATTGAAATGAAATTGGTGTCAATATATATATATATATATATAATTCATTTATTTATTTATTTGTTTACTTATTTAATATTATCATTTTCAACCGGATGGTTTTCTTCCTACTAAATTCTAACTAGCTTAGTTACTATCAATTTAATTCATTTAGCTTTCACCACGGTATTTTGATACAGAATTTTAATTACATCAAGATAAATAATTTTATTTAAAAGAATTTTAATATTGATATTAATTATGGTGCTATTAATTTTATAGTTTAATAGTTTAATAATCACTATTGACTGACTTAATATTATTATTAATAAACTAATTAGTTGTCTAAAAATTTAGGTTCTTACAACCTATCCCCCTTAAATAATTTCGTCCTCGAAATTTTAACACGTACCTTTATCTTCAAACAACTGAGGGTAATTGGCTCGTATTGCATCCTCTCTTTCCCAAGTAGACTTCTCCACTCCTCGATGCTGCCACAACACTCGCACCAAGTGGATGACTCTGCCTCTTAAGTTCTTTTCTCGTCGGTCCATAATCTTTATAGGCCTTTCCTCAAAGCTTGCATCTTCATTGAGATCAATCTCCCCCCAATTGATAACATGTGAAGGGTGTGGCTCATATTTCCGTAACATCGAGATGTGAAAGACATTGTGCACTGCTGCGAGCTGTGGTGGTAGTGCTAGACGGTATGCTACCTCTCCTACCTTGCTCAAGATTTCAAAGGGTCCCATATAATGAGGTGCAAGTTTTTGTTTCTTCCTGAATTGTGCAGTACCTCGACGAGGTCGAACTTTGAGAAAGACATGATCCCCTACCTCAAACATTAAGGGTCGCCTCCTTTGATTTGCATAGCTCTTTTGTTGACTTTGGGCTGTGATTAGTCGTTGTCTGATCAATTTTATCTTCTTAGTGGTCTCCTAAAGCAAGTCTAGTCCTAACAAGGTTACTTCCCCTACTTGATCCAGCAGTTGGTGACCGCAAAATTAGTCCATAAAGTGCTTCATACAGTGCCATTCCAATACTGGCTTGGAAACTATTGTTGTAAGCGAACTCAACGAGAAGTAGGTGTTTCTCCCAACTTCCCTTAAAATCCATAACACAAGCTCGAAACAAATCCTCTAAGGTTTGTATTGTTCTTTCAAATTTCTTATCTGTTTGTGGGTGAAATGTTATGCTAAAGCATAGGTTCGTTCCCATTGCCTTCTACAAGCTCTATTGAAATTGAGAAGTGAATCAAGGATCATGATCAGACACGATGCTAACTAGTACTTTGTGTAATCTGATCACATTTTTTTTTTTTTGGATGAACATTCTACTAAGTGAATCTAACGTACCTAATAATCCGATAGGTAAGAATCGGGTTGTCTTAGTTAGTCGATCTATCATTACCCATACGCCGTCATGTCCCTGTAGTGATCGAGGCAAACCTGTCATGAAATCCATGGTTATGTGTTCCCATTTCCACTCCGGGATTGGTAAGGGTTAAGGTTTCCCTGCCGGTCTTTGGTGTTCAGCCTTTACTTGTTGACACGTTAAGCACTGTGACACAAACTTTGCTACATCCCCTTTTCATTCCGCCCCACCAATATTGGCATTTTAGGTCTTGATACATCTTAGTACCTCCTGGATGTACTGCGAATACTGAACGGTGAAATTCCTTAAGTACCTTTTCTCTTAGTGAGTCGTCACTTGGTACGAACACTCGGCCTTGATATTTCAAACTCCCATCTGTGTGAATTTCCCAACCAGGCACGGTTTCACCAGATTTCATTCGTGCCTTGATGAATGTCACCTCATGATCGTACTATTGTGATTCTAATATCTCGCTCAAAATTTTAGGCATAGCAATTTGAACACCAAGGTAAGCCTTTTCATCTTGAACCTCCATCTGTACCCCAAATTCATTGAGCGTTCCGATCATATTCCATTCTCTAAGGGCTAAACTAGCAACATTCCATCTATTTTTGCGACTTAAGGCATCTGCTACAACGTTAGCCTTGCTGGGATGATAATAAAGGGTAAATTGGTAATCCTCCAGGTACTTCATCCAACGTCTCTGACGCATGTTCAGGTCCCTTTGGGTAAACAGATACTTCAAGCTTTTGTGGTCAGTGAATATTTCAAACTTTTCACCATATAGGTAGTGTCCCCAAATTTTAAGTTCATGAACTATGGCTGCTAACTCCAAGTCATGAGTGGAGTAATTCTTCTCATGGTTCTTTAATTGCCTTGATCCATATGCCACCACCTTGCCATTCTGCATCAACACGCAACCTAGACCTTCTTTGGAAGCGTCGCAATACACATTGTACCCAACGTCACGCTCTGGTACTATGAGAATAGGGGCACTCGTCAATCTTTTCTTAAGTTCTTGGAATGAATTTTCACAAGACTCGTTCCATTCAAACTTAACTCCTTTTTGAGTCAAGCGTGTCATTGGTTTGGCCAATCTTGAGAAGTCCTGAATGAATCTTCGATAGTAACCGGCCAACCCTAAGAAACTACGAATCTCGAATGTGTTCTTAGGTTGCTTCCATTCTGTCACGGCCTTTACTTTAGTTGGGTCCACCGATACTCCCTTTTCAGACACCACGTGACCCAAAAACTTTACTTCCTCCATCCAGAATTCACACTTACTAGCTTTAGCATACAATTGGTTCTCCCTCAGGGTTTGAAGTATTATTCTCAAATGTTGTTCATGGTCTCCTTCAGACTTGGAATACACCAAAATATCATCAATGAAAACTACCACAAATTGATCTAAGTAAGGCGTGAATATTTTGTTCATTAAGCTCATGAACACACAGTGCATTAGTTAGGCGAATGGCATCATTGCGAACTTCAGTGGCGTAACGGGTTGAAATGCGATCTTAGGAATATCTTCTTCCGAATCATAGCGGTGATATCCAGATCTGAGGTCTATCTTTGAGAAACACTTTGCCCCTCTAAGCTGATCGAAGAGGTCATCAATCCTAGGTAGTGGATACCGATTCTTAATGGTGGCTCTATTGAGTTGTCGGTAATCAATGCACAACCTAAGTGTCCTATCTTTCTTCATAGCAAATAAGGCTGGTGCTCCCCACGAGGACGTGCCTGGCCTTATAAATTCCTTGTCCAATAATTCTTGCAACTGTGTCTTAAGCTCTCTTAATTTAGATGGTGCCATACGATGTAGTGCCATTGAGATCGTACCAGGTCATAGTTCAATGGTAAAGTCTACTTCTCGCTTTGGGGGTAGTCCTGATAATTCCTGTGGGAATACATACTCGCATATGACATGAGGTAGCCTTAGTTCCATACGATCTTGTCTTCTAGAACTAAGCTGGCTAGCCACGCAGCTAGATGATCGTGCCACTTTGACTTTCCAAGTGTCAATGATAGGGAATCTTGTCTATCCCCCTTAAATTGAAATCGTGTTTCATCGTTAGAGTAGGCAGTCATCATCTTTTGAAAGCAATTAATGGTGGCTCTATGGGATGATAACCATTCCATTCCTAGGATAACGTTAGAGTCTGACATTTCCATGACTCGTAAATCGCAAGTTAAATGCAAACTAGAGGCTCCTAGTTCACATGATTTGCATATGAGATCTACTTGAGTTTATCCTCCTAACAGTGAAGCTACACTCATAGGTATTTCTAATTGTTCAAGCTCTAATCCCAATATTCACACAATTGTAGTAGAGAAGAAAGAGTATGACGTGGCTACGACAATAGCATAATTAGCATAAGAATTCAAATGGAATTTGAACAGACGGTACAGTCGGATGACATGATGGCTTTGAACCTTTAATAGGGTTAAGATTATAGAGCTGGTGACCAAACTAGATATTTGAATTGAAATTGTGTTTGGCCATACACATTTCAAACCAAATACCTAAGATTCTTCACCTTGTAAGGATTAAAAGAGTACAACTGGTTTTCAAGAGTACAACATACAAGATACAATAATCAGGGCTCAAAAATTGCCAATTGATCATCTTAACGCAACACTTTTCTGAATTGGAAAGGTTCAATCAAGATACAGAAGTGATGATTTTGTATTGGACAAATTTGGCATCAAGCTAGAGAAACAGTTAGGATCAAATAAGAATAGTTACTATGATTAGCATAAAGCTCGCATAAACTATGAGTCACATAACTCTATTCCTTCTAACACATGACACCATTCCTCAATTGAGGTTAAACCTCTTCCCACCGTCCCTAGGTAATCTAACCTAGAGCTCTGATACCATGTTGTGACGCCCCAAAAATTGGGAACATCGTAATAAGGTTTAAAACTTATAATTTATATTGCCACCAAACATTACTAATATCATTAATTAACAACCCAAAAATTTAAGGCCTTCAAATTACAATTCCAATGAAACTTAAAACTTAGTCTTGCTACACAAAAGAAATTTAAAACAACTGCGAAAGAAAAGCTAGAGAAAGCTAGTAAATATAGGAAATGGTTAAGTGGAATTTGGGGACTCTTCAAGCTAACCAAAATTTGAGTGTCACCTTGCAAGGCCTCGGTGTTTCCTTTGTTTTCTTGATTTTGGCATAAAAGCCAGAGAACAGAGAATGCCAATGGCGACGCAGCTCAGTAATATACTACCACCCCAAAATACCCATCCCGATAATAACACTCATAAAATAATAAATATTGTGTAATAACAGAATAATAAGCAGTATTTGATAAGCACAACATAAATGTTAATAGTGAAAATAATAACAATTGCTAAACAAACGAATAAATAAAATGGCAACGGAAATAGTGATCCATCATGAGGAAAATGCATGCTTCTCTTTTAAATTCTCATGGGTTCGGTTTATCAGATAAATTTAAGTAACTCCCCATGAGTACTACTTCCACTCAACCGCTAAACAATGGCCACGGGCAATTCGACTCCCCCTTGGTCAAATATTCAAATGTTACTCATTGTAACTACCAATGATGCCCACGCACGAGGTTACGTGCAGTCGTGACATCACGGTCTGCCCCAAGGAGCGGTCTATGTTGTGACACCCGCACCACCAACCTTATATCGCCTACACCGATAAGAGCCGAAATACCTTCCCGTGCCATGTTAGGGTTCGCAACTCATCGCGCAAGATTCTAAACCGGGCTCGCCCCATCACTTTTAAATTTTTAATGTATCATCGGTTCAATTTTTATATTTCTTTACTTCGTTGAATCCACATTTTTATGCATGTGCGAGCTTTAGTTCGAGGATCACAGTGATATAATGTTTATATAGCATAACACAATCCTATATGGCAGCCAAAATAAATGTGATAGGGTTTCTTAGGAGTCATCACAAAATTTCTTAAGAATTCACATACTTCTCCTTTCAGTACTGTTTGGTAAAAAAAAATATGAAACCTATACCAAACGATGTTCAACCATTATAATATTTTAACTGGTGCTAGCTCATCAAGTTAGGAAAATATTTTGAGAAGAATACCAGGGCTAAAAACGATTTTAAAATGGAGGAATAATTTTTTGGAAGAAAACTGGTTTGCTGGAACAGCGAGTTATATTCACCTCCAGCACAGGTGATCCGGGTTTGAAAAATTAAAAAGGGGCCTCAAACGATGTCAAAAATAGGCATGGTCAGAACATGTTGCTAAATTTTTGAGTTTAGAACCTATTTCCAGAAGAGTGTGAGGGCTGAAAACCAACCAAAGATGGTCAAATGATTTTTATAAGAAAACTGGACAGATTCTGTCACCTTTTGGAAAAATTGGTGTTTCTCTCTCAATACTTAGTAAAAATTTATGAAACCAGCGGCGTTTGAAAAGTAACTTAAAAATATAACTTTTCCAATTTGAATCACTTGAAAATTCATTCTGTGGAATAAATGGTGATCTGGTAAAGTCAGCATTGCTGCTGCCTTCAAACGGCAATGAAGTTAAAAATACATTCAGGCCATGAAAGCGTCAGCACAGGTGTTCTGTGTTTGAAAAATAAAAGGGTTCTCAAGCGGTGTCGAAAAGAGGCATGGTCAGAACCGTTTGCTAAATTTTTGAGTTTAGAACATATTTCTAGAAGAGTGTGAAGACCGAAAATCAGTCGAAGGAGGTCAAATAATTTTTGTAACAAAACTGGACGGATTCTGTCACATTTTGGAAAATTGGGCGTTTTTCTCTCAATACTTAATGAAAAATTATGAAACCAGTGGCGTTTGAAAGGTAACTTAAAAATCTTAATTTTCCAAGTGGTCGTACAGAAAAATACCATTTGTAGAGAAAATGGGACCTGTTTGAAGCTACTGCTTCTGCTGTGTCGTAAGCGACAGTTAGGAAAAATATTCGTTTCGGTAAGAAAATGATGTCCAATTATTTTATAAAAATTTTACATAGTGTATAACACCTACATATACTTCCAGTATACACAGATTTTTAACACCAATTAGTTTCAATTTGTTAGAGCTCTCTTTTCACCCGATAAAGTGTAAAACAGTGAGAAAAATCTATGCTTCAAGTAAAGGGGCCATTCTTATCTCATTTTACTCTTTTACAAGATCATTTCAACAATGGAGAATATTAAATACATAAAAAAAAAACAACAGTAGCTAAGCCATATATTTATATCAAGAAGGAATATGAAATTATAGCACAATGAACTTCTTATCCTATCAAAGTTTTAAACATGCATGGACTATTTTGTTATAGATGACTTAACCATGCTTAGTCTTACACATATATTATATAAATTCAGTTAGAGGAATCTAAGGGAGGGTTGAGGTGGTGTGTCCTTACCTTAGTGAGGTAAAACAAATCCCAAGTGTTGACCCTTCTTCCCTTCTCTTCTCTCCTTTCCCTCTTGCTTTCTCTCCCTCTCTCCTTTTTTTTTTTTTTTTCAGCCGTGGAGTACAAAAGCAAAGGGCTGGATTGTGTTCTATATGTAGGAGAGCTTGGAGAATTTATTTTATTTTTATTTTATTTTCTCTTCTTTGCTTGGAATTGTCATCTACAAGTATGGACTAGGGGTTTAGAGCATGCTTGCATGCCATAGCATGCCTTGGCAATAGCTTTATTGGGCAGAAGACAGCCAAAAAAATTATGACTTCTTCTTCTAGTTTTGGCACTCTCATCCAATGATTTAAATGGTAGCTGGCAGCTTGCAGGTTGCTGCCGTGGCTGCCTTATCAAGGCTTGGAATGCCATTGCATGCTCACCTCTCTTAGGGAGGTTGAGTGTGCACTTGGGGAAAATAAGCATGCAAGCCATGTTACCTAGATAAAGAGAAAAGGAAGTGGCAGTCAGCCACTTTCCTTGCACTAGATCACCCTTTTTTTTTTTTTTTTTTTTTTTGAATTGAAATGAAATTGGTGTCAATATATATATATAATTTATTTATTTATTTATTTGTTTACTTATTTAATATTATCATTTTCAACCGGATGGTTTTCTTCCTACTAAATTCTAACTAGCTTAGTTACTATCAATTTAATTCATTTAGCTTTCACCACGGTATTTTGATACAGAATTTTAATTACATCAAGATAAATAATTTTATTTAAAAGAATTTTAATATTGATATTAATTATGGTGCTATTAATTTTATAGTTTAATAGTTTAATAATCACTGTTGACTGACTTAATATTATTATTAATAAACTAATTAGTTGTCTAAAAATTTAGGTTCTTACAATGTATATTTAGTTTTGGTTGTGAATCTTAATAAATAAATAAATAAATTGAATGTATATTTAGCTTTGGTTAAGATTGAATTTTTCAAAATAAATTTTAAAAATTCTAGATATACATAAAATTTGACAAGAATAATGTGACAATATTAATTAATGTGTATTTAATTTTGTTGTTAAGCCAAATAAAATAAAATAAGATTGAATGTATATTTAGCTTTGGTTGTGAATCTTTAAAAAAAAAAAAATGGTTGTGAACCTTAAAAAAAAAAGGATTGAATGTATATTTAGTTTTGGTTGTGAATCTTACCCCAAAAAAAAAAAAAATTAAAAAATTTTAAAAAAAAATTAAATGTATATTTAGCTTTGGTTGTGAATCTTACCCAAAAAAATAATGAAAAAAAAAGATGTTGTGAACCTTAAAAAAAATAAAAATAAAAAATTGAATGTATATTTAGCTTTGGTTGTGAATCTTATCCAAAAAAAAAAGAAAGTTGTGAACTTTAAAAAAAAAATTGAATCTATATTCAGCTTTAGTTGTGAATCTTAAAAATTAAAAAAAAAAAAAAGAAAAAGAAAAAAAAGCGGGAGGTCAAGTTGGGTTGGGGAATATCCAGACCCATTAGGAGATAGAGCGGGTAGTATCCATGGGAAAGGGGGAATGAGAAAAAATAATTATAGGGGAATGAGGATAGAAAATTAATATCCATCACATTAACCCTGATTGGCAACATGGTTTTAAAAATCAAAAAATAAGATAAAAAATAAAAAGTCAAAAATTACTTTTAAAAAAAAAAATCTAACAAATTTCATTTCATTAGTAAAATTAAACATCATATAAGTAATTAATTTTTTTTTTCTTATAACTATTTTAACAGTGTTATATACACACACAAAATCTTTCCTCACAAACTTCTCAAATGATGTGACAATGTTACCTGAAAGGATTTGTGAGAAGAGATAAGTGTAGGAGTAGGGGTGTGCATAATACTGTCGAAATCACCGAAATCGTCAAAATCGTACCGAACCGCACCGTCAAGGCAAATTTGTTATTATTTGCCAATCGAACCGTTAATTTTTGGTAAGAAAAATGACAAATTCTAGTGACATTTTTATCAATCCGCCGATTTTTATTTTTCTTTCAAACCGCACCGACCCGCACCGATATTAAATTATGTTTTTATAAGATTCTAAAAATTCTTTTTTACTTAAGTTTGCTTGTTGTTCTATACCTTAGAATATGGTATTACATTACTGCTCAAGGGGAATTCAAAATGTCAGTAATCCAAAATAAAGTTGGATTCCAATTCACTTTTCAATCTTTTTTTTTTCTGGCCATGTTGCAAACTTGCATCAGCTCACTTTTCAATCTAAATACTTTTCAACAGTAAACATTTTCAATATATTGTAAACCCTGAATGATATTAATTTTATGTATTGTATTTAATCATTGTAGCTTCCATAGATGCTTGTAATGAACTGATGGCATAGTCGTTGATATTATCATGTTGTTGCTACACTTGCTGCATCAGAAGAAAGTTTCGCAAGATACTTAACATCACGGTATCTCTCGTCTTTTTTTTACTCTTTGATTTATGTTTTGTAATTTAAATTATATTTTTTTTAAACCGCCAATCTGCCCCGAACCGCCAAGGCAAATCTGCCATTATTTGCCAACCGAACTGCCGATTTTTGATAAGAAAAATGGCAAATTCTAGTGACACTTTTATCTATCCGCCACCCACCATACGATTTTTATTTTTCTCTCAAACTATACCAACCCGCACCGCGCACACCCCTGTGTAGGAGTATGTGTCATTTTGTCACATCATTAAGAGAGGATGTCGAGAAGAAATTGTATGAAAGGATTTGTGAAAAGAGATGAGTGTAGGAGTATGTATCATTTTGTCACATCATTAGAGAGGATTTGTAGAGAAGAAATTGTATGAATGTGCTATTTTTTTGCCTGTTTATTCAACTAAAAAATTATTTCCAAACACATTACTTTGTTTGGATTTGAATTTTAAATTCATATTGTTTTTGTTTTCAGTAAACCTTTTTAACATTTTAATCAAATTATTTTACTTTTTAAATCTACTTACTTTAGATTGTGAAAGCTTTAAAAAATAATAATAATAAATATGATTTTTTAATATTTTTTGTATTTAGTAATTTTTTTATAAATGTTTTCACTAATTTTGTACTTAAATGTATGTACGTAGATTAAGTGAATGTAAAAAACAATTTTTTGAAAGTTTTAAAACGTTCACTAAAAAAACTAAAGATTATAAATTAAAAAAAATTACTTTTAAAAACTTCAAACAAAATAGAGTGATTAATTTTTTTCATAAAAATTTAAAAAGCCAAAAAATCTATAAAAAAAAAAAAAGTAAGTTATCAACGGGCACTGAAAATTGAAAACCAATTCTCAAACAAATACATCATATATAATTTGATTTTTCAAAAAGAATACCTATTATTTGTATGCTAGATTCTATGAATAACTTAACAATTTCAGCATCAAAATATATATTACTCCAAAAACTACTCAATAACTCCTAATCATTTGCTAAACTAGTTGTTTCCTTTGTACCTGTCATTAATTTACGTCATTGACAATATTTACATGATGATAAATTTGAATTTTTTTAAAATAATTTTGAAATAAAACACCTCTTATGCTAAATTATTTTACGTCATTAATTTACGTCAATATATGTAGAATATAAAAATGATATGTATTCATTATTGGTTGTATATAGATATAGACTTTGGATAATAATTTGTTTTATTTTTGTTAAGTTTTAGACAATAAATTCTTCTATTCTTTGAATCCTTTTAACCAAACATAATTATAAAAAAAAAAAATTACGAAGAAAAAAATTTTGGGCTTGTTTGGTTTGTGTTTCATAAACATGTTTTGGGAAAAAAAAGTACGAAAACATGTTTGGTTTGGTGTTTTGGGAAATTTGTTTTGAAAAATTGTTTTGAGAGAGTTTTGGAAAAAGTGATTGATTTGATGTGTGTGTGAGAGAGATTTGTTTGGAAAAGTTGTTTGGTTTGTGTGTTTTGGGAAATTTTTTTGAGAAAATTTGTTTGATAGAAAAAATTTCTAAAATTTATTTGTAGAGAAAATTTTTGAAATTTTTTTCAGAAACATCAACCAAACAAGCCCTTTAAATTTGAGAAACACGAGGGTGTCGTAAGGAACATGCGTTTATTGTTTTATTTATATATTTATTTTTTTCTCGTTAACGTCTTCAATGAGAAGACTGCTCAAAAGTGACTTTGACTCGACTTCTTCATCCAAAGTTAGTTACAAATCAACCCGACATTTTTACTGTTAGTGGTTTCACTAAGTGACACGTGTTGTCCTGGTGCTTCTAATTGACCACCCGTGTTCTCCAGGTGCTTCTTCCTCTTGTATCTGTTGGCCTCGTTTTGTGTAACTGTTAAAATAATTTATAGATTATTATTTAATAGATTATAAATTATGACTTTAATCAGAAGTTGTTAATCTATTTGGTGTAGTTGTTAGATTTTAGATTTAAGTTGTTAAGTAGTATTTGTTAAATAAGCTGTGAAATAACTTTTTCAATTAATTTTTATTTTTTGTTATTTACTACTTGTCTACATTTCTCATAAAAAATAATAATAATAATCTATAGTCCATTTGAGTCTTTTTCTATTTTTAAAAAAATAAAAAATAAAAAAATCTAAGAGTATAACTATAAATTAACATGTCCACAGTAGAAGCTGATAATCAGAAGCAAAGGGTAAACAACTTCTCAAAATCAGTTTTTTTAAGTTAAAATAAGCTATTAGAATAAAAAACTGTTTAAAATAAATTTAATCAAACAATCAAAAAAAAACTTTTTAAAAGTTAAAAACTATAAATTAACTTTGAAAAGCTGAAACAAACACCTCCATTCTCAACTAATAAGTTACTTATCCCGTTTTTAAACTATTAAGAGTTATATAACAGCAAAAAAAAAAAAAAAAAAAAAATTTAGAGTAATGACATGATATTATTATATGAACATATGATCATATGATCTTTTTGACTCGTAGAATAATTTGTGATAGAATCACTCTTTCACTCTTGATGAACACTTTATTATTTAGCTCTTGTTTAAGCGCTTGATTATTTTAATTCACTTTTTAATTATTTTTGTGATTTTTTTATAATTAACAGATGGCTGTGAGAATTTTTTTTTTGATTAATGTGTAGAATCAAATGTAACATTTTGTCTTATTAACTATTTTAGTTAAAATCTATCATTACAAACACCACCTTACTATAAGGCCATGTTTGTTTGGCTCCATAAGATGGAGGGGATTAAGAGTACGATAAGATTGAGGAAGGAGATTATTAGTGTTGTGATATTAGGTTAGAGATGTATGATAAAGAGTGTTTATTTATACACCACCGGATTAGTAATATTATAGATAGTATTAATATATGAAATTAATATTTTTTAAGTTTTAGTATTTTCTTAATATTATAATAATTATTTTTATTCTAAAAAATATAATTTTTACTTAAAAATCACTTAAGATTTCACTAATTCCCTCACTCAATTTTTAATCTCAACCCTCACATGACTTTGTTAGTCTTGCTACATGAGGAGATTTTTTAGTCCCAAGGGTTAGTTAATCCCTTCACTCATATCCCCAACAAACACTATTTAGATAGGTCTTATAGACTATTAATCCAATTGTCTTTCTTAAAAACCAAACAAATATGGCCTAAGAAATTAGCGAGCTGCTAAGGAGGATTGAAAAATATTATAATAATATGTAGATAGCAGAATTTAGTGGTGGTTGAATGAAAATGGGGATAGTGTAATGTTAGTATGGTTTGGCAAACTATGTCTGCATTCATAAATATTACTCGTTTTTTTATTTAAAAAAATGATATACAAGTTTATTTTTTAGGAGAAATTTTTGTATGTCAATAAAGAATCACGTGATACTATTTTCCACCAATCACAAATGTGTATGATTCCTATCATTTCTTAAATACCTAATATAAATGTAGTGGACTTTACTGTCAGAACCAATCACAATAATAGAATGTATTATATGACATATATATCCTATCTGCATATAAAAATTACTTACTTTTTAGACTAACTTTTTAGACCTAATGACGTGTCAAGAAAATAATTGGTTGATAATTAGAAAATATTTAATTATTAACAAATTATTTCTCTTGAAATATCACTGAATCTAAAAAATAAATTTAACTTTCTAGACTTGAATAAGAATTATATTCAATATATTTGCAAATTACTCACTATCACTTGAAAATTACATCTCCAAGTTGATGAACAATTACGAACTTTGACACCGTAATTTCACTCTTTTTAAAAAATGTAAATTACAAATACATCTCTTGAGGTTTATTTAAATTATAAATTATTCCTTGTGATTTTAGAAATTACATTATGCCCCCTAAGGTTTCTAATTTCATAACAAATAGATCTTTTTATTAATAAATCATCAAGTTAATTAACAGTTTTTAATAATGTTAAAATTTTATTTTAATTAATAATTCAGATAATTTTATTATTGTATAGGTGAACAGTTAGAAATTTCACTTTTTTTATTAATTCTATTAAAGAAAAAATTCTGACAGTGAGATATTTGTAATTTTTCAAACTACGGGGAGCAATTCGTATCTTAAGCAAATCTGAGAGGATATATTTGTAATTTACCCTTTTAAAAAAATCACACAGTGTAGCAAAACATCTTACACTGACCTATCTCTTTAGGATATAACAATCCGACCATATGTTGTGTTCACTCAAACTAACCTCATATTTTACCATAAAAATATATTTACAAAATGCTTAATTATTTTAATATAAAACCACAATATAATATAACATATAAAAATACACATAAATTCACAGCTCTTCCTTCTATAGCAAAAATTATTACGTACACTCAAAATGAGAGGCAATAAGCATTGTATTAAAACTTGATTTTGAAAAAGCTTATGATTCAATTAATTGGGATTTCCTCTTCTCTATACTCTCAAATTTTAGGTTTGGCAATAAATTGATAAGTTAGATTAGAGAGTTTGTGTCATCAGCCAAAATTTCTATCTTGGTAAATGGATCACCTACATTTGAGTTTAATCCTGAGAGAGGGCTGAGACAAGGTGACCCATTATCACCATTTTTGTTTAATATTGTGGCTAAAGGTCTCAATATTCTATTGGTGAGAGCTCTGCAGAGGGAATTGATTAAAGGGGCAATGATGGGCTCAAATAATGTTAGGATCACCCATTTCCAGTTTGCAGATGACACAATATTATTTTGTGAGACAAAATGGGAGGAGATTGTTGTTATCAAAAGGATCTATAGATGTTTTGAAGTATTATCTGGGTTGAAAATTAATTATCATAAAAGTGTGGTATGTGGGGTTGGGGTTGATGATGATCTTACTAAGGAGTTTGCTACAAAATTGAATTGTTTTCACAAAAATCTGTCATTAAAATACTTGGGGCTGCCACTGGGAGCTAGTCCAAGAAAAAGGAGGACATGGCAACCAGTGATTGATAAATGCAAAAAAAAGTTGGCTTCTTGGAAGAGGAGGTTCCTATCCTTTGTTGGTAGATTGACTTTGATAAAATCTATGCTATCTAGTTTACCAAATTATTTCTTATCTTTGTTTAAGATGCCAGAATGTGTTGCAAAGGAAATAAACAAAATTCAATCCGGATTCCTATGGTGATGAGCTTATAAGGAAAATTCATCTGGTCAGTTGGGAGAAGATTTCAAAAAGTAAAAGCAAAAGAGACTTAGGATTTAAGAGAATCAGACTTATGAATTATTGTCTTCTTTTGAAGCGGTGGTAGAGGTTTGGGTTTGAAAATGATACATTGTGGAAGCAAGTGATTTACAGCAAATATAGTGAGATTGGAAGGCAATGGTGGCCACTACCTGTGGTTAGTCTAAGGCCTTCTCAGATCTGGAAAGGTATTATGAGTGTTGCCTGGTATAGTCCTGAACTAGTTGATTTCTTCAAAAGTAACATAAGTCTAGTTATTGGGGATGAGAGGAGAATAAGTTTTTGGGTGGACAAATGGATTGGCAATGTTTGTTTGAAGTAGGTGTTTTCCAGATTGTATTATTTATCAATGGACAAAGCTATTTCTGTGAAGTTGGTGCCAAGTAGGAGAAATGGGACTGAGGACGGAAATTTTAAATTCAGAAGCACTACAACAAAATTGACTTTTCACGGCACCACATCAACGGCATACAATAAATGCACGCCGTAGTTTCTTACTTTTACGACTTGTTTTTTTTACACATCGTAAATACTTTTTCAACCATGGCATGTCTATTACATAGGCCGTGAATGGTAATAACAATAATTTTTTTATGACTTGTAATGCATGTCGTAAATAATAGAATTTTCTGCGACGTGTATATAACGTGTCGTTAATACATTAATTATACACGACGCACATGCGCTAGCCGTAAAAAATAAATATTTTTCACGGCGCACACAACGCTTATCGTTAAAAATATTATATTTTTTATGACGCATATATCACCTGACGTTAAAGGTATTATTTTTTCACGACGCCTAATTCATGTCATGAATTGTATGATAAAAATAATAATAAAAAAAAAAAAAAGGCGCCAAAATAAATTTTGCGGCGCCAATATTTTTTTTCCCAAAATATCAAATTTGGGGCGCCAACATCACATGGGTTTCAATCTATCTTTCTATCTGATGATGATGAAGAGGACCGAATCTTGCTAGGGTGATCATCTCAACTCTTCTCTTCTCTTCTCTTTGCCTCCGTTGCCAGGGTTACCGAACCAATCGACTACTAGGTTTGCTTCTTCTCCCCCTCTCTCTCTCTACAAATCCCCTTTTTTCTCTGTATATTCGAACCTTGGGATTATCCATCGCTGCCCTCTCTTTGATAACCAGGTTTTCCCATTTCTTTCTCTATATCTCTCTCTACATATGTCCATACATATATATCTGATCTGTTTGTCCCTTCTTCTAAGTTCAATCGAAACCATTTTATTGTTTTATTATATTTATCTATTTGATTTTCTTAGAAGAAGGGAAGGCCAAGCTTGAGGTAAGGCCAATTTGAGCCAAACTACGAACAGGGTCAGGAGTTTTTAATGCGTGGATTATATTTTCAGGTGGAAATCAATCCAAAATACAAGTGGGATAACTCCATGGTATCCAACTTCTTATCCTAATAGCCAAACAACCTTAAATCTTTATATTTACACAGCACCTATGATTTTTTTTTTTTACCAGATTCAATTGTAAGAATTGTTGGCCACTTTGTGGTGTTAGTCATGCCTCTTTACGAAACATTGAGGTTATGTTAAAAATGGTGTGGTATTACAACATGTGATAGGTTGCGTATGATTTACCTTTTTAGAGGTATGTACTGTAGCAGCTGTGTTCTTTTTGGTATTCGACAAGTAATACTAGTGAGAGCAAAATAAGTAAAGATTAATGGAGGGGCCTTGGTTTGTACCTAGAATGGCTTTAGAAATCAGAGTGTGGAGCAAGTATGATACTATGAGGGCTAACGTTGGTAACCCATTGCATTCTTTTCTCCTAAATTGCCATGCAAAAATAATTGTTTATTGTAACTAGGAGCTTATTTGAGTGTTAAAAATGGCAAAGAGGTGATGAGGTTGGGGGAGTGGGGTTTCTTTGAGGTAATTGATGATGGTGGTAGTAGTGGTGAGGCCACCAATTGTAGATATGGTTATGGGATAGCGGTTTGTGTGGTATAGAGCCTGTGGAAACGCTATCTGTCAGGAGGTGGCAAGTATGGTAATGGTATTGCTATTCCCTTGGTACTGTTAGTATTGGTTATTGGTAATGGCGATGGTAACTGTGTCAGAAAAAAACACAATATATATTGCTCCCACTTTTCAGGTTTGATTGTTAATGAGGATATTCAAGGATGTTAGGAATTCTGATGTATCTTGCATTTGGACCTCTTATATTGGACTTTTGTATCTTTTGTTAAGTTGAATGCACTGAGTGCGATTTTATTTTACTTTTCATTCTCTGATTTTCGTCTTTGGTATTTTCTAATACATCCCTGTTTTTGGCACATATTATTCTAATAATCTGTTATTGGGCTCTCAGCTGAGGAGGTGGATCTATCCCAGGATGTGCAGCAGTGGGACTCTTTGTCTAATTCTGAGAAGCACTTTGTAAGCCATGTGTTGGCATTTTTCGCCACATCTGATGGGATTGTTTTGGAGAACTTGGCTGCTAGATTCTTAAATGATGTTCAAATTCCAGAGGTAAATTTCTTAACAATGCTCCTTTCATTTTGTTTCCAAGTTGAAATTTTTCTAAGCTGCTAACACTGTCAAGTAATGGCTTAGGCATCAAATGCTGGTCCGTGAAAGAGTACTGAAATATCAGAAACAGTTTATTACTCAGTGATTTCTGGAAGATTGTTAATAATTTGTTTGGACAATCTTCTTGGACATCTGCTAGCACACACTCAAAGCTCCAAGTTGGTGAGAAACCAACATGCAGAGCAAGACAAAACAAAACAAACAACCAAAAAAACTACAACCACAGCAGCCCAGAAAACCCCTCTGTTGGAGCATTAGACAGAGCACCAACACTACTTCTGCTGGACCATTCATCCAAAAAACCCTCTGCTAGAGCATTAGACAGAGCACCATCACTGCTTCAAATCCTCTGGCCTAGTACAGGTTTGGTAATGCAAATATGTGCTATCCACTACTACAACTCCTCTAGCTGAGTTCAGGTTTGGTAATGCAATTATGCACCAGTGCTAAGCATAACCACCAATGCTAAGCACCAATGCTAACTCAGGACTACCAGCCTAAGCACCAATGCTTCAGCAGCAACTCATGCCTTTGGCTTCTTCTGATCTCTTCATGATATGTGCATCCAAAACAGCATCTCTACTCATCTGCTCCAGGACTGTCAGCATCTCTACTCATCTTCACCAAGCAGTAGTGACTACAAGACTATCAGCAGAGTCCAGAAAGAGGATACCCCAACAGTAGTGATCAGTAGCAGAACAACAACACAGCAGATCAATAGGACTATCAGCAGGAGGATATCCCAACATCAGCAGATCAGTAGCAGAACAACAACACAGCAGATCAGTAGCATTAGACCTCAGGGCCATCCAAGTGCAGTATTGCACTTGATGCATGTTGAACACAAGGACAATAACAGAGAAACCCCAGCCATTGAAAGAGCCTTGATCCATATTGCTACCCTCTAACAAACCAGCAGCATGAAGCAGCAGTAGCATGAAGTGAGTGAGTAATGGACCTCCATTACTGAGAGCAGTAGCATGAAGCAGCACTGTGAAAAGCATCAAACCTTGCCAGATCTGGAGGTGGAAAACCAGGACAACAGAGCAAAACCCAGCATACACCAGCAGAAATACACCTTACAGACAATCACCCACCAATTCAGACACTCACCCACACACCCTCAGAGTAAAGCACAGCAGAATCAACCATAGCAGCAGCCAGGAAAAAAGAGAAAAAAGAGAAAATAATTGACATTACCTCCATTCTTCTAGTTTTATGTTCATTATTAGAGCATGATTTGCTGTCAAAGAGAGAATTCTAAAGTATCATAAGTGACTTTGGTCATGATGATCTGAAAAGAGTGAGCAGCTATTACTTGGAAATAGAAAATGGATTCTTCAAATATTTGTTAGTAATATGTAGATATTAGATGGATTGCTCTTTGAAGGCGGCAATGAAATTGAGGATGAGTGGATTAGGTCTCCATTTAAGTATGTGCATATATCTTATATATGGATGTGACAAAAGTTACCACATCCTTAAATGGCTATATTAATTTTTTTATACTGATCATTAAATGCTGAAACCTATTTTACTTTCCTGAAGCTAACATCAATCCTTCTCATACTTTCTAGGCTCGGGCAGTTTACGGATTCCAAATTGTAATGGAGAATGTACATTCTGGTAGAGCTTTGTATTTGGTATTGGGTGATTTAATATCTTATGCATTCTCAAGTTAACTGATGGTGGGTATTTCTGCCTCCTGCTGTAGAGATGTACAGCTTGCTTCTGGAAACATACATTAGGGACTCGAGGGAGAAACATAGATTGTTCAATGCAATTGAGAGTATTCCTTGTGTTGCTCAAAAGGCCAAATGGGCTTTAGATTGGATTCAAAGGTATTATAGCATTCTTATTTTGTCAAATTTTAACATTCTACTGACTCCACATGTCAACTGAGGAAGAAGGTATGCAAAACATTGTTACTTAAGTTTAGATGTTTGCTGGTTTCTTTTGTATTTTAAAGTAATCATACTTGCCTCTGTTCTTTTTGTGCCTTAAAGCTATTTTTGGTATGTAAGAAGAGTATATAGAGTAAATACCAATGTAGAACCTCACTTTCACTACTTTTGAAGAGCAAAATTTAAAAAAGAAAAATATATGAAGTTGCTTCCCATTAATATTTGGGATGTCACTTTTCATTAATTTGACTAAATATTCCATCCTCATTCACTCAATATCCAACTCTTCATATATGTGCATGTATACTTGATGCCTATTTTTAATTCATTCTTTGATTGTTTTATTATGTGAACCAATTGTGTATGGTTCAGTGGTCTCTGAATTTCATGAAACCTAGAAATCTTTGCTTGTAGATATCCTAGGGTTTGCTACATTATGCTTGTGTAAAGAAAATCAGTTATTCTGTATTTCCCATTTAAAGATGATGATAAGCTTTGCCAATTTGCTATCAATTTTTTGTTGTCATTTGAAGAAATTTCACTAGTGATAAATGTAATTCTATTGTTATATGGCATTAAATGAAAATCTAACAATCTGATAACTTTTTCTTTTTTGTTTTAGATTGCAATGGCGGGTTTACAAAGGTTTTAACATAGGTACTGCTCTTACAAAGAAAATTTCTCCATGTTGAACCGTAAGGATGACAAATCAAGCTACATTGATCATTGGAAATCCCCGTTCCTCTAATTTTGAGGTTTGTTCGCTGCTTCATTGTTATGTGGAATGAAGTCAAGTTATTCTGTAATTGTTATGTCTTCCACTTTTTCAATAAATATATAAACCTCTGACTTTTATTAATTGAAGAAGAAAAAAAAATTGTTATTTGGGAATTTCATTCTTGATTCAATTGCTTTGCCCTTTTTTTTATACCCTTCTACGACGTGCAGCGTGCGTCATATTATGACCAGGAAGGGTTTTTACGGTGTGCATGGTGCGCCGTAAAAACCCTTTTTATTTGTAGTGAAGATATCTATTCCAGTGGGAGGAAGAGGAATTGGGGAGGTTATATGAGATGTTACTTAATGCTCTTGCCCTTAGGGAAGAAATGAGTGATAGATTGAGATGGGATACAGAGACATCACCGCTATTCTCTATTGCCTCAACATACAAGTGGTGTAAGTGGAGTTTTGTAGATAATAGTAAAATAGTAAATTTCATTTGGAAGAATGTTTCTCCACCTAAGGTTCAGTTCTTTGGTTGGTTAGCCTGGAAAGAAAGTATTAAGACATCTAGCTATTCACAGAGAATTAGAGTTCTTAGTGATGATATAGATATTAATTGTATTTTTTGTAAAGAGGTGGTAGAGAGTGTCAACCATGTGCTACTTTTTTGCCCCTTTACTTGGAAGATTTGGTCTAGAATTTTAAACTGGTGGGGTATACAATGGGTAATACCTAGGTCTGTGAATAGCCTTTTAAATTGGTGCACTGGTATTAAGCTTAAAAAACAGGAGAATATGATATGGAGAGCACTCTCCCTAGTTGTGCTTTGGTCAATTTGGAAGCAGAAAAATGATAGCATCTTCAACGATGCACAGGTAGATCTTGATGGTCTGTGTGAATCCATTAAGGTTAGGATTGCATTGTGGGTTAAAACTTCTTGTCCATCATTCAAGTACTCAGTGGATGACTTAGTTCATAATCTTCAGCAAGTGAGATTTTGTGACAACCCTCACCTCTGATTTGTGCTAATCTGTGATTAAGCATGATAATTAACTGAAAAGAATGATATCCTGAATTGATTATATGAGTGTATTATTTTGAATGCATTTCTATCTGTTTGATTTCTAAATGAATATGTTCATGTTTTAATTTGGAATTGCGAATTGAAGGTCTTATCGGCGATCGAATCAGAAATTGATTAGTATTTTATGCCAATTAGGATTTATGTGATTTTATGGTAGGTTTAATTATAATTCAATTTGGAATGATTAAATTAGTATTATTGTTAAATTAATTGAACCAAGGTTTATTACCTTTTTGCCATTGAGTGGATTGACTAAAAAACCCACCCTCATTATGTCTTATTCATATTTGATGCCTCATTTTGCTCATCTTCTAGACCAAACCGAGTAAGAAAGGGAGAGTGAGAGAAATTGAGTTCATCAAGAAGGAATTTGCTTGAACTTAGAGGAATTGAAAGGAATTTGCATATTTGAGCTTCCATACTTGAATTCAAGACATAAGGTAAGAGATTCACCTTCTTGATCATGAATTTAAGTTGTTTTGTGCATGGTTCATGGTAAATTTGGAGTTTAAAGTCGAGAATTAATTTGAAGAGTTGAATTGTGAGCTAATTCATGCATGCATGTACATGTTCTTGCATTTTGAGGGTGTTTTCATAAAAAATTCTTACATGTAAGTTCACATTTTGGTTGTAGTCCATGAATTCACCATGATTTTGAGTTCAAATTTGGTTATGTTTTGGAGCATTAGAGTTCTTAGAGACTCATGCATGTTATGTTTTTACATGATTCATGAAAGTTCCTTTGAAATTGTGTGCAATTGTCTCACCTTTGGGCTTGATTTTACAAAATTGATCTTCAAAACATGTTATAGTATGAGTTTTTAAGTGTTTTCCAGAAAATGGGCCCAAAAGGTTGAGTTTTGATGTGTTGAATGCTTGGTTTGAGCTTGGGAAGCAAATCTGAAAATTCTAGATTTTTGCTTCCACGCTCGAGTGAAGGATTCCACGCTCGAGCGACCATCTTTTGTTCAAAGCTCTGCTCGAGCGACGGAATGATGGCTCGAGCGTAGATTGCAAGCTCTCAGGTTTTCTGCGTGTGCAGACGCATGCTCGAGCGAAGAAACCTACGCTCAAGCGAGGACTGTGTCTCACGCTCGAGTGAGCATCGAGCTAACGTCGAGCGGAGATTTTCAACATCCAGCACCTTTTGCATTTTTACAGACCGCTCGAGCGAGGAAGTCCACGCTCGAGCGACCCTTCTGTTTTGGCATGCTCGCTCGAGCGAGACCCCTATTTCAACAAAAATTTGAAAAGTGTTTTAAAGTGCATATTTGCATTCTCATTCCATCCTAGGCATTTCTAAGCCATGTTTAAGGCATCTTAATGAGGATAATGTTATAGAACCACAACAGTATAGTTAGGGGCTAAGTTATTAATCCCGAGTGTGTGTTTGTTCTGTAACTGGAGGGTTAGCTTCCGAGGACGCTCGTTAGCTTGTCTATAGCCTAGTGCTCTGTGAGTAACAGTGTTGTAAAGATACGTTCAATTATGATTATTTTCTGAATGATCAACTGTTCTGCTTACTGAAACGTTATTGTTTAATGAATGAATGTTTGTCCTATTTGTAAACTGTATTCGTGGCATCCATAGCAATTTACTATTACTGTACTATTACTGCTACTGTCACAGAGATCTCTGTCAGTTCCTATGTTTGGAATCACTCTTATTTCTTTGTTATGATGGCCATCAAGCTATTAGATGCTGTTAAGACCTACTGTACTGTTTTGTTAATGGATGTACCACATATGACTAATATGGTTTTAAATGACTGATTTACTGATGCAATTGACTGTTTTAATTACTGAAAGTATATTCATTCTTAACCCCTTTACGCATATGTTATTCACTGGGCTTTAATTCACTGTTTATATTTATATATAGGTGTCCAGGCATTGAATCGATGCTAGGAGCGTCAAGTTAAGCTTTTGTTATGTCAAGCCAACCACCGTGCCTCACTTTGAGGTTTCGAGCCCGTTCAAGCCACGGATGTTTTACGGTGTCTCAGTTTCACCCTTTTGCCTCTGATCTGTAATAAACGTTAAGACTTGACTGTACAGTTCTAGTTAGGGATTTGGTCCCTAACCTGGATGTTTTGTATATCTGTTATGTATATATGCTTTTGGTTATGAATGTGACTTATTCATGGACGTCTTTTTGCATTCAGATTTTCACAGTTCATTGAACATATTTTATTTACTGTTTGGCTTCTATCATACCCTTACTCTATATTATTGTCATTACTATTAAGCAGGCCTTCGGTAATCACGGATTACTGGCCGGCTACGATGCTAAATCCATAAGGGCGGGTTTGGGTTGTGACAGAGTGGTATCAGAGTGATTAAAACACGTGTCCAAATGAGCTATATGATGTCCTAGAAAAGTAATTAAGGCATTGCATGAGCACGAGAAAGTGTGCGTGGCCATGATATGAATATATGTGCTAATGTGCTAATGTGCTTAAGTCAACAACTTCCTATGTTTATTATTACCATATTGTCTATAGTGAAATGGACAATGCAAGGCGTGCCGATGAATCTGAATAATCCGAGGCAAGGATGGCAAGGTTAGAAAGAACAGTGGAACTGTTGATTGAAGCCCTAAGGCAACAACAGAACTAACAACCCCCACTTCCTCCAATACAACCAGAACCAAATGTTAATGATGATATAATTATTCTGACACAGAAGTTTAGCAAAATGAAACCACCATCATTCCAGGGAGGCCTTGAACCACTAAAGGCCGAAGCATGGGTTCTAGAAACTGAAAAAACTGTTTGAAGTGTTTTCGTGTTCTGAAGCACACAAAGTATTACTGGCTACCTTCACTCTACAAGAAGAGGCTAGACGATGGTAGATGCTCGTCCGTGACACCAACAATGCTATGACTTGGGCTCAATTTAAAGAAGCTTTCTTTGAAAAGTACTTCCCTCAGTGTGTTAGGGATCAAAAAGTAACTGAATTTGAGCAGTTGAAAAAGGGCACCGTGTCAGTAGTAGAGTATGAATCTAAGATCACTGAACTCGCCTGATATGCACCACACTTGGTGGATACTGACTACAAAAAGGCTAGGAAGTTTGAAGGCAGCCTCAATGTAGAAATACTTGATCGAATTAATGTTCTGAAGTTACTTAAATACGTGGATGTTCTTGACCGAGCAATAATAGTTGGGTTGAATATCGAAGCATTAAAACAGACTGAAACACCAGCAATCGAGTGGCGCGGTAAGAGACGGGGCTTTAAGTTTAAAAAAAGCCGGAACAGTTCATTGAACAAAAAGCAAAATACAGGGTCAACAAACAGTTCTAGTCAGGGAAGTGGTTCCATACCGCCTTGCTCTGAATATGGAAAAAGGCATAAGGGTGTTTGCTATAAAATTTTTGGTGCTTGTTACAGGTGTGGCAAGGTGGGCTACATGGTCAAAGATTGCCCTTCCACGTCCCAAGGCAATAGTAAAGCTGCAGCTAGCACCGCAGCATCAACCGTCACACCGAAACCTAACCCCAAAGCTACTGGAAATGAGCCTTTAAGGCAAGGCCGGGTGTTTGCACTCGTGCCGGGAGATGTGCAAAACACCGAGACAGTTGTGTCAGGTACACTCTCAATCTGTGCCCAAAATGCTTATATTCTGATTGATTCGGGGTCTACACATTCATTTGTCTCGCATGCTTTTTTACGCAAAATAAATAGACCGCTGGAACCCATGAACTATTTGTTAGATGTATCTTCACCCGCTGGGGGATCCATGACTTATGCTTATGTGTATCCTGCATGTGAGATTGTTATTGGGGATGTGCATTTGTATATTGATTTACTGCCTTTGAACATTGATCATTTCGATGTAATATTGGGAATGAACTGGTTAACAAAATATTATGCTACCATAGCCTGTGTAACAAAACAAGTTGTTTTCCGTCCACCTGGATTGCCTGAATTTGTGTTTAGCGGAGTTGGTGTAGTACCTCCCCCGTATCTGATTTCGTCCATGAAAGCTTTTAAATTGATTAAAAATGGGTGTAAATGATATCTATGTTATGTATTGGTGTACCTCTTGATACTAAAACTAATGTGGGCGATTCCTATAGTCGAGAATTCCCGGATGTTTTTAGGATAATGCGAGGATTTGATTGATAGGAAAATAAAGTTTACTATTGAAGTGTTCACAAGTACCTGACCCGGTTTTAAAGCTCCGTCTGAATAGCACCTACGAATTAAAGGCGAAAATTAATTGCAAGAATTGCTAGATAAGAAGTTCATTAGGACCAGTACTTCACCGTGGGGCGCACCTGTTTTGTTTGTGAAAAAGAAAGACGGCTCACTGAGACTCTGCATTGACTACCGTGAATTGAACAAGATAACAGTGAAAAACAAATGCCCACTGCCTCGTATTGATGATTTGTTTGACCAGTTACAGGGTGCTCAGGTCTTCTTCAAAATTGACCTTAGATTCGGATACCACCAGTTAAAGGTAAAAGCAGAGGACGTTGAAAAGACTGCCTTTCGAACGAGGTATGGACATTATGAATTTCTCGTTATGCCTTTCGGAGTTACTAATGCGTTTGTTGCATTTATGGACCTTATGAACCGAATTTTCAAACCATTCCTCGATGAATTTGTGGTTGTTTTCATAGATGACATTTTGATTTATTCCAAGAGTAAGGAAGAACATAAACGTCATTTGAACATTGCTTTACAAACCTTAAGAGAACAGAAACTGTATGCTAAATTGACAAAGTGTGAATTTTGACTTGATAATGTTATGTTTTTGGGACATGTAATTAGTAAGGATGGCATCTCAGTTGACCCACAAAAAATTGAAGCAGTGGTGAATTGGCCCAGATTGACTAATGTTACTGAAGTTCAAAGTTTCTTAGGCTTAGCAGGGTATTACAGAAGATTTGTGAAAGACTTCTCCAAAATTGCATTGCCATTGACTCAGTTGACTCAAAAAGGGATATCATTTGACTGGACCGATCAGAGAGAATCAGTTTTTCAGGAATTAAAGACTCGACTTGTGACAGCACCGATTCTTACCCTACCCTTAGGTACGGATGGGTTTACTATTTTCAGTGATGCTTCTTATAAGGGTTTGAGATGTGTTTTAATGCAGAATGGTAAAGTTATTGCGTATACTTCCCGACAACTGAGGCCACATGAAAAGAACTACCCTACTCATGATTTGGAACTTGCCGTAGTGGTATTTGCATTGAAAATTTGGCGCCACTATCTATATGGGGCTACATGTGAGGTGTACACCGATCACAAAAGCTTGAAATACTTCTTTACACAGAAAGAGTTGAACATGAGGCAGCGGAGATGGCTAGAACTGATAAAAGACTATGACTTGCAAATCTTGTACCATCCAAGAAATGCTAACACCGTTGCCAATGCAATGAGTCGAAAATCAATTGGGAATTTGGCCTGTTTACTCACCGGACAGAAAGAACTGTTATGTGATCTTGAAAAGTTCGAAGTTAAGATTGTTTTGCGTGAACAAGGTGGAACATTGGCTGCTATTTCTGCTCAACCGGCTCTTATTGAAGAGATTAAAGAGAAACAACACCTAGATGACTTCTTGAAAAAAGTCATTGATGCACGGGAATCCAAACCAAGGCCGAATTTCAAATTTGAAAATAAAATGTTGAAGTTTCAGGAAAGGTTGTGTGTACTGAATGATTCTAAACTAAAAAGATGAATTTTGCAGGAATGCCACAATTCAAAACTTTCTATCCATCCAGGAAACACAAAAATGTACCAAGACTTGAAACTTAATTTCTGGTAGCCGGGAATGAAGAAAGAGATTGCTGACTTTGTGTCCAAATGTCTACATTGCCAATAAGTTAAAGCTGAACATCAACGACCCGTAGGCCTACTTCAGCCCTTACCAATACCGGAGTGGAAATGGGAACATATTACTATGGATTTCATTGTCGGATTACCTCGTTCCAGTAAAGGTATGGACTCAATTTGAGTTATTGTTGATAGATTGACTAAATCTGCTCACTTCTTACCTGTCAGAACAATTTACAATGCGGATAAATTGGCCACAATTTATATTGATGAGATTGTTAGATTGCATGGAGTACCTGTGTCCATTGTTTCTGATAGGGACTCGAAATTTACATCGAGATTATAGCAAAGTCTGCAGACAGCATTGGGTACTGAATTGAGACTGAGTAGTGCATACCATCCTCAGACAGATGGTCAGTTAGAAAGAACCATCCGGACTCTGGAAGATTTACTGCGTATGTGTATTCTTGATTTCCAAGGAAATTGGGAAAATCATTTACCGTTAGCCGAATTTGCCTACAACAATAGCTTTCACTTGAGCGTTGGTATGGCGCCTTTTGAAGCTTTATATGGCAGAAAATGCCGATCTCCTATTTGCTGGGCAGAAGTTGGAGATGGGCCTTTGCTTGGGCCCGAGATTGTACATGAAACCACAGAAAATGTGAAACTGATTCAACAAAGATTGAAAACTGCACAAAATCGACATAAAAGTTATGCGGTTGTCCGATGGCGAGACAGGGAATATGAAGTGGGTGATCATGTTTTTGTTAAGGTGACACCAAAGAAAGGGCAGACTCATTTTGGAGTTAAGGGAAAGCTAGCACCGAGGTATGTTGGGCCGTATGAAATCATTGAAAAGATTAATCCAGTGGTGTAACAAGTAGCGCTTCCTCCTGAAATAGAGCATATGTATAATGTCTTCCATATTTCAATGTTGAGGGATTCTCTTCGGGATCCTTTCCATGTTATTGAGCCTACCCGTGTAGTGCTAAGTGATGACTACACTTATGAAGAACGGTCTATTCAGATTGTAAACCGACGAATCAAGAAGTTGAGGAATAAAGAAATTCCATTAGTGAAAGTGGACTGGCAAAACCATGGTGGCATTTATTCCACTTGGGAAAGGGAAGACAATATGATAAAAAGATATCCTGAGTTGTTCCCCATGAATCCAGTATTCTTCCAGAATAAAGGTAATCCGAGTTTGGAAGACCAAACTCTTTTTAAGGAGGGAAGACTATGACAACCCTCACCTCTGATCAGTGCTAATCTGTGATTAAGTATGATAAGTAACTGATAAGAATGATATCCTGAATCGATTGTATGAGTGTATTGTTTTGAATGCATTTCTATCTGTTTGATTTCTGAATGAATTTGTTCATGTTTTAATTTCGAACTACGAATTGAAGGTCTTATCGGCGACCGAATCGAAAATTGATTAGTATTTTATGCCAATTAGGATTTATGTGATTCTATGGTAGGTTTAATTAGAATTCAATTTTGGAATGATTAAATTAGTATTATTGTTAAATTAATTGAACCAAGGTTTATTACCTTTTTGCCATTGAGTGAATTGACTCAAAAATTCACCCTCATTATGTCTTATTCATATTTAATGCCTCATTTTGCTCATTCTCTAGACCAAACCAAGTGAGAAAGGGAGAGTGAGAGAAATTGAGTTCATCAAGAAGGATTTTGCTTGAACTTAGAGGAATTGAAAGGAATTTGCATATTTGAGCTTCCATACTTGAATTCAAGACATAAGGTAGGAGATTCACCTTCTTGATCATGAATTTAAGTTGTTTTGTGCATGGTTCATGGTAAATTTGGAGTTTAAAGTCGAGAATTAATTTGAAGAGTTGAATTGTGAGCTAATTCATGCATGCATGTACATGTTCTTGCATTTTGAGGGTGTTTTCATGAAAAAATCTTACATGCAAGTTCACATTTTGGTTATAGTCCATGAATTCACCATGATTTTGAGTTCAAACTTGCATTTGGTTATGTTTTGGAGCATTGGAGTTCTTAGAGACTCATGCATGTTATGTTTTTACATGATTCATGAAAGTTCTTTGAAATTGTGTGCAATTGTCTCACCTTTGGGCTTGATTTTACAAAATTGATCTTCAAAACATGTTATAGTATGAGTTTTCAAGTGTTTTCCAGAAAATGGGCCCAAAAGGTTGAGTTTTGATGTGTTGAATGCTTGGTTTGAGCTTGGGAGACAAATTTGAAAATTCCAGATTTTGGCTTCCACACTCGAGCGACCATCTTTTGTTCAGAGCTCCGCTCGAGCTACGGAATGCTGGCTCGAGTGTAGATTGCAAGCTCTCAGGTTTTCTGCGTGTGCAGACGCACGCTTGAGCAAAGAAACCTACGCTCGAGTGAGGACTGTGTCTCACGCTCGAGCGAGCGTCGAGTGGAGATTTTCAACACCTAGCACTTTTTGCATTTTCTGAGACCGCTCGGCGAGAAGTCCCGCTCGGCGACCCTCTATTTTGGTACGCTCGCTCGAGCGTAAAATGCCATGCTCGAGTGAGACTCCTGTTTCAGCAAAAATTTGAAAAGTGTTTTAAAATGCATCTTTGCATCCTCATTCTATCCTAGGCATTCCTAGGCCATGTTTAAGGCATCTTAATGAGGATAATGTTATAGAACCACACCAGTATAGTTAAGGGCTAAGTTATTAATCCCGAGTGTGTGTTCGTTTTGCAACTATAGGGTTGGCATCCGAGGACGCTCGTTAGCTTGTCTATAGTCTAGTGCTCTGTGAGTAACAATGTTGTAAAGATACGTTCAATTATGATTATTTTCTGAATGATCAACTGTTCTGCTTACTGAAACGTTATTGTTTAATGAATGAATGTTTGTCCTATTTGTAAAGCGTATTAAGTGGCATCCATAGCAATTTCTTATTCTTTATTCTTGTCACAGAGATCTCTGTCGGTTCCCATGTTTGGAACCACTCATTTCTTATTATGATGGCCATCAAGCTGACATTAGGTCTGTTAAGACCCTCTTTGTCTTGTTTGCTAATAGATGTACCACATATGACTAATATGGTTCTAAATGACTGATTTACTGATGCAATTGACTATTTTAATTACTGAAAGGACATTCATTCTTAACCCCTTTACGCATATGTTATTCACTGGGCTTTAACTCACTGTTTAAATTTATATGTAGGTGTCCAGGCACCGAACCGATGTTAGGAGCGTCAAGTTAAGCTCTTGTTTTGTCAAGCCAACCACCGTGCCTCACTTTGAGGTTCCGAGCCCGTTCAAGCCACGACTGTTTTGGGGTGTCTTAGTTTCACCCTTTTGCCTCTAATCTGTAATAAACATTAAGACTTGACTGTACAGTTCTAGTTAGGGATTTGGTCCCTAACCTGCATGTTTTGTATATCTGTTATGTATATATGCTTTTGGTTATGAATGTGACTTATTCATGGAAGTCTTTTTGCATTTAGATTTTCACAGCTCATTGGACATCTGTTATTTACTGTTTGGCTTCCGCCATACCCTTACTCTGTATTATTGTCATTACTGTTAAGCAGGCCTTCGGTAATCACGGATTACTGGCCGATTACGATGTTAAGCCCATGGGGACGGGTTTGGGTCGTGACAGATTTTGCATAAGGGATGGGACTTGAGTTGTCTGGGAGGTTGCTGTTATTCCCTATATCAGTGGAGGCTGTTGTAGTTTGCTTGGTGATGGTTGTTCTATTTTTTTTTTTTTTTTTGTTGGTTTCTCACCAACTATGTGGTTGTGCTAGCAAATGAATAAGTATCTTTCTTGGTGCCAACCTAATTAGGATTGAGATAGTTTATTTTGATGATTTTTGCACTTTCTCTTCTTTATTGATGTAATTACATATGAAATGTATGTTTTTTTCTATCAATAAAGTTTTTTTGGCTGATAAAAAAAAGCAAGCATTTTTGTATATTTTATACATCATAATATTTTAATTTAAAAATATGAAATTCTTTTCATTTTTTCTCAACTTCAAATTTAATTTTAAAGAACTTGGAGGTATTATGGAGCAAATTACAAGTTCCATTTTAATGATCTAAATCGTTCATAGTTAAGACTCTCCATGTATAGCATCAATGAAAAAATAATTATGCTGATCAAATAATCATAATTTTTATTTTATTTTAATTGTGGTTGTCTTTAAAAAAATATATATTTTAAAACAGAAATGCTATAAACACTAGGAAGACTTATGTGTAGATCGTAATAAGTGGTTTATTATCTAATAGGTCTATGATAATTATTAGCATTTTTTATTAAATATTATTAAAAAAAAGTCACTAATTTTAAAACTCTCTATCCATTGATATCGCAGCAGAGAACTCAGAAAAATAAAATAAATAAAGAGCGACATGTATTCAAATTCTTTAATAGAGGATAAGTTTGACACGGGTTATTTATTTATGTGTCAATTCATGATCATCTCCAACATGCATGTCTTATTGATGTGGAAAACTATTATACTACTAAATAAATTTCTATCAATTCATATATAAAATAAAAATAAATAAAAAACTCATCAAAATGACTTATTATTTTAAGAATATCACCATCATATCATTCTGGTAAGATTTTTTATATAAAATTTTTATTTTCATGTTGTTTGTCGATCATTTTATATGTGCCCCTATTCATAATATTAAATGTCTATGTGTGTCACTAATGGTGATTAGGTATCTAAATTTTTATTTAGAAATTGTCTTAAATTTATTGAAAGAGTATTTTTTTTTTTTAACCAAATTTGAAAGAGTAACCTTACAATAAAATTTTGAATATGTATTGTAGATTTTAAATTCTAGATACTTTTAAGTAATTTTCCAAGTATTTAATATTTCTATTTAGTCTGTGAGGGTTACAAACTTCAAACACTTTTGTGCCAGGAAACAAATGGTTTGCTTTAATTTTAGATGTTGCATTCGAGAATTTTAATTGGAAAAGGTTAGAGAATTGAAAAGGTTATTTGAAAATTTACTAAAAATACAATGTGTTGTAAGTTTAAATAATGTGAGCTATATCCAAAATAAATTTGGTCTACCCATTTCCTTTCTTCTTCTTCTTATTATTTTTTTCCACTGGGACAAACTAATTGATGAAAATCAAGCTTCAGGTGGCCTTTTGGTCCAAATCTCACTCCACTACAACAAAAAACAGAAATGGCGACCAAAAAATTAAAATTAAATCATTGAAAGTGCATGAAATGGCGACTATATTGGAATTTATTACGAACATAAGGGTTTTAGTGACTAAAGAGTTTAGTCGCCCATGAGCAGAGGTTTTAGCGACTAAAAGGAAGTTTTGTCGCCTAATACAGGGTTTTTAGCGACTAAAGTTTGTTTAGTAGCCAAAAGTCAGGGTTTTTGGCGACTAAAATAATTTAGTAGCGAAAAGGTATGCTTTTGGTGACTAAAAACAGGTTTAGTCGCTGATTATAGCAGTTTTGCCGACTGAAAACAATTTAGTCGTTGAAAGTGAAGCTTTTTGGGTACAAAAAAAGAATTAGTAGCTAAAAAGTCAAGAATTGCCGACTAAAATCCATTTTAGTCGCCCAAAGTAGGGGTTTTGGCGACCAAATTTCTGTTTAGTTGCCAAATGTCGAATTCTTAGGCGGGATTTAATTGTTTTACCGACAGAAAAGAAATTAGTAGCCAAAAAATGGAGAATTAGCGACTAAAATTCACATTTAGTCGCCAAAAGTGCTATCCAATTTTTTTTTAAATATTTTATTTTTTTACATAAAATATATGAAATAAAAAAAATTTATTTTTATATTATAGAATTTTGTATTCATACCAATGAATATAGTATATAAATAATATATGTTGCAATATTATTCATGTGATCTGTGAGTGGCGTAGTGGGGCAAGTGTTGGTAAAGGCGGAGTGGGGTGCAAGGCTTGGGACGTCGCAGGTTCGAACCTTGTGGGAGCAACCGATGCAAATTTTTTTTTTTTTTGAAAATGGTTTTGGCGACTAAAGTCGTTTGTCGCCGAAAGGTATAGGTTTTGGCGACTAACTGTTTAGTCGGCAAATGTTTAAATAATAAAAAAAAAAAATTACTATTGGCGACTAAAAGTTTAGTCACCAAAGGTCGAATTTCCAAAAATGGAATTGCATTTGGCGACAATTTCTTTCGTTGCTGAAGACCTGTACATTGCCGGCTAACAGGTTTTTAGTCGCCAAAGGTATTCGCGACCATCCATTGGCGACAACAGTGGCGACTAAAAGTTTTTGTCGCGGAAAGTGGAAATTCGACCTTTGGCGACTAAAAAAGGACTTTCGGCGACTAAAAATTTAGTCGCCAAAGCTGTATTTTCTTGTAGTGCTCGGGCTTTGATGGCTTTTCAACAAATGACTTTTTGCTCCATATTGATCGAGTCAGAAAAATCAAAGCTAAGAAGCAGCAGCACTCACATCTGTAATTTTATTTCAGTGAGTATTTCGTTAGTGTTGGGATGTGATCGGTAAGCTTTGACACCCTCCCCCTATCTCCTCTTTATTGATGTTTTCCTTGGCGACTGTGTTTCCTCATGTTTGCATCAATAAATTTCTTTTGCCGATCAAAAAAGAAAAAAATAACATTATTACCACATAATACCAATCTTAGAAATTATAACAACACGCTTGAACAAACGATCAAGTAGAGAGTAGAATATATGAAATTCATGGCAAAGTATTATTTGTGATTAATTGTAAAAAAGTGAAAATAATTTAAAATAATTGTACTTTGATAGAGGTACAAGTAGATAACAAATGATCCACTTGTATGTCAATAAAAATGACAATTATTTTAAGTTGCTTCTATTAATTTGCAATTTTCGATTTTCAATAGACTCCGAACCTTTTCCTGAGCTGCAAAACATAGTCATAGACCTTGTGAGGGTCATGGAGAGATTTGGAGACACTCTCTTTCTCCAAGCACCTCTGAACCCATGCCATCAATTTGGGGCACTGAGCTTCAATGTTGAAGTTTCCACAGGTCTCATAAGAGTAGAACCAAGGGTAGTAGGGTACAAGAACTATGTCCAAGAACCCTAGGTTTTCACCTCCAAAGTATGGCCTCTCTCCCGACTCTCCTTCTAAAGTCTTCAAGCACTCTATCATCTCCTTCTTGGCTGCCTCTTGAACCTCCCCTTTGGTCATCAGTACCCTCTTCCCACTGTCATATACCTATTCATTAATCCAACGTTAAATATTAATTATGTATTCAGAAAATAAAATAAGCACTCTATGATTGTTAGAATTAGAGGTATTTTTGGAACAAAAAATTGCACCTTATAAAAAATAAAATAAAATAAGCATTTTATAAATTAGCACAATTGAAATATTGAACCAAATGCATACTTTAGATACTAAAAATGTAATCAATCCTTTTTTTTTTTTCCGAAGTGTAATTAATTTTTGAAGTCACCTTCTTGTCAATGAAATCTGCTCAAAACCTTGCCTGAGATTTCAGGTAAGGATCAGAAGGCAACAGAGACTTGTCGTTCCAAACGTCGTCGATGTATTGAAGGATGATCAGTGATTCACATATGGGTTTTCCATTATGAATCAGAACTGGGACCATCTTATGAACTGGGTTCATTTGTAGGAGCAAAGGGCTTTTGTCTACCATGTTGTCTTCCTTCTCAGCCTCATTCCGAAACAACTAGGTAAGATGTCGAGGAGGACAACCTCGTCACCCATTTTTTTTCTTAATTAGTTGAGTTCAGAGTTAGATAATTGCCGAGGAGCAAGCACCTGTTTTATAGTTGTTTGTGCTAGTGTGAACTGAGAATTTTCGACTAACGTGACTTGAATAAATGACATGATTTAATAATATTAAATCTTAAATTGATCGAGTTACTGTCAAAATACATAATACAAAATTGATACAAATAAAAAATTAGTTACTTAATATTATTTTTATTAAGAGATGTCATGATATTTTTAAATTTTCTTATGTAACTAGATCAAATTGAATAAAAAAATATGTAAAATATAATTTTAAAATTAATAATATTTTTTATTTAATGTAATGTATTTTTTTGTCTACTATTTTAAATTTAATCTAGTGAAAAATTATAATAGAAGGGCATAGTTTTTGTAAATTGCGAAAATGAAATTAAGTTGTAATCAAAATTATTTTGAATAATTTCATCCAGTTCATATTAGTTTCATGAAAATGGTTAAAAATTAGTTCTATTATACATTTTTTATTTTTAAATAAGACACGAAACAAATCAAATATAAATAAAAAAGTAATACGACGCAATAATATGATAAAAAAAAATGGAAAATTAAAAAAAAAAAAAAAAAAAAACACTGAAGTTTGATCCTTATAACAGTATAACTTCTGGATTTTTAATTTTGTTAATTTAAATTCAGAACTTTTGATTTGTTTTCAATACAAATCATTTGCCTATTTTTGTTAAATAAAATCAATAACAAATGAATATTTTAATCATTAAACTCAATAAAAATAGATATCTTATACACTTAGTATGTATTTATATTGAGTTTAATAAATAAAATACTATTTTTTCGTTGGTTTTAGTTAACAAAAATAGTCAAATGTTTTAAATTGAAAACAAATAAAAATATCATGGTTTAAATTGATAAAATTAAAAATTAAAATTATTATAAAAGTCAAATCGTAATTTTTTTTTTTAATTTTTATAATTATCCCAGAAATAAATGATAAAATAATTCTAACACAAATTTAAAATAAAGATGAGGCCGACCATACATGGAACCAGGGTCGGTTTTACCTAGGTCCGATGGTTGCGAGCAGCATCATGGTGGACCCCAAAGCTCTGGTCATCTTGTTGATTTCGCTAAGGTTGACTGACCTTGTGAGGATTGGCTTAAACATATTTTGGTCTTTATTTATAATTTCTGTTGTTGTTGATTATGCCTATTTTCCAACATCAAATTCGTTCCAATTTCGTTGTCTGCCACCGCACCTTCATTAGTCGGTCTCCTCTTCAATATTATCTGACATAGGTGGCTTATGGGGGCTTCTCGCTCACCACTTAAAGCTCAATACATAATTCAAATACTTAAGCCTAACATTGTTGGAGTTCAACGTTGCACCAAGGACCAATGACATCTAAACACGTGTCAAGAGAAGAATCAGCCACATCGGCAGACAAAGATCCTGCAAAGTTATTATACCACATATCGGCCATTAATGAGGTTTCCTGCAGCATTTAATGCGATAACCTCTTCACGTCAGAACAGAACAGCCTCATCATGAACAAAACAGGCTAGAACATAGACTTTCGGCCAACATGATAGGTCGGAGTAGATAAAAAATGATGAATAAAGGATATAAGCGGGTTTCTAAGACAAATAAAAAGTTAAGTTCTTTATCACCATCCTATCTCTATATTCCGTTGATCTCTCTTCTCTAACTTGCTCGTCGAAGGGTTCGCCAGGGGACTCCCGTTCCTCGTTGAACTTTTGTGCAGGTTTCTCAGTGGGGCCAGCGATCGGACGACGACGTGAGAGACCTGGATTAGCCTGATCCGTTCCTCAAGGACCGAAGGGGCACCATCATTATCAAAATAAACTTTGATTATTATTTTTTTATATTAATAAAAAAAAATTACTCTTGTTTTTCCCCTCTCCTTTCTTGACCAAATACCCACTGCGAAAACAAAAAGAATAAGGATTGTCTCAGTATAATTGAGCTCATGAAATTCATCATGAGTTTTAATTTAATAATTTAAACTATTTGTTTTAAGAGTTATTATATGTAGATTATTATTAATAAATAAATAAATTGATTTGATCATTGTAAATATTGATTAATATTTGTCTTAAAAAATTTGACAATTTGTTTTCAAAAATATATTTTCAATGTGTTTGTTTGTTTGTTTATTTATTTAGATGAAATATACATAAGAGCCAACAAAATGAATAATTTAGATAATCGAAATATGACCCATGATGGTCTTATAGGCCAAATTGCACTGTCCAGTCTTCATCGATGGATGGGAGATAAATATGGTTCAAACAAAAAACTTACGTATCCACGAAAAGTGTTCAAAGTATATATATAAAAAAATACGGTATAAACTCAAATTTAATGTTATTGTTGGTCCCATTTAAAAGAAACTAGTCCGCATTATTTATATTTTGAACACTTTTCTATATGGTACAAGAAGAAGCATATATGTGCAAGACACAGTGAAGACTTGCCATTATATAGAGGGAAAACATGCCTCAAGTCAGAATTCATGCAAAATAGCATTTGGGTAAAGGGAACACAAATGCCACACCAAAATTTAAAATTCACTACTAATGAGAAAAGTGAAAACAAGCTCCATAGCATCTGTTTAGACAAAAACCTTTGATTTATTCATAGATCCATATCAGACACGGTAGCAACAGATGAGTTTGTGAAGGCTGGATGTATCTCATATAGTCAGGACAGGGTTCGATTATGTATTGATCAATACATTTTAGATTACGGTATCTCTGCATTTTTTGTTGTTGTTGACTCAGCATATAGTTCTCCTACATCTCTTCCTCTCTTCCTCTCTGTTATGGTGTGCCTCGTTTACCTTCCCATGCATAGCCTACCATTAGAAGATTTGCTGAATTTCATCATGTGACATCTCAACTTCTTCACATCTGATTGTTGGAGAGGTTTCAGCATGAACTCGGCGCCTTCTTCCAAGCATCTGTTCATGTCAACAAAATTGAAGTAAATTAATACACGGGCAACTTATAGAAAGGACAAATTAAAATTAATAAGTGTGCTAAAATAGGATGAGTGTAAGAGTGAGTGATTACTTCTTGATTAGTCGAGATATTCTTAGATGACACTATCACTACTGGTATCTCTTTCAAGTCCGATGATTCCTATCATCCAGGAAAAAAAAATAAATTAAGACTTCTACTTGGCAAATCATAGGTTCTAAGCATTGTAACATACTCACAGATGCTTAATCAATGTGAGTTGATTAATTGGTGAATGTTTAAGAGGGATTCTATTACCTTGATTTTTTTAAGCAGTTCATACCCTAACATTCCAGGCATACAATAATCAATAATTATCAAATTTACTTTGAAGTCCTGCAAAAATTATCAATGTCAGATACACCCAACATCTTCTCCAAGAGACATGTAATATTGAAAATTAATTTCTAGTGTACACTGTAGAAAACTATAGTGCAAGAACACAGAGTTCATTTGCCTTAAATCATTTTCCACAAGTGGGAATATTTTCCAAAAAGAACTATTTGAAATGAATGTGGTTTTTGGGAATGAATCTTTTGCCTCGATTTTTCATGTATTCGAGTTTTAAAAACACTCTCCCCATCACACATGATGTGCAAAGTTCTAATTAATTATCTTAGCGCATCTAGTAGGAGAGAGAGAGTTGGAGTAACTATTTAGTGTGACAATGCTACAAATTAATCAAATGTTATGTTTTTATGTGATAGCTATGTAGACCTACATAAATGAGTGGTGTTAAATTCATTTTGGGAAGTTGGTTAAATGTTAATTTTTTAGGGTTTTTTTTTTTTGGTCTTTTTGTAAGTAAAAAATGTGAAATGTGATGTGACTCAAAATGAGTTAAAAGTCAAAAACTGACTTTTAACCAGCTTCCTAAAGTGCCCCATTATGATTCATGACAATTGAAATTTTTTTGGATTTGAGATATGGGGACACAGGATTTCTCTCCCAGATTTTATATCATCCAATCATGCATTTTCTCTCTTAATACTGTTGAATATAATTTAGATGTTAAGGTAGTTTACTAGACATACATATTGTAGTAGGTTATGAAGGAATACTTACACTACTGTTGATGGAGTGTTGTCCGTCTCCTAGGCCCAGAAATTCCAAGGCCCTTTGCCCATTTTCTACTATAGTCAATGCATTACAATCATATTATGTTCTATATCAAAGTCAAACAAAGCTATTAAAATCCACAACAACTATGCACTGAAATGTAACCAAGGAATTGACTTTGCATGGATCAAAATTAATAGAAAACTAAAATTGAAGAGTTGAAGGTGAGTGATTGAGTCCACTAGTTTTTCATATAAAGTTATTTATGAATTGAAAGATATATTGCAATAGCGGAATATTTCAACATGTTTCGTACTAGAAATTCAAGCCCATATTTTGTTTTTCGTGTTTTCTTTTTTAAGTAATTTTTTTTAATATTTTATACAATATTTTATTTTTATTTTTTTAGATACACTTAATCAAAATACACTTAAAATATATAATATTTGTGAATTTTTTTTAAAAAGTTCACCAAATACAAAAAATATTAAAAAATATGAAAATTTAATACATTTTTATATTTTATATATTCAATGAATTTTTTTTTAAAAAAATTTTTACAAATTGTTTTATTTTTTAAGTATATTAAGATTAAATGAATCTAAAAATTTAAATAATTAATTAAAATATTTTAAAAAGTCATTACAAATATAAAAATATGAATTGAAAATTTAACAAATTATTTTCAAAAACTAAAAATCGAAGACCAGACCTTTTGAGGCTATGTTTGGCATGTGAGATTAGGACTATTTTAGTCACAAAAAGACAAAATAGGTTAAAAAAAGTCAATAAAAAATATCACATCTAAACCATAATCATTTCTTTTTTTCTTTCACAAAAGTTAAAAAAAACTAAAAAAATCATTCCAAACCAAAATTTTTAGCCCAAAAAGTAAAAAAACCAAAAAGTCAACTCCCACTCAAACCAAGGCTCAATAAGCAAATCTTTTTTTATTTTGCTAGCGTTATACACTTGAGCCCAGTTTGATCTATTGGGTTTGAAGGCCAATTACTGTTGATTAGCCCTCATTTGAATGATGTTTTAATGATTTTTTTTTTTTTTTTTTTTTTTCAGGTTGAAAGTTAATTTAGTCAAATTTTTTTAAAAAAAAATCAATAAGATAAAATGTCACATTTAAATTATAATCATTTTATTTTTTCTCTCACATAAGTTAAAAAAATCCAATCCAAATGAACTTTTTAACACCAAACTAAAATAGCCAAAAAAATCAAATCACTTTTCAAATGAAGACCATCCCATTATACAATAGATAAAAAATAAACGCTGTCAAATTTTATTTCTTTTATGATTAAAAATTGGATCAATCAAAAAAAAATTGAAAAAAGAAAAAAATGAGGAAAGAAAAACAATCACAAGTGAAAAAAGAAATACCTTTGCATGCAGAGTTGGTGAGAAGGCTTTCAATGAGTTTTCTATCAACCAAACTGTCATCAACAGCTAAAACATGTGGCCTCTCCTCTTTCTCCATAATACCCTTACTTGATGATGAACAAGCCATTTTCCTTTGCATTTTCTAGAACCAAACACAAACCTTGGAAAAGAAAAACAAAACATAAACTACTCCAAAGAAAACAACACACAAAAACAACAAAAAAGCGTTTTCTCGACAAAAACACGAACCCTTCCACCTCTGAGAGTGAGAGAGTACAAACGGGTATCTATATATAGATATAAATGTAGATACAAATGTAGATGTGTGTATATGAATAAGAAGAAAGGGAAAGAGCAAAGAGATCGTGATGAAATCAAGGATCACAGATATTTTGTGATCTCCTTGGGCCATTAGGATACGATTGCACAGAGACCCAGAAAAAAATAGAACACTCTCTCTCTCTCTCTTTTCATCTTCCTAATCCTTTCCTCTTCTTCCAATATATACTCTTCTCATAGAATCAAATCACTATATCCGACATCTTCTAAAGCTCAGTATTGGACTATGAAGCACGGGTACTCCAAAAATAGTGTCGTCAGTGATGGGTACTTCTTGGAATGCAGCGTCTGCGGTATGGCTACATGCGTCTTGGAGTGCGCAAAAGAGGGTCCGATACGTTTGGTTCATTTGGGTTCCGCGTGGGTACGCCATGGATGCAGCGTCTTGGAGTGCGCAAAAGGGGTCCAGTACGTTTGGTTCATTCGGGTATGGCATGGATACACCGAGGCCTTTTTTTTTTTTTTTGGTGCCCTTACAGATCAGTAATTTTAATATTTCTCTGTTATCCTGTCTATTTGTATGAATTGTATAAGCATATCAGCAAATGATTTTGATATTTTTAAAAGACAATTTGAACAAAAAAAATAACAAGGCCTATAAAGGGCAGTTCTGTATATGACTATGCATTATGCTTTTGCTTCAGATCCTCATAGAATTTCTTTATAAAATCTTTAATCATAACAAACTTTTAAAGTTTATGCACGAAACATTAAAAATTGATACGATATTAGTTAATTAGTAATGGTTGGGAATGATGCAATTTTATGTACTGTGCAAATTGCAATTGACAATCTGCCTCAATTAAGATTTTTTTTTCCCTTTACTGTTAGCAATTAACTTTAAATCTTTCTTTGGTCTTCTGTTATTTCTTTGGTCTCCCCCTATAAAAATAACAAATTGATGAGCAAAAAGAAAGATTTTAAAAATAAATTATAATAACAAATTTATAGTGCATAACATGTCAAAGTGAGAGATTTTACAAATATTATTTTTGACGCTTAATGGTTTTAAATTATAGGAAAATGAGTAGTTCTCTTTTTAGTTTTGATATTTAATTTTAATTTGTAGGTTGGATCCTTTAACCATAATTAAATAAAAATATATATATATATATATATATTGGCGTACCGCAACCATACTCGTATCATACTTTTTTTGAGTTTTGCCGAATCGGCGTACCCGCACTCGTACCCGTACCGTACTCGTACTCGCACCTGTGCTTCCTTAGTACTGGCGAATCCTCCTCCTTTTGTTTTTTCAGAATTTGAATTTATACTCCTGTCATTTTTATACATATTTGTAAATTGCACATATCTTTTACTTTTTTATTTTAGTACGGAATTTGTGTTGTCTTCTTCTGATATTATTACTTTTTGTGTTGTCTTTTTTCACAGATATAGTTGAATTCCATGTATGAATTGGTATATTAATTAATTAGTGTATTAATATAATATATATAAATTATAATACTTAAAATTTTTAAAATTATGATCTATTATCTGTTAATATTTCACAAATATATATATAGATACATTATATACAAGGGGTTAAGATTTGATTCGCTGTATCTACAGAGTTGTATAGCTACACAAGCATCCATTCCCATTGAGAGGCCAGTCTATGTAGTAGTTGTCTCTCTCCCCAAGAATTATTGTTCTTAGCCATCAATCCAACCACAACTCACCAAACCAACACCATAAGGATTGGTTTGTCAAATGTTATTTTTGGGTGAGTTTGGAGTTTGCCTTTTTTCTTTTTCTTTTTTTTTATAAAAAAAATAAAAATAAATTAAAAGTGTTTAGAAAATTATAAAATAAAATATTTGAGATACTTTAATTCATAGATGGTTCAATTAAAATTCTATTTACATATAAAATTCACATTAAAAAAATTTCACAAAAATGATATATAAGTTCACTTTTTAAATCTAGGGCGAATTAAACTAATGGTCCTTATAGTTTGGGGTTTATGTCACTCAGGGATGGCAATTTAAACCTGGCCCGACGGGGACTCGACCCTCCGACCCCGAGTAGAATGGTTTTTCCCTGAAAAATACTCCCGACGGGTCGGGGATGGTATTCGAAAATAAATCCTCGATAATTTTAGGCGAGACGGTGATATGTTTTCGGCCGGTCGGCCCCATCCCGACCCGCTTTCCTCATTTGAAATTACATATATACCCCCTATATCTATTCATATATATATATACTAACCCTATATCCACCGAATCTGTGAGAGAGAAAAAGAGAGAGAGAGAGAGAGAAAGAGAGAGCAAAGGGAGGTAGCGACGTCGCCTTCTCCTCAGCGACCGTCGCCTCCGCAGCGACCGTCGCCTTCTCCTCCGTGCCACCGCAGTGACGATCGCCTTCTCGTCCGCGCTACCGCAGCGACCATCTCCGTCGCCTCCTCCTCCCCTCTTCTCTCCACCACGGCAGATCTCTCTCTCTCTCTGTACTCAGATCTCTCTACTCAGATCTGTGTGTGTGTGTGTGTATGTGTGTGATATTGATGATGTTGTTGATGTTGTTTGATGATAATGTTGTTACTGTTGCTCAGATCTCTCTTTTTACTTAGATCTCTCTGTGTGATGTTGATGATGATGTAGCTAAGATTTTTTTTTTTTTTTTTTTTTTTGGTGCAGGAATTTTGGTCGGAAACCCGATCCCCGTTAGGAGGTGGGGATGGGGACGGTGATAGGTTCCTTGTCGGGGATCGGGGACGGAGACGGGGACGGGGACGAGGAAGTTTTCATCATCGGGGATCGGGGACGGGAAGTGTGTTCCCCGGCCCCGCCCCGGCCCGTTGCCATCCCTAGTGTCACTTTGGTCCCTGACTTTTCAATTGTGATACATTTGACTCTGAATTTTAAATATTGTTCCAAATAAGGACAATTAAAGATATCATTGCTTAATTTCATGGGTAAAATTATCAATTTGATAAATTATAAACTAATTTGACAAAAATAAATGTCACAAAATATTTTTAAATTTTTAAAAATTATTTCTACAAGAAATTACATTTTTCGCAACGCAAAAAAACATGTTGCTAAAAGGGAAAATTCGTTGGTAAAGAGTTTTGCCGACACACAAAGCTATGTTGGCAACCTGTAGCCAAAAGTGAGTTGGCAAAAGTTTTTGCCGACGAAATTATCATTGTGTTGGTAAAAGTAATGCCTTTAGCGACGAACATAGTTGTCGATAAAAACCTACATCCATCGTTGGCAATTTACTTTGCGTCGGTAAAAGTCATTCAAATATGATGATTGTTTGACACTTTTCGCGACACAAATTTGCATGGGCAAAAAATATACTTTTAGCAACAAAATATGCGTCGGCAAAAGTAAAATTTTGGCGACACATTTATGTCAGTAAATGTTGTCATTTGCCTACGATTTGTTTGTCGATAAAACTTCACTTTTGGCAACGACAAATTAGCATTGGCAAAAAATACACTTTTAGCAACACAATATGAGTGGACAAAAGTAAACTTTTGGCAACACATTTACGTCGATAAATATTGCCATTTGCCAACGGTTTGTTTGTCAATAAAGGTTTACTTTTGGCAACAACAAATTGGCATTGGCAAAAATACATTTCTAGCAACACAATATGGCGGCAAAAATAAACTTTCGACACATTTACTAACAAAATAATTGAAAATAATTTATATATTTTTATAAGATTCTGATTTACAAAAAGCATCCCTTAGGCACCTCCATTACAAACTAATAACATTGATATGAAATCACCTAAAGTTGATGTGCAAGCAAAAAAAAAAAAACTACTAATACTGCTTTTAGAAGCAATGTATAAAACCTAAAAGGGTAAAGTCACTAAAATATCCAAATACATCCAAATTGTGAACCCATATTAGAAACAACAGATAACAAAATAAAAACACGAAACTAACAAATCTGGAAAACGGCATGAAAATCACCCACAAACTTGTCCGAGACCAACATCTAGTAGCGGCCGCACGCAACATTGCGGCGGCCGACAAGCATCGACCACGAGGGCAATAGCGACAAACCAACGATTCTGACGGACCAACAAACAACAACCATTAGCCACCCCCAAAAAAGGAGAATCTGGTAGCGATGCAGATGATCAATGACAAATTTAAAACAAAGTCCATTAGCTTTTTTATTGATCTGGTAGCAGTCTATGTGTGTGTGTGTGTGTTAATAGATATGCAAGCGCAAGTACTGGCCAAAACATAAAGCTTTTACCATCATCTGGTAAAAAATAAAATAAATTAAAAACCTTCGATTTCCAACTATACTAAAACAATCAATAGCGGTAGATCCAATGCATTCTACACTCCAGTGAAAAAAAATGTTGTCCAAGTTACAAATCATTCACTTGCAACAATGGCGATAATTTACACAAGGCAAACTAATTTGATTCTCTACTAATATTGAGATAAAGTCCATTTCAATGATTTTGATATGGAAGGCATATGCATTATCTCTGCGATCGTCTGAAGTTTGATTCTATGATATTACAATACAAAACCCTAATCATTATCAAGTTCACATCATTCAATAATTTGGCAACAAGAAGAAAACAAATAAAATGATTGCATTTACTAAGAAACATAAACTTAAAAACTATAGGTAAGAGGCAACCATCTGGTGATCGACAAGTAAAAGTGGCACCCACAATGAGCTAATTCCTCGTTTAAAGGAAGAGATTAATAGTATAAATCTATATTGTTTTTCTTTTATTAATATATCCTCCAAGCTATTTTGTTCAAAATTATAATCGTTTCATGTCTTTCCAAGTAATGGACATGTGTGTCCCCATATAAGTTCACTGGTTTCAAATATATAATCACTTTCAAAGTTTTCTAGTTTGTTTTCTTTACTGATTAAAACATCAGAGGGTTTGACCTGTTTCTGCTTGCTGCTGCAATCAGCTGGTTTTGACCATCAAGACATGAATAACTAGCAAACCTGTGACATTAAGAATGTGTTTGGGACTAGGATTTGAGTGGGGATTAGTGGTGGGAAAGGAAAAATAAGGGAAATGTGACAAAAATACAATTTCTATTTTATTTATTTTGCCTTTCTCTCTCTACAAATCCTTCAAGCAAACATAGCCTAAGGAGGGGAGTTTTCAGTCTTAAACAATTACCACCATATCACACCTTGATCATCAAGAAGTTTTCCTATGTCATTCATTTCTCTCTTTTAGAGTTATTTATTTTATTGTTATTATCACCATCATTATTGTTTTTTCTTGTTTGCTGATAATTTTCTTTGGTTTTATATCTTTCTAGGAGTAAAGCGACTAAGGTTTCCAAAAAACTACAATGTGGGCCTCAGGATCAAGTGAGTAGGTCCATGACTAATTTACCTGTCATTAGACCATCCAACTTTTTTTACATTCGCATTATCTATAAATTTTCAGAATGAATAGATACAACAGTATTATAAAAACAGATACCAAAGTATTATTTTTAACAGTGGTGGTACTTATAGGGGTTAGGGGAGGAGCATCAGGAGGTAGCTGGTAATTCTCAACCCGTGTAATAGAGACTGAAAGATCAGCAATTGTGGATCCCTGAATCAAAAAGGCCAAAAATATAAAAATATAAAATAAATCTAAGGGTTAATAGAAATTTTGAAATGGAACCCATTTGCATAAAAAATATTTCTAAAGATTGGGAATCTTACACATCCAAGCTTCCCATTAGGAGGCTTAAAAAATTGTTCAGGTGAGACCTTGCGGTTCACATGACAAAAAATTTCCAAGGAGTGAGCCCCTAACTGAGAATTTTTTCTTTGCAAGTAAAGTTTTGTTATCTTCTTTTCTTTCTGTATTTTTCTGCGTACATCTTTATTAAACTGAATATTTTAGAAATTTCCTAATTTTACAAAATATAAGGCGCATGTTTCATACATTAGGGTTTCATGCCTTCCAGATACGTTTGATTTCTACAACATTGTACCGAACTGCATCGTTTAGTCAAAATCTTTTTATTTTAAAAATTAATAATGAAAAAATTGAGATCAAGGCGATATAGAAAATCAATTGACATCTGATCAAAAGCATAGTATATCTGCTCCCTGTGATTCCTTGAAGGTAACGTATGCAAGCTAAGATATTTTAGTTTCCCTGCAGAACGTGCCACAAACTCTATGGAGCATTGATTATGCAAGAAATTTAACACTGGGTAAGTCAAGAGAGCTGACCTTTGCATTTCAACATACTGGATATCACCAGAAAAAGAGAAGAATTCCTTAATATCCTTCTTAGAGATAGCTAGTGAGATATTACTGACTTTAACTGTTCTTACCTATGAAAAAAAAAAAAGAAAAAAAAGTAAAAGAATAGCTAAGTACATGTAATCACTAAGAAAATGTGATTACGGAAAAGAAATATTCAAATTGCATTAACTGAATTTTGAATGCGGCGTGGTTCTTGCCACTTGCAAAACAAAATTTAAAGAAATCAAAACTGGTTAAACTAGCAGATAATAGATTCACGCAAGAGAATCTCGATCACTTCAACAAAGTCCAAAATTACATGCTCATCATCTTGGTGACATAAGGGGACACACATATCCGAATCTGAGAATTTGAAGACAAAAGTGTAGTCATTCACACCGATACCCAATTCATAAGCGGTTCTTATAAGCACCAACTAGTGGTTTAGTCATTCCTGCGATGCGGTTTATGAATAAAAAGAACTTATAAGCACCGACTAGTGTGCACTTTTAGTAAGTATTTTCCTCGCATTTGAAACATTAATTGTCCAGTTTGGAGTACTGCTTGGTGGTGCATCTGTTCCAATCTTTGAATTGGTATGATCCATGGGGACCTGCACATCACAGACCCAATTAGGTTCTTCTCAGGGAAGAAATAACACAAAAGTGCACAAACTTACATGTAAATGACACGGTAGGAAGTGGATACATCATACTTGATTTACATTAACACTCTGACTAGCCATACTTGAAAATGACATAAAGGGGTAAAAAAGTGCAAGTAGCCATGATAGACTACAATGCTTAGTACATACTGCAGTGATGCATCAAGGCTAACTGAAAATTCATTTTCAAAGATAAATCCAAGTGATGATTGGAGAGCAAAGTAATGATTGTTGGGCCCTTTCCTAAGGTCTTAAATTTTGGGACTCTTGGTGATCGTCTAATAAGGTGTCAAACCACAGGTTAATAAAGGTCTTAGGTTCAAGTTCTCTATATGCATTTGTTTCCTTGTTTGCAGTTTGTTTCTCCACATGTTAGGATGTTTTCATCTCCACATGCAAGAGAAAATTGCACACGACGAGGGTGTCGGAGAGCTCAATAAGCATTGTTGGGCCTCTTTCCACACAACTTGACCTTTTGGGATTAGTAGCGATCTAACAGAAGTAACATATAAGGTTGAATTCATCAATAAGCTAGGTGTTATATGAGCAGGCCCTCGAAAAGTTAGATATCATAATAAGTTGATAGCATGCATTATGAGATACAAATAAAAAATAAAATAAAAACTATAAAATATAAAAATTATAAAATTATAATCTGTAAATCACTTAAATATACTAATCAATTCAAACATTCTGAATTCCATAATTTCATTCATATTTCTTATGCTAATGAAATAAAAGAAAAACATTTACCTTAATAATCACTTGATTTCAAGAATCAGGGCCTAAAATGAATAGATGAGAGTAGAATCCAATCTTTGTTGAACAAATCTAACCTAAAACAGAGTAGATATAAGTTGAACATTAAAAAAATCTACCTACATTGAATTAATTCAATTTTGATAAGAATGAAAATGGTTACAAAATAAAGAAATACCAAAGAGATGGCATGTCAAAGTGGATAACTAGATTCTAGAAGAATTCAACATTAGCCCTTAATTCTTGTTCATCCATAGCACAAAACTTTTGATTACCAAAAGAAACCCCATTCACAACAAAGAGTATTCCGGAAGAGAAGCAAAGAGAATGCACACATGAATAAAGACTTGGCTAAAAGGTGATAAAAAAGAAAACAGACTTAAATTCAAATGCCATCATAACAAATTATGAATCATTATCTTCATTGCCACCAATCATTGTCAATTCCTTCTTTCCTATCCACAATGCAAATCTTGATTAGCCTTCCTAGTCTACTGTTCACATCAAATTCATTCTTTCCTATCCACTACTGCAAATACACTTGCACATTGAAAGAGACAAATTAGCAAAAGCAGAAGGCAACTTTGGATAAGGTAATGATAAAAGCCATGAACAAACAGTATAATAAGACAGAGGTTTGCCTCATGCAAATGGAACTTATAAAATTTCCTTTTCATTTTTGAGAAAGAGAGGATGCTAAGAACTTACTTGGCAAGTTTCTCTCATTCTCTCAATTTGCTAAGGAGTCGAGATTAATACACAAGTATGAGCCATATATTTGTGCCCAGACCTTTAAAAGATTCACATCAAGGGAATGTCGCATCTGCTGCTCCATGGATTATAAGATGATTGGTTTTGATGCACCAATCATCCATAATTTTTAGCCAAAAAGTTTCTGAACCAGGCTTTCATGAGAGCATTTTTGACATAAACATTCCAAAAGCTATTTATGGCTTCTTCGTCAAGTTTCATTGGGGGGTTCGGACAATGATTTCCAGATATGTGGTTAAAGTCAGATAGTACCACCCAATGATAAATTTCAGGCTCTATAAGAAAAGGTTGACCATGAATCTATGGATTGGATGAGAGTTGGAATGACATCACCCAATTCTATGATTAATTGCTGATATTGATTTTCTTTTATATATAAGTAAATAAAGAAGTTATCTTACTCTAGTGGCATGTATCCAAATGTACCCACAAGACGTGTGGGCGTGAAGTACTCCCTACTTGATCGACTTTGTTAAACCAAAATCTGCAACACGGAAAGACATATTTACCATAATTATGATGACCATCACATGGTGAAACCGCGACTATAGAATTGCAAAGAAAAGAGCATCAACACAACCTTGCAGTGATAGTTTTTGTCTATCGATATTTCTTGATTTGATATCACGATGGATATAGGCGAACGATATGCTCATGAATATATTCAAGTCCTCTCGTTGAATCAAGGGCAATTTGCACCCTTGTAGACCATGGCAGGGGGTCCCTCTCTACAAACATAAATTTTTTTTTTTGATAAATAAACTTCATTAAGCCAGCATCAAGATGATGCAAATAAAACAAAAATGCCCCAGCAATAAGCTAGCAAAAGAAAGCAAAACCAAGAAACAAAACCAATCAACTAACTAAACCTGCAAACATAAATTTAACCACCAGCATTGTTTAAAAGCACTACTGCTAGATAAAGTCTTGACATGCACATCTTATCTCACCTCCACGTAAATGTTCACTTAAATTGCCATTCTCGATAAATTCATAGACTAGAAAAAGAGAGCCCTCTACACAATACCCAATCAAACGCACCTGCATTAGATGCCAATGTAAGTTACAATGTCTATATAAATACATATATGTATATATACTTAACATTGTCCTTTATATTTCAAAGATCAATCAGTTAAAAGATAAGAAAAAGTTGCTTAATGATATCACAATCAAAATTAGAAGACACTTGGACCCTCAAGTTTCCATCAACAACAAAATTGTACTGTAACAACCAACCTACTGAAATTTCATATGATAATACACTTTAAGTATTCATCTCCTACCGTAGAAGACTAAACCTGTGAATACCTCAACCACAGAGACTTTTAAACAATCAAAAAAAAATTCATGATAAATTAAATGGCGCAATGTAAATATATTGGTCGTCAAATTACCATGAAATGATAAATTCTGGAGGATTAAAAATAAAAAGGATTCCCCAAAATGGAAGTAAATATCAATCAATTCCAATTACTCCAGGTTCTAAATGTCAGTGAAGTCCATATCAAATCAACAGAAGTGCATGTGCATATATTTACTAACAAGATAACCACATCTCAGATTTAAGCATGATGGTATATGCGTAAAAATCATGGTACCGCACAAAATATCAAATCATGCAATGACAATAGAGAACAGACTAACCCAACCAAGACAATTAAACAATATCTTTCACCTTTGGTGAAGTGAAACTTAAAACTAGTAAATTGCCAAAAGTTGCAACATCGGAATGCACAAGAAGCCAATAGAAAGAGGGCACAACATTTGCAAAGTCTAGTTTTGAAAATGTAAAAATGAAGAAACAATTTCTACATTTAGTTGTTTGATGAGAACAACGCATACTTGAGGTTGGAATCAATGTAATGATTAATGACCCAATTATGCATAGCACATTCATAGTCATCCACCAGTCTCTGTTAACTTCTCGAGAATAGTACAAAAGTGTGTTTAAGAAGAAGTTGCAACTACATGTGCACACAAAAACATGCGGTGATGTGGCTGTATTTAATAAGCCATTGATTAAATACAATTTTTAAGGGGATAAGCATTGACTGTGTTCATAACCAACTAATATAGTCTGAATTTCCAAAACCATCCCTCTATTTTACTCTATTAAATGCATTCATACTCAATAGAAGGCAAGCAATTCTGCTTTATAGAAGAAAGTGTTGGGCAACTGAGATGAGAATGCTTTGGATAGATTTGTGGTAAAACTAAAAAAGATAGATTAGAAATGAATATATTCATGAACTGGTAGGAATAGCATTTATTGAAAAGTAAGTTGAGAGAGAACTACTTAACATGGAAGACTTGAGCTGACATGTGATGCATACTCACCACAATCAAAGAAAATATAAATTTATTTAATTTAACAGAACATACAAACTTTGATAGAGCTAAATAACCCAAATATATATATATATATATATTTATGTAGCCACCCCCACTTGATTGAGACACAAGGTTTAATTTGTTTCAGTTTGGTAAATGCATTCATACTCATCCAAAAATAATGATATTGTAAAATGCAAAATTAAATACCTTTCTTTCAAAAATGGACAACAATATTGGAATATGCCAAAATGCATTAGTGGACAAAAAGAATGGAAAGTGGGGAATATAAACAGGCATGAAAGTATCTATTTTGGAGGTAGATTGTCCTTCTTTATGCTTTAACAAGAAAAATGTTTTGCCCACCCAAACAGTCAATTTGGCAGGGCATCTAATTTCTGGCATCTTATATTATACAGGAAAGCACACTTGGATATTACAGGGTTTTATGAACTAGAGGCCTCATGAATTAGTTAGGTTTAATATTAAAAAAGGAAAAAATAAAAATAGAAGAAGCAAGAACCACAAAACAAACAGAACATTTTTCAATGAAAAATATCCTCATCTGTTTGTATGTGAGCATGGAACAAAGAATTTGGCATCCCGGTTCTTTGGAGTTAGGCCAGCACACACAACATTGTCTGAAGTTGCCATGCATTCAAGACACTCACCATGTTAGTAGGTAGGCATGGACTTCATTTGCCCCTAGATACAATGCTTCACCTGGTTTATGCTTCACATAGTTAAAGAGGAAAGCTAATAAATTGGATTTTCCTCACATTAATCAGAGAGCACAATTACAAACTAGAAGCACAAAGTTAAAAGTCAATGAATAACATGAAAAAGATATTGAGAGGACTTACCACTCCATCCTAAAATCCTGTCTTCTCTAAAGGAGTCAATATATCAACAGGATCAACAAGTTAATACTCATCAATTTCCTGAGGAGCAGATAAACAACACGGATATCAGGTCCAAGCATTCAATGGAAAAAAATTAATACAGAAATACTTCTAAAAAAATTAAAACAAGCATTCAATGCCAAAATTCAGTACTATTTCTTTCAACTTCGTTTCATCCATCCAATACTTAAAAAAACAAAACATACAAATTCTAATAACTTCACAGGTTGGATCACATACTATCTGTAACACATTCTTCAGAAGGGCCAGAGCCCACAACTTCAGACACAGTTACTTGCTCTGGCTCCTTGTCTTGCTCAGATCTAGGGGTAAAAAAACCAAAAGATAAATTAATATAGAGAATAAGCACTTAGTTTGTGGTAATGTCCTTTAGCTTTAGCCAGTAAAAGAATTAATATCAGAGATGCGTTTTGTGTAGCATTACAAGAATTGAAGACATACAAAAATTCAAGCCCAAGCAAATCAACAAGAAATGAGCCCATTCCAGTTTTGAACCAATTGAAAATGAGGATTGATCCAAACCAATAATAATAATAACACAAAACAATAAGAACAATTATATGAACCTGCAGTCACATAAATCTAGTCCATGTGAGCTACTACAGAGACAATTTGTAGAAAACAAATATGATGCAACAATATGATTAGCTAAACATATGAGCAAAAAGGAAAAAACAGTATCAATGACCATAGATGAGAAAAGTGGCCATACAAGAAAATTAACAAATTGTAAGAAAGAAAAGAAAATATATTTTCCAAATGGAAATGACTGAAGACATCACCAAAAACAACACAAGCTCAAATCCTAATGAAAACTACTCTATGAAATGCCAACAAATTAGCCAGTAAATTGAGAAAACAAATCAATATTCAGGAATTCTTTTGATAAAAAAGATGCCTAGATTCTCATGGGATGTTAAAGAACCGATTCATCCATGGCCATTTCCACAGGCTTGGGATTCGTCTGAAAGGTATATTATATATATATATATATATCAAACCTTCTTTGTATAAACATAGATTTGTAGCCACTAATTTCATTTTCATGAAGGTTCGATTAGGCTCTGTTGCAGCATTTGAAACAATTGATGAACCAGAGTCTCAATGTTGACACCCAAACAAACCCAACACTCAAATAAATCCAACAACCCATAACATTAATCCATTGATCAAAATTCTACAAACCCATAATCGAAATTGCAATTAAAAACACCAAATAATCGAACAAATATGGAGTGAATGTGTGTGTGTGTGTGTGAGAGAGAGAGAGAAGGGTAGAATCCGAACATACCTCAAGAATCGAACTGATACTTTTCTGATCGAAGAGAAGAGAACGAAACCCTTCCATCGTCGCCACCGCCCAAGCAGCCTCACCATGAAGAAACCTTTGTTTCGAGGTTGAAATCTACTTCATGCAGAAGAATGAAAATCGTGGAGAGTGACGAGGGGTTCACCTATCCTGGAAAAAAAGAGGGAATTTTGATAGGAACCGCCTCAATTTTTAGAGGGAGATCACCAAAATAATAATAATAATAATAAAAACAATTTTTAGTTTTTTTTTTTTTGAAAAAAATTAAAACTAAATTTGAGAATTATAAAAATCAAAAATATATTTTTAAAATTTTAAAAATTATTTATGATCTCTTAAAAGGTAAAATTATACAAAAATAATGAGTATTTTTTTTTCATCATTTTTTTTTTAGTTTTGGGAAAAAAAAATTTGAAACAAGTTTCTAAAAATAAAACTAAACATATTGAAATTGATAATCTAATCACATTCTTTGAAAAAGTTTAAATTATTTCAAATGAGTCATCTCAACTTAATAGTGTGTTTGGGCTTAATGGGTTCATTTTGTGATCTAATCCGATGATCACTTTAATTTTACAATTTAATAACTATAATATTTAAAACTTTTTAAAAAGTTATAATAAAAACACAATTCACCAAATCACCTTATTTTAGCAAAATTTTTACCGACGAATAGTGTTATAAATGCAGCTAAATGGATTAACTCTTTGCCTACACCAACTTGTCGTCACCAAAAGTAAGCACACTAATAGCAGCTTATTGTGTTGCTAAAAATAAACCGTAGCTAAAATTTTTGAAAATTTGGCGCCAACTAATAATTTTGGCGCCTAATGAATGTTATGCATTTTTAGCGACGGTAGTAAATTGCGTCGGTAAAGGTCTACTTTTACCAACGAAATTGATCACTGCGTCGCCAAAACTATAGTTTTGGCTATGAAAAATTGATGTAGTCGCCAAAAGTGCAATTTCTTGTAGTGTCCATTAAAGATAAAATTATTTAAAATTGATAAATCTTTTAGATATTTATTTATTTATTTATTTTACTATATTAATTTTTATTATGCGTTTGGATGATGATCATGTAGTGGGTAGTTGTTTTATTTTCATTAAATTAGTTTCTATTTTTTTAAAAGTCAAATTTGGCGACAACTTTGATATCACTATTAAACCAATCCATTAAATCAAAAAATTCAAAACTAAAAATATTTCATATATTAAATATATCGATTACATATTAAAATCTTAACAATCACCCATTACACGATCATCATCCAAACACATAATAAAAATTAATTTGCTAAAATAAATAAATGTCTAAAAGATTTATCAATTTTATAATTATCTTTAGTGAATAAAATAATTTTTAAAAATTTAAAATATTTTTTCGACATTTATTTTTATCAAATTAGTTTATATTTTATCAAATTGACGATTTTGTCCTTGAAATTAAGTAATTATATCTTCAATTGTCCTTATTTAGAACAAGATTCAAAATTCAGAGTCAAATATGTTATAATTGAAAAGTCAAGGACCAAAGTGACACGAGCTCCAAACTATATAGACTGTTAGTATAATTCGTCCTTAAATCTAATGATATGTAAATGAGATGATTGATTGATGATTATAAAAAATAAAAAAATATGAGAGAGAAGCCTTGTATACATTAACTGATTGTCACATTATTGAATTTTAAAAATGGATTTAATTTTTTGGACAAGAATAACAATGTCTTCTTATAAATAAACTCATTTTTATGATATTTTATTTTAAAGTAAAAGGTCTATATTATATCACATTATTTTGAATAGATTTTTTTGGAGACATCTCATCTCCAGTCGGCACTGTTTGGGCCTTGAGATCCACTACAAGTCCTGTTTTGATGATTTAAAATCTTTCATTTTATTGAACACTCTGTGTATTTCATCTTTCAAAAAAAAAAAAAAAAAAAAAAAATTGGTTGATTCGATTATCATACATATTCAATTTATCAAGTTTAACACCAAAAAATAATAATAATAAATTTAAAAACACAATTATTATCTTTTTTTTTTTGGTGACAAACGTAATAAATTAAATTGTACGAGTATGAAATAATCTTCTCGTATAATCCTGTTGATCAAGTTTATGCTCCTCTAAACGTCGTCGTTTTGCTTCCTGAAAACACAAACGTGAGCTAGCCGGCGGGTGTGTGCCGGATACCTCTCCGATGCCTAAGTCAGCAAATAGACAATAAACAAAAAGCTCTGTGTTTTTTAGAGTAGAAATTGTGATACCTGTACATAGGTCTTGCTATGAGCTTTTATAGAATCAATCTGGCACAATCCTAATAGGACTTCAACTCTCTTTAGTAGAGTCCTCCTAGGAAACAGAAAGGTAATGCCCATATTTCTTCACCCTCCCCACTGCTTAACCAAGTGAAATGGTTTTACCATGGTAGGACAACAGCACAGTCGAGCTGACACTAGCCTCTGACACACTCAGCTCAATGCTTCCATAAGCAATGCCTAGCTCGGCCCTTGTCCACCTATACCTCGGTTAGGGCTATTCAAATCGAGCTAATAGCAGCCATCTTTGACCGAGCTAACAAGAGCTAGGTCCAAACTACGTGGCCCATTCACCTCGACCTATAGCTTGGTCTATTCCTATATCTGGACCTAGCTCGGCCCTAGTTCACATAAATCACCCTCTTAATTGCCCCTTAATTCCATCTGCAACGCATGATTTGGGATTACTCGTTTCCAGCCGAGCGAAATGTCCAACCCTCCAACTGAGCTCATTTGTTACCGGGCTACCGATTGGCCCGGTCTAAAAACGTCTTGTCAATTGCTCTACCTGACGTTCGCCTTTCAAGCCGTCACGAATCATTATCTAGTCCCTTGGACACGTGGCTTGCTCCTACTGGTCAAGTACACTTGCCACAGCCGTCTTTGTACCACAAAAATTTGAACAGTCCCGCCCATATTTGTGTTTTATACAAAGAGCCCCACTTTTGAATCACACACTTCACTATTCATCTTCTCTCCCTTGCCCTCTGAATCTCCATATTCACAACCATAGCACCTGCAAAGCTCGTGTTCTAGTTGGCATCCTCATTATCTTGATCTCCGTCCTTTCACTTTAAAACTGTAAGTGGCTCAATCCCTCTATTTTTTTGTTTATTCCGTGAGTATGTATAGTATAGAAATATATATATATATATACATATGTTTTTCAAAACGCACTCCTGTAGTTTTCACATAAATGGGTAAGGACCAAAAACCACATGCCCAGACCTCAATCACACTTTGGCTGTATTCTCAATCAATCTAGAATGCGATCCTTTTGATCCAAAATAACACCACAACCGAGTTAGGAACCTGTTTGTGATAGGTGCGTACTCAACTGAACTAGAAAACCTCACCCAATAACTGAGCTAAAACATTGAGTCACACCTTGTGTTACGACCGATCTAAGAACCATCATGCTCAATAACTGAGCTAAAAACTTGTGCTTTAACCAAACCAAGAACGGGTTGCAACCCATTTAGCCGAACTAGGGTTATATTTATTTTACTTTCTTGTTTAGCCCAGTCTAGTGATCTGGGCATAACACTTTTTATCTCTACTTTGCAGACTTGACTAGGTTGGCCAGGCACACCTTTGCACTATCGCTCAACCGAGACATTCAACGTCATCTCAACACTGAGCTACCGTGCTAACTTGTACATAATTTAAGTTAAATGGGTAAATACCGGTTCTTGGTAGACTCACCTGGGGCCATTGCCAAATTTCGTAAGGACTATAATATTCCTGAGGATGTCCATCTCTCTTTAGTCGAACTAGATACTAGGAATGGCAGCAGGCGGGAGGCGGCAAGGACCACCTCCCGTCCCGATCCCCGATAGTGAGAAATTTCCCGACCCCCGATCCCGACGGGACCCTATCTACCTCCCACCCGCCCGATCGGTTCGGGTTTCCGACTCAAAAATCCCCGACTGTTCAGCTATCTATCATAAACATAAACATAAATCATCATCATCAATCATCATATATGAATCTATACATACATAAATCATCTTCATCAATTATACGTAAACATAAACATAAAAATATTAACTTAAAAAGAATCTGTATAAAAAAATCTGTATAAAAAAAATCTGTCATCTTAAAAAATTAAAAAAAATTCAGATCTTCATCTTAAAAAAATCATATAAAAATTAACCGGATCATCATCTTCAAACCGGATCTTCAAACCGGATCTGGGGCGATCGGCGGTGAGGCGGAGAGACCAGATCTGAGAGATCATGATGGTGGTGATGTCGAGAGGGAGAGACCAGTGGCGAGAGCGAGAGAGAGAGAGGAGTGTCGTGTGGAAGTGAGAGGCTCGATGGTGATGGAGGATCGCCGGTGAGGAGGGAGGCGCGGCAGCGACAGATTGAGGGAGAGACCAGTGGCGGCGAGCTGCGGGAGGGGAGAGGGAGGAGGGCCGTGTGTGAGAGTGAGAGGCTGAAGTGTTTGTGATGAAAGTGAAACCCTAAACAAAAGTTAGCATATATGATATATATATATATATATCTGAGGCGAGCAGTAATTTTATCTCGGAATAAGCGGGCGGGGCGGCCGGTCAGATCTCAAACACATGTCCTCCCTCGGCAGGATATCATCGAGGATGAAATTTTGAATCTGCCCCGTCCGTAGGGATATTTTTCGTGAATAACCATAAAATTCGGGACGGGGTCGGTCACCGTCGAGGGTTTAGTTGCCATCTCTACTAGATACCACGCCTTGGGGAAAGCAGGCTTCATTCATTTCACCGTAATATCAATAGTAGACGCCGGTCTCCGATTTCCTGTACAGCCACTGATATGCGAGTTCCTTAGGCTAACAAGATTATGCCTAACCCAACTCAACACCAATACTTACAGAATAATAAATGGCACCGTCGAGCTAAACCGCTGGCTCGGCCTCAACCTTGGATTAGTCGAGCTTTTTCACCAATGTTCGCTCGGCCAAAATGATGACGGATAGGTGTACTACTTAAAAATGAAGTCGAAAGAGGTGAGAAAATCATAAAAATACACCGGATAAAGACTTAAACGACATTTTTTATGGGTTTCGGGCAATTTTGAAGACCAGGAAGCCCAAATACTGGGATATAATATAAATTGGAATAAGGGGACTACTGGTAAGAATACCTCGATCCAATTTTTCTCTTTGTTTTGCTATTCCAGTTTATAATTTCACACCGTGCTGACACAACATTTTGTCTTTCTTTTGTGCAGACTTAAACCAACTAAAATCACAGTACCCATACGCCAACCAAGACGCTCTTCGCACCGCGCTACGATACTATCATTGTGGTTAGGCCAAGCTGCTATACTTCGAACTGACCTACCGATATAGCGATAGGAGGAAGACGAGGGTGACCGACTTTTTCCTAGAACCATCACCCAGACCCAAAGTTGCCCCAAATCAACCTTATTCCTCAAAAAGAACAAGAAATGGCCAAAGCGCCATGTTGTTGCCTTCGATCTTGAACAAACACCAAGCGCAATTGGCGGGTTCAAGCCGAGGTACCACTGGCTAGTCAAACACACGAGGCATGGTGGCCCTCCAACAACGAGCCTCGCCACCACGGCCGAACAAGCGTGTGCGCACTACTTCGACTGAGCCACAACGATTGACCAATGAGGAGGACCGCATGCTCTAAAACAACGCCAGGAGCCACGAGGCAATGCACTTTGACCGAGGCAGCCCTTGAGTGGGCACCAAAAAAACTTATAAGAACCAAGCTATAACCACCGTGAGACTCGGTGGTGGCTAAGAAGACCATCGGCGGCCTTCAACTTGGCCTAGCGTAGGTGCGCCACAAGACATGGAACACCACGACCATTTAACCAAGCTCAAGGCCATCCCGGATTCAGCATTAAGTCAATGGTGCGGTAAGTGCTCCATCTATTTGTTTTCCATTTACAACGATACGTTTGCTTTCGGTTTTAGTCATAATCACTACCTCTCTGCCTCACGTAGGCTATGTAGAAGAACCATATTGCTCATAAGCACGTACGGGCTGCGTGGGCACGACTAACCGTGGTAGACACTAACGCCAAGATGGCGAGCTAAATGAGGCCAAACAAAAAAGACGAGCTTGATTAAGAAAACAAATGACTCAACAGCTAGTTAACGAGCGAAAGGCGGTTAATCACAGGCAATGTCGAAGGTCTTTGGCGAAAGGAAAGAGCATGCTTCTGCTGTGAATCGCTAAGCTTCGAAAAAAGAAAAAGGATGCTAAGATAATCTGGTGAAAGAAGAAGCGGCGGAAGGCGTTGAAGACCATGGCTACAAAAGAAGGGAGGCCCGCACGAGGTCTCGCAGGTGTGAAGTACTGTAAAGATATCTTTTCAAATGTGGATGGAAGGTAGTAGTTATCAAGCTCGATCGTGGGCAAGAGGCCGGTGTCTTTTAGAAACCCTCTCCTCACTTCATTCCAAGATTACATGGAGGACTATTAGCGCTAACGCCATTTAACAAAGTTTCTCCCAAGAAGGGACGAGGAAAAAGTCCCTTATCTGAAACAACTTGACCTGGCAGTTGTAATTAGTGATCACCGGTTTCTGACCAGTCGAGGCGGCTCAGGGTGGAGCCCCACTTGGTGACAAGTCTAATGCCGGTTGAGGTGCTCTTGTGACCAATCCACCTTTGGGGCAGCCTCTTTGATGTTCTTCGGCTTCGGGTTGACCTAGATCTTTGATTTGAGCCGATCTCTTTTGCTTGATTTTGTTTTTTCTTTTGGTATAAACGGGCTCAAGCCCCACCTCTCTTTGTAAATACGAAACGTGTTGAAATGGAATAAATCTGCTATTATTTTCTCAAGTGTTTGTTCGAGTTATTGTATTTCAATATTTTCAACGTTTTTGTATCATTCCTATTGCATGGTTCCTGGCCAAACTAATTAGTTTTGACCTTATACTTTGATCCTATCTAGCACCTTTTTTGGTAGAGATAAGCATCTTGGTTGAAGAATCCAAAAACTTTTAGTCAAACACCGCCAACCTTCTTTGAGAGATAGTTGGTCCCATCCAAGAGCTTGAATACTAGCGTTGATACACCGCTAAACGTCTTCGACACTAAATCTTTATCTTGGCTGAAGAAAGCTAAACTATTGGTCAAACACATAGCAACAACCTTCTTCCGGCCGCATCCTTTATCTCGATTGAAGAGAGAGAAAATATGGTCAGGAACCACGCCAACTTTCTTCACTTCGTAGATCCTTATCTCATTTGAAGAAGAAAAATGTTGCTCAAACACACCAACTTAACCTTCTTCAGCTTAGATCCTTATCTCGGCTGAAGAAGAAAAAAAATGTTAGTCATACACCTTGTTAATATCCTTAGCCGGCCCTAGGTCTCTACCGGCTAGCATTTGAAGAAAATATATTGTCATACTACCAACCTTCTTCAAACGCGATCCTGGTTCTCTGCCAAAGAAGAGAGAAACGTATTGGTCATACACATAGCCAACCTCTTCAAAAGATAGGTAGATCCTTATCTCGGCTGGCCAAGAGAGAGCTATTTCGTTGGTCAAGCACCTTCGCCCTTAACCCCGACGTAGATCTCTATCTCGGTCGGCCGAAGAAAGTTAAATGTTAGCCACAACCTGCCAAATCTCCCTGACTTGCCCCTTTGCCGTAAATGAACTAAGAACAATCTTACGTTAGGTAGAAAGTAATTTATGTTGAAAAAACTACTTGTTTTTATTTGAAAAGGAAAAATTATGCCGTATTTTAGGAAAAGCTTAAAAAATAAAAAGAAGTTTAAGATTGGGTACGTGTCTCCACGGCCCGAGGAATAAGCTTGCTATCTATCTTCGATATGCCCTTTTTTTCTTAAACCACCACTAGGCGTGGCTTTTCCCGCTAGGTCCCAGAATCTACAGCCTGCACGCAAGGTTCATTACTTTAGTAGCCAATCAACCTCGAATTAAGCCGATGAATGCTTTGTTGAGACGATAACTCGCCGGTACGGAAAGTAACAGAAATCAGTGTTCTTTTCTTCTTCTTCATGATTTAGTTCCGCTACAGGCTTGGTCTGGCCCCAAATTTCAACAAATTATTTTCAATTAGTGAGAGGCCTACTTAGTGGGATTACTGCCTCCATGCCATAGCCAAGGAAAGCGCTTCCAATTGGACCGCCACGGTACCATGCCTCCATAGAACATGAGGGAAGTCTTTTGCCCACTTGGGTTTTGTTTCCAACCTTTTTCAAACCGTTTAAGACAACTTTTGTTCAAGCTTCTGCCCGCCATTCACTTGAGGGTATGTTGGTGTAGTAGAGTCAGAATTCCTATCTTGTATCTTCAAGAAAAGCCCTTGAAAATTTTAAGCATCGAATCGAAAGTGCCATTGTCGATATATTATGTTTCATGTCAAATCAAGTTATGATTTTTCCCGATAAATTCTCTTAACGCTATTGGATACGAAAAGCTGCCAGCGGTTCTGCGCAAAGAACCTTTTCAGGCTTGATGTTGAAATGATCCCATCTGCGTCCAGCCCCACATTTACGGCGGGGCCAATATTAGTTAATGGTAGTTTCCGCCTGCTGATTTTATTTGTGCGAACTCGACATTTCTCAAGACCTTTCTACATAGATGCTTAATTTGTTGTACGTATAAATTACCAATGCAGGTGGAATTGTCATTAAACCAATGATCTTCTTTGCGGCTTCTCGCGATACTTATGTGTGTCTCTTGTTAAAACGCCTCGACCTTTGCTGGAGGGATATACCGTGGGCGGTCCCAGGCCAACGCAAGGATGGAGAGAGAGCCAAAAACGTCGCGATTTGCCTCAATCTTGTTAAGTCTTTTTGGATGCCTTTTGTACACAGGATCCATATGGGTCGAAGTTAAAGACAATATGCTCACCATGAATTTCAATACTTATCTGGACAGAAATCAATCAGAAGGTGAATAGATGTCCATTAAATAAAAACTTGCCGTCAATATTTTTCACCATTGAGCCCATCCCAGCCAAATTTCATGATTTTTCTCAATTTCAACCTCATTTTAGCCATCATTGGTTTCACCGGCACGCTTGAACTGGTTTACTATCAAGAGAGCCAACGCATACCATCAACAGCGTTTATGAAAGGCCTACTTTTAAGCCCAACAAAGGTTTTGTTATTCACCATTGTTGATGTCAGCCAAGGTTGGATCATTAATTGTCGCTATCCAGATAAGACTGCCAAGCCTCGCATCAACAGCACTGGATGCTCCATCAATACTTCTACATCTCGTCCGATAAATAGTTTCAAAATAGAGACTTAATGATGGGGATCATGAGCGTTGATAAGCTCCGTTGATGTTCATTGTCGGGGTTTGAACTTCACCGCTGCCTAACTACCTGCTTTTACTTTTGATGAGTCCCCACCGAGAATAGTGCATGTTTTGTTCTTCCTTCCTGTCCCTATCCTGTATGGCCGCCGTATATGTAGCTGGGGCATCCTGCTTTAGGGCTTCAAAGATTTCGCCGACACTTCTCACTTCGGGGTTACATAAGGCTTGGCCAATCGACCGCAGAGTGTAATGATCAAAGAATTCAGTCACAAAGTCTCCACAAGCTAAGCCATTATTGTTTCAAGCGAAACTTGATGTCAATCAACGCTCTAACCCATCGCCTATTTAAGATATCCAAAAATCCTCAAACAAGCAAGGCCATTTTAAGGAAACCAACAGACGATCACATACAGGGTATGGAAATATGTGACAATCTGAGGCTATCAATGTGCCAAGGCGCTACCGTACCAGGAGGCAATTTTGTTGCGGCCTGTTGTAGATGTGCCTCGGTATTCCTCGATGGCGCATAGCCGGACTGGATTTGTCATTTCGTTTAATCTTGAACCAAGAGTCCAACTGCAAATCGCTTTTAAGAAAAAGTTCTATTTTTGTTAGTGCCAAACATGAACCGGCTTTAAGCGATACGCAGTCACGCACTCCAAATATTTTATAATGGGAATTTAGAAACTCAATTCTGTCAAACACGTATTGTCCACATCACCAAAGGTTTCCTGGCCGAGAACCAGTACAATTGGGGAAGAAGCTATATAATTTCTCTCGATCCAAGATCGCCTACTAACCGTGATATTCAAGTTGAAAAACACACGGTTCTTATTCACACTAAATAGAATTAATTATGATGCACAACACAAAGTATAGACTAGATCGCTTAATTTGAAACGGTAAGCATTGCATATCCGCTTGTTTGG
>CM045768.1:38070416-38090416 GCA_025200525.1 Camellia lanceoleosa | reverse complement strand
ACAGTGATTACGTGTTTCACAAAATACATATAAGGAGTTTTTTTTCCTACAAAATGTTACATAAATTTCATACAAAAATTTAATTGTTCGAATAATACTCTTTAAACAATTTTGGAAATGATCTGATGCGTTAAACCATCTCCAACGTTGTATCAAATTCATCACTAAATTTAAATTTAGTGAAAAAAGACACCTTTTTGATCTCTAACAGTTTCATCAAAACAATATCAAATTGAGAAGAGGCCAAAAATTTCACCAAAATGAGGACCTAGATCAGATTTCACTATATTACTCGTTGGAGGTGGGTCTCACAGAACAATCGGCCGGTTGTTCCACCGGTCGTCTGTTGCATACAACAAATCCTCTTCTCGACCCATCTCTCTCTCTCTCTCTCTCTCTCTCTCTCTCTCTCTCTCTCTCTCTCCTCCAACTTCTCCAACTCTCGATCTACCATTAATCTCTGAATCTCGCCAAACAATCCCATGGCCGTGTCTGCCATCTGGGTTTCAACCAACACTCTCTCATTGCATCAAAGCTCATCTCCGCATACTCTCTTTGCAGAAACTCATCTGACGTGCGACTCGTGTTACCCAAAAAGCAACCTAAAAGGAGGGTGAATTAAGTTTCTACAAATTAAAATTAATAATACCCCAATAAAATTAACTACTAGTATAACAAATTATTAACGAGCACAATGATGAACTTAGCAGTAAATGATCAAGCAAAATAACAATGAAGTATAACTAACATACAGGGTAAATCAAATGATTAACACATGAATATTAGATAGCTATAGCAGTAGTAGGAAAGTAAAGAGATTAGGGAAGATGAGACAAACAGATTTATAGTGGTTCGGCTTCAACCAAGCCTACATCCACTCCTCAAGCTTCACTTGAGATTTGTCACTATCTTCTAGCTTCACAAGGGTGCTAACAACCACTTTACAAATGGAGCAATCCTCCACAGATTTTACACAGACTTCACAAGCCCAAACCCTTGCAAATCTTAGGTGATTCACAATCACTCTCAAGATTTCAAGAGTACAGTGTTTGCAACACTTTACAAGATGAAGTGGTATTTTTGCTTTCAAAGAAAGCTTGCAATAAATATCTCTCAAAGATAGATATATAAAATGAAGTTTTGATTTTTCTGTAAATCTCACACAGGAAAGATGATCTTAATGCTATAAGGCTCAGTGTATAATTTCTGAGAGAGGATGTAAACAAAAATTGAAGAACACTTCTCAGAAAATTTTTCAGAAAATAGATGTGAGTGATTATAGATCAAAGAATATTTTCTGATTTTTTTGTCACTTGTTTACATTAGAGGCTTTGGTATATATAATAAAACTTATAGCCGTTGTATTCATTCGAATTTATAGCCGTTTATAGCCATTGTACTCCATCATTACTAATTTGAATATCTTTCACTTGAACCTTTTAAACCTTTTGGCCTGCTGTTGTGCTGGGTTGTTTGAACCTTTGTTTTGGGCTGTTTGAACTCCTGATTTAATCAAATATTAAATACATTCTAACAAAATTTATGATAAAGGTTTATGTCAGAAATAATGGAACAAAATAAATTTTGATTCTATTTTTCTCTTTCAAATAAATCATCAAAATAAATTTTGATTCTATTTTTCTTTTTCAAATAAATAAAAATATAATTAAATAAATCATCAAAATAAATTTTGGATTCTATTTTTCTCTTTCAAATAAATTAAAACATAATTAAATAAATCATCAAAATAAATAAGTCTAACAACTCGTTTTTGAGTCGATTCGATTCAAGAATGTGTATTTATAGAACACAATGATTAATGGGTACGCAAGAAATTATCTGTATAATGAGAGTTTTGAACTGTTTAATCAAATGTGCCGAAGTGAGGACTCGCTTGATGATTTGACAGTTTCGACTCTTTCAAAAGTTTGCAGAGTATCAGAGACTTGAATGCTAGGAAAGCAATTCACTGTGTGTGTATACGAACTGGGTTTGCTTCGCATTTACTGTTTCAAGTCTCCTTCCTTTGTGTGAGAGAGATGCTGAGAAATTGAATTATGGAAAGGAGCTTCATTGTTACATTGTAAAGAACGAATTGGATTTGGGTTTGGGTTCTGATGTTCATTTAGGATGTTGCTGGTTTAATGGGTGGGAAGCAAATCCATGGATTTGCCATCAAAAAGGTATTGAATGATGAAGTTTATTTATGCAATGCTCTGATTAATATGTATTCCAAGTGTGGGAGCTTGAATTATGCAAGACGAGTCTTCCACAATCATTCTTTTCATAAAGAGTCAATATCTTGGAGTTTAATGAAGGGAAAAAAGAAATGGAAAACAAATTGGGAAACAGAAATGGAGGAAAAAAAAAAATTCAGTAACTGGTCGATTGGCTGGTCATCCCACCGGACATTTCCAGTCTTTTGATGCAAGCTACAGTGTAATCGTTAGAGCAGCTTATATCAGATTGAGGAAATTGTCTTTTTTTTACTCAGATTTGATGAAAAAATTGGTGAATCGTTGGAGATGCTCTTAGTGTGTGGATTAGTGAGAAAGAATAAAAACAATACGCAAAAGAAATAAGGGAATATGATCAGAAAGTCCTATTCCAAGGTTTGTTACTTTGTTTGGTCCTAGAGGTTTTCCAATACACATGCAAGTCCTATTTGGGTGAACAATATTACGTGGGGGTCCTATTTTCATTGGTTGGTATGTTTCCATTGACAGATGTGCCCTTTCCGAATTTGTAGATGACATAATAGGGATCACATAATATTGCATCCCGTTTCCGCGTGATTGTTTTTGGAAGGTGAATCCCAATATTGGTGCAGATGGACGTGAAAAGGGGGATTGGGTTTGTGGTGTGACAGGGTTGTTACGTCACACAAAATCATTTTTTCACATCGAATTCTGGCGACATCGTTGTTCCATTTACAACAGTTCAATTCGTTTTCCACATATGTTTTGTTCTTCCATGCTATTGTATGTATATGTTTGTGTCTATATTATCTGGGTTGTTCATATCCACTGTGTATGTGGTCGACACATCCACAAAGTCATTTTTTATGATTCTACATTTTGGTTGGAACGCCCAAAACCCAAATGTGTGTCGTCGGCTCATCCACTCACATATTCAGATTCTAGGTTACATTTAGTAGGGTTGACTGACATTGTCGTTTTCCTATAGAGTAGTTTGAATTGTATTTCAGGAATGGAGGCCGATTTGATGTTATTGTGTTGTTATCGTGCAACAAATGTTGCGTATCGCTTGCAATCTCCATTTTCGTTTCACTGTTTGGTCAGTTATTTGTGTGGCAAGTTTGAAGAGATGACACCGGAGAAGGTTTGTTTGTATTTCAAACTCCCAGGATATGACAACGTCACATTACAGAATGATACCAATATGCACAATATGTTGTGTCTTGCTCGCTCTTTCCGATTGCAAGTTGTCGACGTTACTATCGAACTACATAGTGGTGGGGGCCTGGCCTGTACGAATTTTGTCAACGAACACAGGGCCGACGCCGATTTCAGAGGAGTAAAGTGGCCAGTCATTAGTAGCGATGTACACGATGATGCTGATTTGTCACCTAACTTCTGCCCCCACAATGACAAGGTGTTTTTGTCAGCCCCATGAGCTCATGGTATAACGCATGGTGGGCAAAGTTTTGTAGGCGGTGCATCCAAGTTTCGATCTGTCCTTTGTAAGTATGCGGTAGAGTGTGGGTTCAAGTTCAACTATTTAAAGAATGACACAGTTCGGGTTATCGCAATGTGCAAGATACATGATACGACTGGATGTCAATGGTCATTGCATGCTGGGGACTTAAACGTTAATGGATGCTTCTACCTTCGCAAGTGGGTGAGTGAACACACATGTGGGGTGGCAGTCCGAACGGAAAATAACCAGAGGCTTGGGTCAGATTTGGTTTCCTCTATATTCTCGGGCCGTATCCGAGACAAGCCACTCACCCGACCAGTGGAAGTTGTATTTGACTTAAAGAAAGATTATGGATTGGAAATCAGTTAATGCGTTGCGTGGTTGTAGACACCCCATTTTTGACCGACCTTAAGACTCAGACGTCATCGATTGAGTGCTCGGTGATAGTGCATATTGTGTTCGTTTCGAGGTTCCAGAGTTTTGGCTGAGAGCCTTGCCCCCAGGCCTCTGAACTCTTTGTGTTTTGGCTTGGTTTGCGGACCAAGCCTTGTTTTCCTTGCCTGAGGAAAGGAGAGGTCTTGTAAACCCCTTCTTGTGGTTGTAGACCACTTTTTGCGGTCATAGACCACTTTTCCCGTTTGGAGACTAGTTTCCGATTTTCGGAGCCTTCGGCTGCACGCCTTGTCTTGGGACCGCTTAACGTTCTCCGTTTGGCATGGTTTTTGAACCACACCTTGTTTCCTTGGCCTAGAGGGCCACTATGGTTTGGGAGACCACTTTTGTGGTCGTACACCACTTTTGGTGCTCGACAACTAGTTTTCGAGGCTCTTGGTTGCGCGCTTTGCCTCCCGAACTTTCATCTTGCATCCGTTTTGGTTTGTTTTTGGTACAAACCTTGTTTTCCTTGTTTTCAAGGTAGTACAAGGGTGGGAGACCAGTATTTCCCCTTGGAGACCACTTTTCCTCATGCCAGCTAGTTTTCTGGTCTGACAACTGGTCTCTCTGATCTTTGGACCATCAAAAGTGGTCAGCCACCATACCATTTACTTGTTTTCATGCTCTGGACTCTCTCCCACCATGGCCGACCAGTTGGTGTTCTGGGAGACCACTTAAAGTGGTCGGCCGACCACTTTAAGTAGCTGGCCGACCGCTTTAAGTGGTCGGCTGCTTTTTGTCACCTTTTTCGAGATATTTTGGGCCAACTGGCAGAGCTGGAGAGCATAAGAACCATCCTCTATACACGTGTATGGAGGGATGGCCTTGACCCTTAGCTTCTCCTAGAAGCTTTAGATTTTGTTCTCTATAAGAGGGAGGCTCCTCCTCCCTCCTCTAGGTTCAGAAAAATTGCCTTGAGAGTTATACATATAGCTTTGTCTCTATATTACTCTTGTTCTTGATTTTGTGCCTTAAAAGTGTAGTTTTACCACACTTTAACACACAAACACACACTCAAACACCATACTCTTGGAGCTGAGGTCCGTTGAGGTTGTTTTTGAAGCTTTTGGACTAGTTTTGGTTGTAAAAAGCTACTGGAGTTTTGGTTTTGAAGAGGGTCTTCAAGGGTGAGTCTTTAACCTTTTAAACCCCCATTCTTGCTTAAGCTTTTGGACCCTTTTGCATGCTGTTTTAAGACTACCTTCCTACTGCAAAATGTTTTGAATTTTGGTGCTTAAGATCTTTGTTTAAGATCACTTTTGTGTTTGGGGTTGTTTACCCCCTCTTAGGCCTTGTTTGGCCTTGCTTTTGTGCCTTCTTTGTGAGCCTTTGGGACCACCTTGTTTTGACCTTCTCACCACTGAAACTCAGAGGAATTTCAGTGGTGGAAGTGGTGTTTTGAGGTCCCAAAAAGGAGAGGGTCATCCCCTCTCCTTGTATCTTCAATACTTGTCTTGAATGCCTCATGTGTGAGCATGTTTGTTAATTTTATGTTGGCCATATCTTAGCTTGTATTTGGGCTTATTTTGTTAAAGGCATACCACTGGTTTTACTTGGTTTGGTCACTCCATGCATGGTTTATACACTTGTAGTGTAAATCACACAAACTAGTTTTGTATGCTTCATGAAGTAGTATGTTATTCTATCTCCATTTGAGTCCATTTTAGCATGTTTTTGGTGATTTTTTGCCATGTCATACCTCTGTTAGGGTTTGGTTTGGTCACCTCTTGCATGCTCCATGCACTTTGTAGTGCACTTCCATGATTTAGCCTAACATGCATCATGCTTTAACATGTCATTCTAGCATGCTTTTGGCTTAACTCTAAGAAGTTTTTGTCCATATTTTAGTATGCTCTAGCTCTAATTTTGGTTTTTTTGGCCATGCATGACTTGCTTTGTATAGCCATGGTTCAATCTAGCTTGTTAGCTTTGTGCATCAAGTCCATTAGCATGCTTTACTTGGACTATTTGAATGATTTAGCATCATTTATTATGTGATTTCAGTCCATGTGTCATGCTCATACACTTGCATTTATCACTCATTCAATGCGTTGGAGAGTTTGCCCCTTTATGCCTTAACATGAATCATTGCGTATACCTTCATGCCTTAGCTTGTGACCCATCATTTCAAGGTGTTTTTTGGGTTATTTTGTCATGATATAACTCTAATTTTTATTGGTTAAGTCATCCCATGCTTGGTCTCAATAGGTGTAGTGTAATCCACCTTATTTGTCTTGTATGCATCATGCCTTATGCCCTTTATGCTAGCTTGTTTCGGCTTCCTTCCATGCATGTTTTAGTATCATTTTGACATGTTCTAGGACATTTTTAGGTTGCCTTTGTCATATCCTTCATGCTTTGTATAGCTGTAGTGCAATTGGCCTTGCTAGCTTTGTGTTTTGTTGACTCATACATGCTATCTTTGAGCTATTTAGATAATTTGGCATCATTTAATACTTCATTTCAGAGCTTATAGCATTGCCATGTTTCCACTTCTTTCATGCTTTGAGTGCCTTTGAGTGTTGTGCGTTGTTGCCTAGTTTGTGGCCTAGCATGTATGCCCTCTTGCCTAGGTCTTTGAGCCTCCATCTTAGCGTGTTTTGGTCATTGTTTTGACCTATTTCAGCTCTGTCCATGGTTGATTCATGCACTTGTGCCATATAAAGCATGCCCCCTTTGTAGTCCTCTTTACTAGCTTCATGCTTTAGGACCTTCGCATGCTATACTTGTGTTTGATTGAATGATTTGGCATCATTTCATACTTAATTTCAGTGCTTTTAGTGTTGTTACACTTCTGCATTTGTCACTCCTTGAGTCTTCTTGAGGGTTGTGCTCTTAGGCCTACTCGTATGGCCAATGCATTGTACATGCATGCCTTGCCTTTTGGTGTTATGGCCACTAATTTGGGCATGGCTGAGGTCTATCCATTTTGGTTTAAGTCCATTGAGCATTGTGTATGCCATGTTATTTCATCACATTTGTGTATGCCATGATCATATTGTATTGCATAAGCTAGTTGTCATTTAGCATTGTGTATGTTAGTTGTTGCATGCATTAGCATTGTGCATGCCATTAGCCTTGTTAGGTTGTTCATATTGCATTGCATGTTTGCATGCTTAAGTTGTATTGCATACTTGCATGCTTGAGTCGCATTGTGTATGCCATGCTTGTGTTACATTTTGTTTGGAATAGGTGTTAGTCCAAATACAAGAAACGAGAGACGTTTCATACTTAAAGTGATGAAACGTGCCTCAAATCTCGGTCGCCGACGCTCTTGATCATGCATGATAGAGTCCTAGGCTTTATGTGTTTACTTGTACATTCATTTTAATATTGAATTGTGCAACTTTGCTTCTCGGCCATCACGCATTGAAATGCGCGATTGGTGGCCCGAGGGTCGAGAACCGTACTTCTTTGAGCTTATAAAATGATAGAGAGGGTGGTTGTGCACACATACCTTGCAAATACATTGCCATGCCCTTTCTTGCTCTTTGTTGCAGCAAACTGAAATTCAACAGCAACAACTGGTCGGCTGACCAGTATTACTAGCTAGCCGACCACTTTTTTTGGTTTTCAGCACAGAAAGTGGTTGGCAGGTGGTCTCCTTCTCAACAACTGGTCGGCAGCCCTCCCACAGGTTCCCGTGATGGAGTTTCAGCTTTCTGGAGCTTTGTGCAGTGTTCTAGAAACAATTGCAAACAGAAGCAAATTGGGGCATCGCGACGGATTTCCGAGCAAAGTGACCGAGCATGCAACCAGTCTTCTCCGTCTGAGAACCTCCCGTTTTACTGCTTTATTTAGCTTCTTTACTTAGCTAGATTAAGCATTCGTTTTGTACTTCAATAGTTAATGCGTTTAGCTATTTCAATTTGTTTTGTAATAATTAGTTAACTATAATTAGTTAATTAGTTTGTTGTGTAATAATTAGTTTAATTAGCTTAGATTAGATAGTTAGCTTCTTATTCGGTCCCTCCTGCGAGAGGGTGTACTGTTGTAATAAGAGTGCGTGTGTGTGATGCATGTCTTCCAACCGCCATTTCTTTCTCCCTTTCACTTAACCACTTACAATGGTTAGTTTTAGGGCATATTTCAATTAGCATACCTTATGCTTGCATGCGTGCATCCATTCATCTGTATTGCATGCACCAGGCTTGGCGCATCATATAAACCAGCATTGTATTTCAATACATTTACTTGAATACATGTTCAACAACATGTTATCAAGTTGCATTTCACATGAGTTTCTAGAATAGCCGAGCCTATTTTAGTTGCATCTTTGCATGTGTTGCATTAGCCATCTTAACATCAACTAGGATCATGCATGATTTCTAACTAGTTTTTTGTTTTGGCCCGGAGTACACTGTGAGTGTTTACGCTTTAGCATACTGCATGTGTGTTAATGCTGCCATGAAAGCATGCTTGCCATGAGGCTAACTGCTTATTTGATATAACTGCCTGAATGCTTGTGAGTGAAGGTTGGATTGCTTGAATTGGAACAATTCATCAAAAATTCGCGATTTAGCCTACTTGCAAGTAGCAAACTTCAAATTATTTTTTCACAAACGAACATGCAATGTTTTGTTCCAAATTAGGCGATCTAGTCTATACTTGTTTGCTGTGCGCATCACGTAGTGAGATTAGCTAATTAACCGGAATAAGAACACATGTGTTTTCAAAAACAACATATCATGCTTAGTACAGGCCGATCTTTGATCGGGCGAGCGGGGGTGCTCATTGCATGACCTTCCCCTCTCGTACCCAAGTTTCTGAGCCGAGGCAACTTTGGTGATGACGGACACGTGGCCTTAGGCACGAGTCAGAGTTTCCTAAATTTTCCTAAAATAAAATATTTAGGAGGTGACTCTGTATCTGGCAAAGTAGTCTATGTTTGGCACTTCTTTATAAAAATCAGTTTTCCAAAATGATTTGCTAGATTAGGACTCTTTGGTGATTTGTCAGTCTCACATCGAACATTGTGAGATTAGATTCAGAACCGTGACATTGAATCCGAACTGTAGTAGCTCAGAACAAGACGAGATTCGCACCGCCCTCATGAGCGCGGATATTAGGGATTTCCCGAGACCGCGTCTATAGTTTCTGGCGACTCTGCTGGGGACTTAGAAAACTTGACTCGAACTCATGATATCTTGTATTGACTACACTTATGTGTCTCCTTGCATTGCATTTGCATTGGTGCGCCTATGTCACCGTATTCGCCATTTGCTATTCCTGAACGATTAGCTTGAGGCTGTGTGCCATAAGGTTGACCGGTTACGGGCTCTGCCACGATGGGAACACAAACCCCATTTTTTACCGGGGCACCCTTCTCGACCATTCGACCTAGTACATATCGAAATCCATAGTGACTATTCCAAACTAGTACAGGTTGCTTACCCAGTTATAGGTTGTTTGAAACTACTATATGCGTAGTGAAACCCTAGCCCCTGACAAAATAGGATAGGGAAACCCTACACTAACATAGAGGTGTTTTGGCTCTCATTTGCTTGCTATGTGCTTTTAGAGTGTGTCTCTACAGGAGTGCATGTATCAGTTCGCAAGTTTGAGTATCAGGCCTGAGGGCACCAGTATTCGGGAATCAGTTTTACTTGAGGATATCAGTTTACAAGCAGAACTTTGGACTGAATTTAGTAGAGGGCACAGTCATTCAGCTTTGCTCATATCTGTTTTGGCGAAATTCGGCTGAGACACTGCCTGTTTCTCTTTTGCTAGGGTGGTCTTGGAACTATAGCTTCAGAAGGCTCCAATAACCCCCGAGTACACCGAACTTGTGCTAATAGACTTTGTCGGGTCAGAGATTCAGTTCAGAGCAGCTAGTGTTTTCCTTCGCTGAGGCAAGGCAGAGAAGGGCCAGTCAAGGCTCACCGGTTCATCAGATCCATTAGTCAACAGTCATATCACTTCAGCTCAATTCAGCAAACTCATAATGACGCAGAATTTAGAAGAAATTGTGGTCATGGCAGCAACATTGAACCAGGGAATCACCATGCAGGGTGAGACCAATGTTGAAATGCAACGCCCGTCTAGGGCACCTGCCGCACATCCAATATGGGAACCCCAATCATTTCAAACTTGTGAGCCCACTACTTTCGAGCTGATGGGAATGATTGGCGATCTTCAGAGATCTGTCACTGATCTAGCCTTCGGAATGTCGGCTCCACCATCGACCATATGACATGTCCAAAATTTCACGCCAGAAGAGCCCCCACTCTTGGAGCGAATTGTAATTGAACTCTGCCTACCTGAAGTCATCCCAAGTTTGGGCAATGGCGTGTCGACAACAATAGGGCTTCGCACTGATGTAACAACCCAAACCTTCGACCAAGCTGAGGCGAGTGGTAAGAACAAGGTGGGGGCAGACACTGATCCCTATGAACAACTTCTGCAGGCTGTTGAGGCTTTGAAAGCTGGGGGACTGAACAAACAGCAAGTGCTCGCAGTTGATGCAAAAACTGTGGATAACACTTTCGTCACTCAGAAGAAGGGCAGCGTTGACACCCCATTTTTGACCAACCTTAAGACTCAGACGTCACCAACTGAGCGCTCGGTGACCGTTGCATATTGTGCTCGTTCTGAAGTTGCGGAGTCTCAGCCGCGAGCCTTTGCCTCCGGACTTCCGGACTCTTTTGTGCTTTGCCTCGGTTTGCGAATCGGGTCTCGTTTTCTCTGTTTTCTCTTCCCGAAGGAAGGGAGAGGTCTCGTAGACCATCTCTTAGTGGCCGTAGGCTATGTTTTCGTGGTCGTAGGCCATTTTTCCCGTTTGGAACCCGGTTCCCGATTTTCGGAGCCGTCGGTCGTGTGCTTCGGTTCGGGACCGCTTAACCACCTCCGTTTGCTCTGATTTTTGGCGTACACCTTGTTTCCTCCCTTTTGATGGACACTGTGGCCCGAGAGACCAACTTCGTGGTCGAACGCCATCTCCGGTGCTTAACAGCTTGTTTTCGGGGCCCCGGGCCGCGCGTTTTGGCCCCCGAACCTTCGTTTTGCATCGATTTGGGTTCATTTTTGGCGGAGACCTTATTTTCATTGTTAGGAAGGTTGTAGAAGGGTGGGAGGCCAGAAATTGTTCTGAAAACCAGCTTTATTCCTTCATCACTCTTCATCGCCCGTTTTCTTCACTAGAAAGCTGATTTTTCCCATTCCCGGGCCACTTTTCCTGACTTTCCACCACACCATTGTGTTGTACACACCTGGGAGGCCACCAATATGGGTAGGCCGGCCATTAATTCCCCCTGACCCTTTTGAGCCTTTCTAAAAAGTTGGTTTTTCTCTCTCTTGGGTTATATTTTCTAGTTTTTCTCCACATAGCTGTGTTGCACTCACCTGGGAGGCCACCTTTTTGGGGTAGCTGGCCAACAATTTTTCCTGAACTTTTTGCACCTGGTCGGCTGGCCAGGGGAGGTGGCCGGCCAGCCACCTGAACCTCTTGAACCTGGCCGGCCAAACTTCTCTCTCCTGGTGCATTCCAGCTGTGCCAGCTGTTTTGCACCGGACCCTTTGCCCGAGGGTCTGCCCTTTTGGGGGGGGGGAGATTTGAATTTGTTTTCCTCCCTTTTGTTTCACTCCTCTCTCTCTATATAACCAGCACCCCACCTCCATTTCTAGGGGTTAGAAAAAATCAGCCAAGGCTCACCTCCTTCTTCCTCCATTTTCACTATTCCAAGCTCCAAAACCCTAGTTTCTTGGCCATTTTGTACTACAACCCATAGCCTACCACCTCCATCATCCATTCCAGCCCCTTGGAGGTCATTTTTAGAGGTTGAAAGCTCATTTCCTTGGACCAAAAGCTACGGGAGGTCAGCTCTTCAAGGGTAAGCACCTATTTCCCTTAAACTTGTATTTTTTTTGCTTCATCTATAAGCTATACTTGAAAGCATTTTTAGGCTTCGACCTAAACTGAAAATAATCTTGTTTTGAGCTCATCTTCATGTTTGGTCAAGGACCTTTCTCTTTTTAAGGCCATCTGCTGCCCCTTTCCCTTTTATCTCTCTTTTAGGGCTATTCTTGCATGATATATTATCCTTGCTTATGAGAATTTCTGGGCTTTGAGCCAAACTGTAAAGTATATTATTTTGAGCCCCTCTTCAACTTTGTTGAAGGGATCTTTACTATTTGAGGCCAGCTACTGCCTCTTGCTCTCTATCTCTCTTTTGGGGCTATTTTTGCATCATATTTTAGCCTTACTTGTGAGCATATTTGAGATTTTCCATAAACTGTAAAGTATTTTTTTTTGAGCCCCTCTTCAACTTTGTTGAAGGGATCTTTCCTGTTTGAGGCCTTTTACTACCCTGTTTGTTCAATATCTCTTTTAGGGCTTATTTTGCATGATACATTAGCTTTATTTGTGAGCCTTTTTGGACCTCGACCTAAACTAAAAAAAGTCTTGTTTTGATATCATCTTCATGTTTGATTAAGGTCTATTCTCTGTTTGGAGTCATCTTCCCCTATGCATGCTTCATTCTTTCATGATTAGGGCTATGCATTAGAGCACTTGCATTGGCCATGGTTTGGCCTCTTAGCCACTGAAATCCAATGGATTTTCAGTGGCTTAGGTATGTTCTTGAAGGCCAATATCAGAGGGGGGTGAACCCTTCTCTCCTTGTTTTGCTTGATGGTCTTTTTGGCCTTCCAAAGAGGCCCTATCTTGCATGCTTTGTTGACTAATTTCAGAGCCAATTTAGTGAGTTTTAGGGCTATCATATTTGATTTCCAGAGTTAATTTTTCCATGCTAAGTGTCCTTGATGCATGTGCTTAATAACCCCTTGTATGCCTATCCAAAGGTGCCCCTCATTTTTACATGCATTGGCTGCATTTTCATGTTTATTTGGGCATATTTTTACATATTTTATTCACTGATTTTTATTGGTTTGGTGAGATTTCATATGCTTCATATACATGCCATATAAACCATGTTTGCTAGTCAAAGTTGCAAGCTATTATAGTCCATCTTGCTAGCATCTTTTGGCCATGCTTTGAACTAGAAATGTTCATATTTTGGGACTTCCTTGGTTCTTTCTTTATGCTTCATGATCAAATAATGCATGCTTTGTATAGCTATAAGTCAATATATGTGCCTAGTTTTAAGTTTCGGGACCATTCCATGCACCGGGTGCCATGTTTCCATGTTTTGGGATCATTTTGCATCACATTTCAGTGCTAGAACTTGCATGTTTGTATTTCATGCCTTGCCATGCCTTGTTAGAGTGGCATTTGTGCCATAGGATCGGTCCTCGATTTGCGTGCATGTGTGCACGCATCTCGAGTGTCTCATTTTCATCTTATGGCCACTGATGTGAGTGTGGCCGAGGTCCACTCATGTTGGTGTAAGTCCATCATGCATTGTGTATGCCATTTCAATTCATAGCATTGCGTATGCTAGGTTGTATGTTAGAGCATCGTGTATGCCATGTCACATCGAGCATTGTGTATGCCATCTCATAGCATTGCGTATGGTAGGTTGCATGTTAGGATTGCATTCATGCATTTCATGCATATTGCATTGTATTTGGGATAGGAGTTACCCTAAGCATGGGAAACGAGGGACGTTTCGTACTTCGAGTGACGGAACGTGTCTCAATTCCCGGTCACCGACACTCCGGATTATCCATGATGGAGTCTCGGTCTTGTCATGTTTATATGTGCATCCATTTCATATTGAGTTGTGCAATCCGACTCCTCGGCCATCGTGCATCGAGATACGTGATTGGTGGCACGAGGATCGAGGCATGCATACATATGTGAAAATACTTTGCCATGCCCCTTTCTTGCTCTCTGTTTTAGAAAATCAGAAACCGACAGTCTTTCGGAGCTTCGTACAATATTCCGGGCTTAATTGTAAACAGAGGCTAATTGGGGCATCGCAATGGATTTCCGCACAAGACAACCCGAGCATGCATCATTCATCATTCAGAGCAGAGTTGAGGCAGTCCCTAGCTTGCATGCTAATTTACTGCTTTCCTAGATTAATTTGTTAATTAATTAGGGTTTTGTACGTATTTGGACTGTATTATTTATTCGGGACTGTATTATTTATTCGGACCCTCTGAGTGAGGGCACAATTGTAATAAGTGTTCGTGCGTGTGATGTATGTCTTCCAACCCCACGTCTTTTTCCCTTTTATTTACCAGCTTATGATGGTTAGTTTAGGGCATGTTTCAATTAGCATACAGTATGATAGCATGTTTGCATTCATTCATCATTTACATGCATGCGGCTCGCGCATCATACTCACTGCATTGTATTTCAATTCCGAGTTGAATACATGTTAGCTGTAGCATTCCATATGCCATGTTTAGAATAGCCAAGCCTGCTATAGTTGCATTTTTGCATGTGTTGCATTAGGCATTTCTGTATAGTTAAGATCATACATGGATTTCTAACATAGTTTCTGTTTTGGCTTGGAGTACTTGGTAAGTTTTTACGCTTCAGCATCCTTGCATGTGTGTAAGTGACTGCCATGATAGCATGCTTACCATGAGGCTATTTGCTTATGTGATATAACTGCATGAATGCCTGTGGGTGAAGGTTGGGTTATTTGGATTGGAACAATGCATTGACTGTGAGTTTTAAGCCCACTAGATAGTGGCAAAACCATCTTTTCTAAGCCCACCTGAGGGTGGCAAAATCTGCATTTTAAGCCTACTTACGAGTAGCAAACCATCTGTCAAAAAACAAACATGAAATGTTTTGTTCCAATTCAGGCAACCCAGTCTATACTTGTATACTGTGCGCATCACATAGTAAATCTAGGCTAATAACTGGAATAAGAATGCATAATGTTTTCAAAACTAGATATCATGGTTAGTAGAGGCTGATCTTTGATCGGGCGAGCGGGGGTGCTCACGAAGTGACCTTCCCCAATCGTACCCAAGTTCTCGAGCCGAGGCAACTTTGGTGATGACGGACACGTGGCCTTAGGCACAAGTCAGGGTTTCCTAAATTTTCCAAAATTAAAATATTTAGGTGGCGACTCTGTATCTGGCAAAGCAGTCCATGTTTGGCACTTCTTTCAAAAATTTGTTTTCTCAAAACGATTTGCCGAATTTGGACTCTTTGGTTCAGATTGAGAACCGTGACAATTTGAGTTCGAACTGTAGTGAGCCCAAAATGAACAGAACGGGACTCATCCTCCCAAGGCGTTTGGGGACGTCTACAGTTTCTGGCGACTCCACTGGGGATTTAGAGAACTTGACTCGAACTTATGATATCTTGTTTTGATTACACTTATGTGTTTCTTTGCATTGCATTTTCATTAGTGCGCCTAGGACACCGTGTTTGCCATCTGCTATTCCTGAGCGGTTTGCCAGAGGCTGCGTGCCATAAGGCTTACTACGATTCTGCTCTGCCAAGATGTAGAACACAAACCCCGGTTTTACCGGGGCACCCTTTTGACCATTCGACCTAGTGCATATTCGGAATCCATAGTGACCATTCCAAGTTATGACAGATTGCTTACCCGTTTATAGGTTATTTGAAACCACTATGTGCGTAGTGAAACCCTAGCTCCTGACAAAATAGGACAGGGAAACCCTACCCCAACATAGGGGTGTTTTGGCTCTCACTTATCTGTTACGTGCTTTTAGAGTGCGTCTCTACAGGGAATGCATGTATCAGTTTGCAAGTTTGGGCATCAGGCCTGCGGGCATCAGTTAGTATTTGAGAATCAGTTATCTGTGGGTACTAGATTCAATTTTGGGGACAGTGATTCAGGGATAGTGATCAGTGTTTGAGGACAGTGTGTATTCAGCTTATCGACCGTGTGTTGTTATGCCCAGCTATGTGTTGTGTATTTATTTTAAGCTGTTATGCTGTTCGTTTATCTAGTTATTTTTTTCCTTATTGCTTTATTTATCTTTTTGCTAGGGCAGTTTTAGCACAATTGCTTCCGACCCAACAGATATTCCCCAAGCACTTTGGACAAGAGGTCGTTGGCTCAATCGATCTGAGGATCTGGTCGATGGACAACCAGTGTTTCATTCTCTACCCCCGGTTGTTAGACGGAGGCCGAGAAAGCGTAGTGTCTCTGAGTAGAGGTTACCAGAGCAGTGGTCTACCATAGCAGTGAACAGTCGGGCTGAGGTCTCAGTTTCTGCCATAGAGATACACATACTTGTCAGTCAGCAGGATCAGCAGAATATGGCCGGAATGGAAGAAATGATGCGCCAACTCCAAGAGAGTATGAAGCAAATATAGGAGGATGCTGTCTGCCAAGCAGAGTTCTCTAAACAGTGGGCCACGATCATGGCCCGAAAGCGGTTAATTAATTGCCACAAAGAAGAAGCCGGAGCATCAGCCTCACATCCAATTCCTCCCCCACTAGGGGTCCCGCTACCCGAGCAGACACCAACCACCCAGAATGTCCTGCCAAATGCCCAGAACATTTTGCCAAATGTCCATGCCGCTCAGCAGGACACAGACATCTCAACAGAGCCGGCTCCGCCCCCGCTTCCACCTCAATTATCCAAAGTACATACACCCGTCAACCACCTGGACTCTCCCTTCGAGTTCGAAGTAGACCCTACAGCACTGAAATTGAGCAAGCTCGAGAAGCTATTCAAAAAATCCCAGGGGGTAAAGGCTATCCCAGATATTGAGGATGGATATACCGATGTGGCTGTAACGTTGCCGGATAGATTCAAAATGCCGCAGATTGATCGCTTCGACGGATCTGGGGATCCCATGGTCCACCTCCGGCTATTCTCAAATATACTACGGCCAATGGGCCTAACCAGACCCCAGAAGCTTTCACTATTTGGCCGGACCCTGTCGGGTGTGGCCGCTATTTGGTATACAAAGTTGGAGGATGATGTCAAGCGGAGTTGGGATGAAATGGCCGAGGCCTTTGTTGCGCAATACTCTTACAACACCCAGATTGAGATTACGACTCGAGATCTCGAAACAACAAGGCAAGAGCCCAGAGAGAACTTCTCGGATTTCTTAACCTGGTGGAGGGCGAAGGCCTCGATGATGACTTTAAGGCCCACCGACAAGGACCAGATCAGGATGATTGTGCGTAATCTCCAACCAAAACTGATGCAAAAAATGATTGTGCTCCCCTTTCCTACCTTTTCGGATCTGCATGAGATGGGGGTACAAATTGAAGATGCGATGAAACAGGGTCTGATTGACCAAGACAGAGAGCAACCCCAGAGAACCTTTGACCGCAACAACAATACAGGCCCGAGTGGCGCTGCAACTGTAAGAACTTCGGAGGTAAGCATGGTCGCCACCATTCCCCCTCCCCTTCCAAGGCGCATGGTAGCCACGCCCTTCTCAGGTGCATCCAGAAGCAATACATAGACCACTAAATACCAACCTAGAGGCCAAAGAACCTTCACCCCATTGTACATGTCCTTGTCCAAAGCTCTAGGGGTCTTAATCAGAAAAGGGCATCTAAAACCTTTAGAGCCAAGGCCGTTACCAAATCCACTACCCCCCACTCACAAACCAGCCAAATATTGCGCATATCACCAGCAACACGGTCATGACACTAACCAATGTTTCAGATTGCGTCATGAGATTCAGGATCTCATTGACAAACAGGTGATTTTGCCACCAAAAAGACCCAATATCACAACCAACCCACTCCCTACACACAACTAAGCTCCACCTCCCAAAAGAATTAACTTTATCCAGACTGGGGTCGTGTCTTACGATCCTAGCATCTATATCACTCATTCCCATCTACCTAATCCGGAGGTGCTCCTACCTGATTGCACTGACCTTTTGTGCATGATGGAAATCTCCACAACCCAACCTGAGCTAGTGGTGGTGGCTGTCGAAGACGGTACAGGGGGGATTGTAGAATGATTGAGTCAGGGTTCGAGCAGTCTGGGAATTTTGCTGGGGAAGCCTACGATCCGAGTGATTACATCTTGTCAGCGGGCCAGTTTGAGCCAAGTCTTGAATTGCCAAAGAGAGCAGTACTGTGTGTGATCTAGGGGGATATATTTGAGCGGGGAACAGATGATCTAACGACTGTAGAAGAGGGTTTTGCCAACCTCCAGTTCTTCAATGACCAAGAATCAGGGGATGAGGCAGTCAACTGGTTTGAGTATGAGGAATCGGCAGAGGCTACCGGATGGCTGGATGATCAACCGGATGTTGTAGAGTTCCAACAGGGCCCGGTAGGGGCGAGGGTATCAGTTGTGGCCGGAATGGCTGGAAGTCAGAGTACATTGCCGGAGAGCGCCGGTATGAAGAATTTCGCTCAGAATACAGGGAAAGCTGAACAACAAACTACGCTGACGCAGGTAGAACAACAGGATTCTGAGAAAATCGGGAAAGCCAAAACCCATGAGGGGATTGAAAATGCTATGGGCACAAGGACAGAAGATGCTATGAGCATGTGGGCTGAAAGTGCTGCGAGCACAATCATGCTGGAGCCAGACAGATGTCTGTTGGCTGTTCACGGGATGTGGTGGGAGGATGATGATTTATGTCTTGCCCACACAGACGAGGATTGGGGGAGCAATCAACCAGACGACACCTGGTATCTCGATGAGGTTGATTACATAACAAGAAGCGAGCGGTATTTCAAGCCCCCGCACTTAGACCAACCAGAAGCATCTGGGAAGGACAAGGAAACTGAAAAGCAGAAAGAGAAGCAGATCGAAGAAGAAACTGTATTGAAGCAGCTAAAGAAGATACAAGCAGACATCTCCATCTGGAGACTACTTATGGCATCACGAGTGCACAGACAAGCTGTTATATCTGCTATGGACAAGGCCAAACTCTCTATAGATACCATACCAGAGTAGCTAGTTGGACTAGTCTTTCCGGGAGGAGTTACCCCGATGCTGACTTTTTCTGACAAGGAACTGCCACCTGAGGGTGCAAACCACAATAAGCCGCTCTACATCTCTGTGGAGTGTAGAAATAAATGGATACCCGTGGTACTCGTTAACACAGGGTCCGCAATCAACGTCTGCCCGGCAAGGACAGCCTATGCCATCGGTTTGAAGATCGTGGACTTTATACCGACAGCCTAGGTAATTCGGGCTTATGACAACACGAGCTGAGAAGTCATGGGGACAGTAAAGATCCAGACCAAAGTTGGACCAGGACAGCATGAGATAGATTTCCATGTCTTGGAGGTTCCCGCAACTTTCAACCTGCTTTTGGGGCAGCCGTGGTTGCACTAGGTGAGGGCCGTCTCATCCACTCTGCATCAGATGGTGAAATACCCCTATGGAAAGAGTGTAGCCATTGTTTTCGGGAATTCATTGATCCATCCACCTCCGGAGGTATCTACACCAATCCTAGAAATTGAGTACGGCATGGAGGACGTGTTTATGTCAGGTTTTACCTTAGCTGAGGCTCAGGTTGTGCAAAACATCATGGCTATTAATGAGGGAGTATATGTCAGTGCTTAATCTGTATACCTCATGAACAAGCTACAACACATCCCTGGGATGGGATTAGGAAGGAGCGGCCGGAAGGGCGTCGCAGCATTGGCCGAAGAGCCATACAACCCCCATACCTTTGGATTGGGTTATCAGCCCACCAAAGAAGATTGGATAAGAAAGGGGAAGGAAATGGCTAGAAGAGCCAGAGCAAAGCGGGCTGGGAAGCCTTTTGAATTGATACATAGGCCCATTCAGGGTACGCTAAACGGACGTTTCGTCTGGGAGGGGGAGGACTTTCCGTTTTGTGGCTTCCCAGAGTCGTGGCTGAATGCGGAGAAGAAGCGCCTGCTCGACCAATATGGAACTTACTCTTGAGATGCACAACCTCAGATCCAAAACAATGGAAAATTTCCCCTTGTTCCAAAGGGCACTGCACAGCAACGGAAAGTTGCCCCTTGTTTGGATGGCACCGCAGCACATTGTATGGTAACAAGAAGTTGGCACCGCGATCTGCTGTAATGTCGATCCTCGAGTGACGA
>CM045768.1:36570416-36677916 GCA_025200525.1 Camellia lanceoleosa | reverse complement strand
AATTGTTTAGAATGATGTCTACTTCATCCATGAATTGTTGTAACAATTATGGAGTTTTGTATGAATTTATACAAAATTTTAACCAAATCTGGAGCTATAGGCAGATTTTACTATGTGTTAAAAAATCATTAAAAATATTATATTAAACCAAATCTGGTAATTTCTAAACAAAAAATGAAATTTGAGAAGTTTAGTTTCATAATAAATTTTTAGATTATGGAATTGATTTATAAATTTAAGTATGGAATTAATTTAAGAAAATGTGATAAATCTGTGTCATAAATTTTCTTGAAATTGTTCAGAATTATTTATAATTTATTTTCGGAAAATGATCTCTAAAAAATGACCATAACATGTTTGTTGAGTATTCTGTAGATTTATATGAATTTTAGAGTCGTATAAGTAATTTATTTATAATTTTAATTACAAGTTATGCATTCTGAAAATTCTGGTAGATTAAGAAGGAATCAAAAATTATCTCTTCAATTGTTTATTTGGACTAAAAAATTTAATATTGCACTAGTCTAATCTTGTAGATTAAAAATCCATGCATGCGTGTAATTATGATTTATTGGTATCTAAATTATTATTTCATACCATGATTTAAATAAATTGTTTATTTAAATTTTGTATAATTATTTATTATTGTGTGACATATGTAATATTTTATGTTGAAAATTTTAATGAGTTGGTATAACATTATTTGTAATTAAAAATTGAAATTATTTGTGATTAATATCAAAACTAACTGAAATGATTAACGGCATATACAAAGTTAACAATTGACAGTAAATACTAGTTGTTCAAGGTGAGTCTTGGTTTTAAATAGTGTACGAAATTAAGGATTAACGATTAATATCGGTTGTTCAGGGTGAGCCCTGATTTTGAGAATTCTCACATAAATTGTGTCGCGAAACTCTAAAATGGCACGGGACTTATTTGAACCCTTTTTCGGTATTTGGTTTTGGAATAAGGGTGGATGTGCAGGTGGCACATAGGGAGGTTACGTACCCTTGGCAAACCGTTTCCTTGGGGCAGACCACGGATGCCACTACTTGGTATATAACTCCGGATGTGGGCATCCCTGGTGGTTACGGTTGGTAACACTTGAATATTTGACTAAGGGGAGGTTTCAAATTTATCGTTGCCATGCTTAGTGGTTAGTAAGAAAATATCTTTGGTGAGATTTTGAGTATCACCCAAACTATTAAAATTGTCGAAAATATTATAATGGTTGGTACATTTATCATACTATTGAATTTTACTATTATTTTAATTGTCATGATTTGATTATTTTCTCTTAAAAAGAATGGTAGGTTGGTTCCGTTTTCTTACTATGTTGCAAAACTCATGGCATATATTTGGTTGCCCTGGCGTTTCATGCCAGATCATGTCGAAAAAGGGACTGAGACTGAATTTGGAGCTGCTGCTAATATTGAACCTTGGCTAACTTAAAGTCAAAACTCTATCGAAATAAAATTTTATTATCCTTGGTATTAGTAATCACGAATGTTACAAAGTTGTTGTAATATTGTATGTAGACTCGTAATTTAGTTGTTAAGTTTTGACTATGTGAAAATCTAAATTTCCCCTAATTAGTTGTTAAAATCTTTATTTAGTAAGTTATTTGTTATTTAAATTTTATGATGTTCCAAAAGAAAATTTGGGGCGTCACAATTTGGTATCAGAGCTCTAGGTTAGAATACCTAGGGATGATGGGAAAAGGTTTAACCTCAATTGAGGAGTAGTGTTATGTGTTAGAAGGAATAGAATTATGTGACTCCTATTTTATGCGAGCTTTATGCTAATCATAGTAACTACCCTTGTTTGATCCTAACTGTACCTCTAGTTTGACGCCAAATTTGTCGAATGTAAAATCATCACTTCTGTATCTTGATTGAACCTTTCTAATTCGGAAAAATATTGCCTTAAGATGATCAATTGGCAATTTTTGAGCCATGACTATGGTATCTTGTATGTTGATCTCTTGAAAACCAGTTGCACCCTTTTAATCTTTACAAGGTAAAGAATCTTAGGTATTTGGTTTGAAATGTGTATGGCCAAACACAATTTCAATTCAAATATCTAGTTTAGTCACCAGCTCTATAATCTTAACCCCATTAAAAAAAAAAAAAAAAAACCATCATGTCATCTGACTGTACCGTTAAATTCCATTTAAATTCTTATGCTAATTATGCTATTGTCGTAGCCACGTCATACTCTTTCTTCTCTACTACAACTGTGTGAATCTTGGGATTAGAGCTTGAACGATTAGAAACACCTATGAGTGTAGCTTTACCGTTAGGAGATCAAACTCAAGTAGAACTCGTATGCAAATCATGTGAACTAGGAGTCTCTAGTTTGCGTTTAATTTGCCACCTACGAGTCATGGAAATGTTAGACTTTGGCGTTATCCTAGAAATAGACTGGTTATCAGCCCATAGAGCCACCATTAATTGCTATCAAAAGACGGTGACTGGTTACTCTCAAGATGGAACGCGAGTATGGAACCTACTCCGTAGTACGTTACAAACGAGGGTGATGCGTTTCTACTTGTAACAACCCTCGTCACTGTTTATCGATTGACTACCGGATACTGCTAAACTGAGACTGATTATGATAAGTAATGGGACTGACTGAAATACTGAACTAACCGACTGAAATCTAAAACTGATTGATTGACTGTATCTGTTTAAATGCATTCCTATCTGTTTGACTGTTTAATTATTTGTTCATGTTTTTATGTTTAAATTGCAAATTGGAAGCCTTATCGACGGCCGAACCGAAAATCGATTGATGTTTTATGATCATCATAATTTATGTGATTTTATGACATATTTATCTGAAATGTGATTTAGTATGATTAAATTGGATTAAAATAAGCTAGATTGCATTGTTAGACTTATTCACCAAATTGCCATCCTAGTGGCCCACTATCTTGAACTTATTGGAGCCTTATTACATTAGAACAAAACACATTTCATCAGCCCTTTTGTTAAGCTCAACCGACCAAAAGAAAGAGAGTGAGAGAATTGAGTTCAATTTGTCAATTTGCTTGGAGAATTGAAAGAATTGGAGGTTGATCTCCATATCTTAGCTTCTACACTTGACCTACTAGACTTAAGGTAGGACTTCATCTTCTTATTGTTGTCTTTGAGTTGGTTCTTGCATTGTGTAGACGTCCCCGAACGCCCCTGGAGGGATGAATCCCCCGTTCCGTTCATTTTGGGCTCACTACAGTTCAGGACTCTAATTGTCACGGTTCTTAATCTGAACCAAAGAGTCCAAATCTGACAAATCGTTTTGAGAAAAACAGTTTTTTTTTGTTGAAAGAAGTGCCAAACATGGACTGCTTTGCCAGATACAGAGTCGCTACCTAAATATTTTATTTTGGGAAATTTAGGAAACCCTGACTCGTGCCTAAGGCCACGTGTCCGTCATCACCAAAGTTGTCTCGGTTTGGGAACTTGGGTACGATTGGGGAAGGTCACTTCGTGAGCACCCTCGCTCGCCCGATCAAAGATCGGCCTCTACTAACCATGATATCTAGTTTTGAAAACATTATGTGTTCTTATTCCGGTTATTAGCCTAGATTTACTATGTGATGCGCACAGCATACAAGTATAGACTGGATCGCCTGAATTGGAACAAAACATTTCATGTTTGTTTTTGAAAGATGGTTTGCTACTCGCAAGTAGGCTTAAAATGCAGATTTTGCCACCCTCGGGTGGGCTTAGAAAACATGGTTTTGCCACTATCTAGTGGGCTTAAAACTTACAGTCAATGATTTGTTCCAATCCAAATAACCCAACCTTCACCCACAGGCATTCAGGCAATTTATATCACATAAGCAAATAGCCTCATGGTAAGTATGCTATCATGGCAGTCACTCATACACATGCAAGAATGCTAAAGCATAAAAACTTACCGGGTACTCCAAGCCAAAACAGAAGCTAATTAGAAATCATGCATGATCCTAAATACACAGAAATACCTAATGCAACACACGCAAAAATGCAACTATAACAGGCTGGGCTATTCTAAATATGGCATATGGAATGCTACAGCTAACAAGTACTCAACTTGGAATCGAAATACAATGCAATGAGTTATGATGCGCCGAGCCCGGTGCATGCAAAACAGATGAATGAATGCAAACATGCTATCATACTGTATGCTAATTGAGACATGCCCTAATTTAACCATCATAAGCTAGTAAATAAAAGGGAGAAAGACGTGGGGTTGGAAGACATACATCACACACACACACACTTATTACAATTGTGCCCTCACTCGGAGGGTCCGAATAAATAATACAGTCCCAATAAATAATACAGTCCCAATAAGTACAAAATCTTAATTAATTAACAAATTAATCTAGGAAAGCAATAAATGGCACGCAAATCCATGGACCACCTCGGCTCTGTTCCAAATGATGACTGATGCATGCTCGGGTTGCTTGGCGCGAAAATCCATCGCGATGCCCCGATTAGCCTCTGTTTATGATTAAGCTAGGAATATTGCACGAAGTCCCAAGAGATTGCCGGTTTCTGATTTGCTGCAACAGAGAGCAGGAAAGGGGCATGGCAATGTATTTTCACATATGTGTGCTTGACTACTCTTCAGGGAGCGCAGTCTTCGATCCTCGTGCCACAAATCGCACATCTCGATGCATGATGGCCGAGGAGTCGATTTGCACGACTCAATATGGAATGAATGCATACATAAACACAACAAGGCCTAAACTCCATCATGGATAATCCGGAGTGTCAGCAACTGGGAATTGAGACACGTTCCGTCACTTAAAGTACGAAACGTCCCTCGTTTCCCGTGCTCGGGCTAACTCTTATCCCAAACACTGTGCAAACGAGATGGCATGCACTATGCAACTAAAATACAACCTAGCATACACAATGCTATGAAATGGCATACACAATGCACGATGTAACATGGCATTCACAATGCTCTAACATGCAACCTAGCATACACAATGCTATGAAATGAAATAGCATACGCAATGCATGATGGACTTATACCAACATGAGTGGACCTCAGCCACACTCACATGAGCGGCCATAAGATGAAAATGAGACATTCGAGATGCGTGCATGCATGCACGCAAACCGAGGACCGAACCTAAGGCACGAATGCCACTCTAACAAGGCATGGCAAGGCATGAAATATGGCATACAAACATGCAAGTTTCAGCACTGAAATGTGATGCAAAACGATCCCGAAACATGGAAACATGGCACCCGATGCATGGAATGGTCCCGAAACACAAAACTAGGTACATGCATTGACCTATAGCTATACAAAGCATGCATTATTTTATCATGAGGCATGAAGACAGAACCAAGGCAGTCCCAAAACATGAACATTTCTAGTTCAAAGCATGACCAAAAGAGGCTAGCATGATGGACTAAAATAGCATGCAATTTTGACTAGCAATCATGGTTTACATGGCATGTATATAACGCATATGGAATCTCACCAAACCAGAAAAAATTAGTGAACAAAACATATAAAAATATGTCCAAATAACCTCTGAAATGCAGCCAACACATGCACAAATGATGGGTTCCTTTAGAGGGCATACAAAAAGGTTATTAAGCACATACATCAAGGACACTTATCATGGCAAAATAAACTCTAAAAATAAAATATGGTAGCCTTAAAACTCATCAAATTGGCCTTGAAATCAATCAATAAGGCATGCAAGATAGGGCCTCTTTGGAAGGCCAAAATGACCATCAAACAAAACAAGGTGAGAGGGGGTCACCCCCCTCTGATTTTGAGGCTCAAAATAGTGTGTTAGCCACTGAAAATCCACTGGATTTCAATGGCTAGAAGGCCAAACAAAGTATGCAACAAGGGCTTAGTTGTAAGGCTCAAAATAAGAGACAATCAAGCATACAAGGAAGCATATGACCTTAAACAGAGAATAGACCTCAATCAAACATGAATATGATGTCAAAAAAAGGCTTTTTTTAGTTTAGGTCGAGGTCCAAAAAGGCTCACACATAGGGCTAATATATCATGCAAAAATGGCCCTAAAAGAGAGATTGGAGACAAGGGATAGTAAATGACCTCAAACAGAGGAGATCCCTTCAACAAAGTTGAAGAGGGACTAAAAACAAGACATTTCACAGTTTATAGAAAGTCTCAAATATGCTCACAAGTAAGGCTAAAATATGATGTAAAAATGGCCCTAAAAGAGAGATAGCAAGCAATATGCAGTATCTGGCCTCAAACAGTGAAGAGCCCTTCAACAAAGTTGAATAGGGGCTCAAAATAAAGTACTTTACAGTTTGGCTCAAAGCCCAGAAATGCTTACAAACAGGGCTAACATATCATGCAAGAAATAGCCCTAAAAGAGAGATAAAGGGAAAGGGGTAGCAGGTGGCTTCAAACAAAGAAAAACCCTTGATCAAACATGAAGATAAGATCAAAATAAGACTATTTCTAGTTTGGGTCGGAGCCCAAAAATGCTTGCAAGTATGGCTTATAAATGAAGCAAGAAAATACAAGTTTAAGGGAAATGTGTGCTTACCCTTGAAGAGCAATGAACCAGCAGCTTTTGGACCAAACTTCAAAGTTTTCAACCTCTGGAAATCAGCTTCAAGGGGCTAGAATGGAGTGTGGAGGCGTTGTGCTATGGGTTGATGTGTAAATGGTGAAGAATCTTAGGGTTTTGGAGCTTTGAATAGTGAAAATGGAGGGAGAAGGGAGGGGAAGCCTTGGTTGATTTTGTAACCCTCAGAAATGAAGGGGAGAGGCTGGTTATATAGAGGAGAGGCCAAGGGAAAAGGGGGGGAAAATGAATTCAAATTTCCCCCCAAAAGGGAAGACCTTCGGACAGTAGGTCAAGTGCAGAATAGCTGGCACAGCTAGAACACGCTCAGGAGGGCAAAAATGGCCGACCGGGTTCAAAAGGTTCAGGTGGCCGGCCGGCCAAGCAAGGTGGTCAGCCGGCCAGTTCAGGTGGCCGGCCGACCAGGTCAAAAGGGTCAAAGTGGCCAGCCACCCCCTAGGATGAAGCCCCAGAAGTTAGCTTTCCAATGCCGCAAACCTTGCATCAAAATTCCTCATGTGCAAAAAGTTATGCCTGTTTTGGTGAAGCTGCGCAGATTCGGTCCAAACGGACTTCAACCAACCATATCTCTCCCACCCGAACTTGTCCTTAGGAGATTCTTGAGTGAAAAATGAAGCCCCGGAAGTAAGCTTTCCAATGGTGGTAACCTCATATCTTAAATCCAAGTATGTAAAGAGTTATGCTCGTTTCGACGAAGCCGCGCAGTGTTTTCTCTCCTTCCCAGATTCATGTTGAATCACTTTTGACCAAAAAAAAGCTGTTCTTTCAGAAAAATTGCTGGCCTCCCACTCTCCTACAACCTTTATAACAATGAAAATAAAGTCTCCACCAAAAATAAACCAAGACGGATGCAAAACGGAGGTTCGGGGGTCGAAACACGCAGTTCGGCGCCCTGAAAACAGGCTGTTAAGCACCGGAAGTGGCGTTCGACCACGAAGTTGGTCTCTCAGACCACAGTGTCCCTCAAAAGGGAGGAAATAAGATGTATGCCAAAAATCGGAGCAACCGGAGGTGGTTAAGCAGTCCCAAACCGAGGCACATGGCCGACGGCTCCGAAAAATCAAAAACTGGGCTCCAAACTGGAAAAATGGCCTACGACCACGAAACGTAGCCTACGGCCACTGAGAGATGATCTACGAGACCTCTACCTCCTTTTGGGAAGAGAAAACGGAGAAAACGGGACCCAGTTCGCAAACCGAGACAAAGCACAAAAGAGTCCGGAAGTCCGGAGGCAAGGCTTGTAGCCGAGACTCCGCAACCTCAGAACGAGCACAATATGCGACATCACCAAGCGCTCAATCGGTGACGTCTGAGTCTTAAGGTCGGTCAAAAATGGGGTGTCTACACATTGTTCATGTCAAATTGAGGAACTTCTAACATGTTGAGTTGAAGCTTAATTGTTGCATGCATGTATATATATTGAAGTTTTGAGGTTGTAGTTCATAATTCCTTACATGCATGTTCATAATTTTACAATGGACCTTGATTTCATCTTGTTTTCGAAAAGAATTGGCTCATTAGAGCAAGAGTTGAAGCTTTGAATTGGTTAAATCCATGCATGTTTGCATGTTCTTCATGTTCTTGAAATTTGATTCAAAATTATATTTAATTGAACTACCTTTGGGCCTCGATTCCTCAAATTGATCTTTAAAACATGTTGTTCTATGAGTTTACAAATGTTTTCCAGAAAATTAGCCCAAAATGATCGAATTTGATGCATTGAAACTTGATTTGAGCCTGGAAGTTCAAATCTGGGAATTCCAGATTTTGGACTCCCGCTCGAGGGGGGAAAGTGGCGCTCAAGCGGGAAATTCGTGCTCCCAGTACTTTGTACTGTCTTGAAGACTGCTCGAGCGGAAGAATTGACGCTCGAGCGGGACCTTGTGTCTTAAGCTCGAGCGGGTGTGAAGCGCCCATCGAGCGTGATTTTCGAGCATCCAGTACTTTTGACTGTTTTAGCGTGGGAAGTGATGCTCAAGCGGGAACCGTTGTCTGCATGTCCGCTCGAGCGGAGTAACCTACGCTCGAGTGGGACCTCTGTTTTTTTGAAATTCTGGAAATGTTTTCTGAATGCATCTTTGCATCCTCATCCCATCTTAGGCATTCTTAGGCCTAGTTTAAGACATCTTAATGAGGATATAGATGTAGAACACACCGAGGCAATTAGGGATTAAGTTATTATCTTTCCCAACTGTGTAGCTTAGAGTGTGTTCGTTCTGTAAACTGTGTAGGGTTGGCGATTGGAGACGCGCTCTAGCTTTACTGTAACCCAGAACTCTGTGAGTAACAACTGTGTAAAGATATGTTCAAAAATGATTATCTTCTAAACAATTGAATCGACTTTTTCAATCGACATCATTAATTGAATGAATGTATGTCCTATATTCTGAACTGTATTATGGCATCCTTAGCAATTACTGTTTACTGTTACTATTATAGAGATCTCTGTTGGTTCCTTTGTTGGAACCACTACTGTTTACTGATTGATGGCCATCATCGACTGTTCGGTCTTTAAGACCTACTGTTTACTGTACTGTTATGCTAATGGATGTACCACATATGATTGTACTGACTGAGCAACTAATATACTGAATTAATGAACTGTTTTCATTACTGTAGGGACATTCATTCTTAACCTCTTTACGCATTATGTTATTCACTGGGCTTTAGCTCACTGTTTATATATATATATATATATGTAGGTGTTCAGGCACCAGACCGGAGCTAGGAGCGTGGGTTAGACCTCCAGTTTTGTCAAGCCAACCACTGTGCCTCACTGCGAGGTTCCGAGCCTATCAAGCTTTGGCTTAAGGGTGTTTTATTTCCCTCTGTCCGTTCCTGTGTCGGTTTTGTATAACTGTATAGACTATACTGTATTGTTAAATAGGGATTAAGTCCCTGTTCTAAATGGTTGTAAATATTGTACATACTGTTTTGTCTCTGACTGCATATATATATGAAAAATCTTTTTGCATACAGACTGTTACAGCTCATTGGACATTGTTTAATTACTGTATTGGATTTCGCCAAGCCCCTGTACTCTGTTTTATTGTACTGCTATTAAGCAGGCCTTCGGTAATCTCGGATTACTAGCCGGTTACGGTGCTAAACCCATAGGGGCGGGTTTGGGCTATGACACTACTCCAAGATATCCGGAACTACGTATGGCCTGATTCCTATCTTTGGGATACGTAGGTAGCTTCATCTTGAAGTTCGGCCCTAATAATTTTTCAATCCATTCATCTCGTCCATGTTTAATTGGTGTATCTTTAGTCGACTTAGCTGTCCTATCCATCTTTGCTTGATTTGTCTTTGTTCTGCTCAATTCAGTTGGCCCCATTTGGTTCAGTTTGATTTGGTCCAGTTCCGCTCTGCTTCATTCAATTCAGTTTGGATCGGTTCGGTTCGATTATCACCATTGCTACAACAGAACCAATTCGAGATTATCTGGTTCGGGGCTATGCATCCAGGTTTTGATTATTTTGAATGAAGCTGACTAAAGTTTTCTCGAAAATTATTCTATTTTTGCAAAACCAGACCATTCTTTGGGTTTAAAAAAAAAAAGAAAAATTTTCAGTGCTCACAACTTAGCTTACATGATTTCAAAACAGAAAATGGAATAGGTATGCTAATCTAACTTTTATGTTGATCAAAACATTTTTTTTTAAATAAAATAAAAATCAAGGCAATGAATTAGGGGCATAGTCGAGTCGGAGATTCTATCTTCTCCACCGCTTGAGTCATGAGTTCGTTGGCAACTCTTTGGCTAGATCATGAGTTTATCGGCCAACTTTTTGGTCGGTCCATCAGTTTCAATTTCAACCCATTAGGACAAACTGTAGAATCGCTTAGGCTCAATGGTTGTGTTTCAGAGTCATGTTTTTTTTACGATTTGTTAATACCAGTCAGAGTATATAAGTGTATTAGGATTGCTTTGTTTCATTTTTTTTTCGTTAAGTCATTTTTTGATTCAGATCGGTATGGAATCAATGTCCAGTTCAAAGTTCACAATTCAATCATTCTCCAAATTCAAATAAAATTGTTTTCAAGCTCAAAGTAATATATCAGTCATGCCATTGATGTGCCAAAAAAAAAAAAAAAAACTGATTTTATAAAGTCAGGGGATGACATCCCTAATTACACACCAAAAAAAAAAAAAAAGGATCTTCTTGTTTTTCCGATGATGGCCACATGCCGACTTCACTTACTCGGTTCCTCCGCCGAGCTCTTCCTTTTTTTGTCATCGACCTTTGAAGGCCCTGCCTTAGTGCTTACAGGACCACCGAGAGGGTTGACTCCCTATTGGCCGTCAAAAGCAAAGTACGAAGGTGCTCCAAAGCGGGCCATGACGATGGCCTTCCGTTTCAACTCTTTGTTCTCTGCCTTCAGCGTGGAAATCTCTGCTCGCGCACCTTTGTACATGTGCTGGAGCAGAGAAAGTTGGAAGTTCAACTGTTGTACCTCACTTGTTCTATTCTGTAACCGGTGAGACAAGTTAGTAACCGCAGTCATGGTCTCCACACATGATTTCAACATATAATGGTTGGCCTCAATATCAGATTGAGCGGCCATTATTTGCTCGACAAGTAGCGTAGGAAAATTAAGAGGAGTAAAAGTATAAGCAGGGGCACTTGGCCCAACAGAACTTATGGGATTGTTCAAGTCTGGAATAGAGTAAGGGGACGAGATGAGGAGGCCATAAATTAGAGGTAAGAGGTTTGAGTTGCAGAGAAATAGCAGAAAATAGATCGATTTTTGGCCTCCTCCGTTCAGTCTCTCTTTTTTTCTCGATGAAGAAGAAAAAACAGAAGAGAGTGATAAAGAAGAATGAGCTAGAAGAGAATGATGAAAAAGAATGAGAAATGAGTGATTAAAAAGAAGACAGAAGATACTGATTAAGAAGAAGACAGAAGAGAAGAAGACAAAAAAAGAGAGAGCCGAGGCAATCGGTAATCGAGGAAGTCCGCTTTGTCGGCCAGCCGAAGCAAAAGCAAGGCCGTGGGTCAAACGCGGTTTTCGAAGGAAGAGAAAGAGGCGGGAGAGTTGTATGCATATATGTGTATGAATTGTATATCTATGTATTATATATATTTGTTTGTATATTTGGTCACAAGAGTGGCTTGGGTTCAGTGGTTCGGCTCAGTGTTGAGGATTGAAAGGTTAAGCCTGAGGTTAGAGGTTCGAGCCCCCATAGCAATGAGTATTTCTTTTGTTTTGTTTTGTTTTGTTTTTTCTTTTTGTATATGTGTCTCGTATACCTATATGTACATTTGTTTGAATATTTTATCATATGAGTGGCATGGCTCAGTGGTTGAAAGAGCAAGAGACTAAGCCTGAGGACAGGGGTTCGAAACCCCGTATCCCCACATCCATGCATTTTGAGTTTGTTTTTTTTTTTTTTTGCATGTTCGGGAGTAAGATATTCTTAAGACTGCATTTTGAACCCGTTACGGCCACCATAAATTCGTAGTGATGCCATTCGGTCTAACCAATGCACCAAGCGTGTTCATGAGCTTAATGAATAAAATATTCACGCCTTACTTAGATCAACTTGTGGTAGTTTTCATAGATGATATTTTGGTGTATTCCAAGTCTGAAGGAGACCACAAACAACATTTGAGAATAGTATTTCAAACTTTGAGAGAAAATCAATTGTATGTTAAGGCTAGTAAATGTAAATTCTAGATGGATGAAGTAAAGTTTTTGGGTCACGTGGTATCTAAAAAGGGAATATCAGTAGATCCAACTAAAGTAGAAGCAGTGACAGAATGGATGTAATCTAAGAACACATTTGAGATTCGTAGTTTTTTAGGATTGGCCGGTTACTATCGAAGATTCATTCAAAACTTCTCAAAATTGGCCAAACCAATGACACATTTGACTCAAAAGGGGGTAAAGTTTGAATGGAATGAGTCTTGTGAAAGTTCATTCCAAGAACTCAAGAAAAGATTGACGAGTGCCCCTATTCTCATAGTACCAGAATGTGGTGTTGGGTACAATGTGTATTGTGATGCTTCCAAAGAAGGTTTGGGGTGCGTATTGATGCAAAATGGCAAGGTGGTGGCATATGAATTAAGGCAATTAAAGAACCATGAGAAGAATTATCCCACCCATGACTTGGAGTTAGCAGCTGTAGTTCACGCACTCAAATTTTGGAGACACTACTTATATAGTGAAAAGTTTGAGATATTCACTGATCACAAAAGCTTGAAGTATCTGCTTACCCAAAATGATCTGAACATACGTCAAAGACGTTGGATGGAGTATCTCGAGGATTACCAATTTACCCTTTTCTATCATCCCGGCAAGGCTAACGTGGTAGCAGATGCGCTAAGTCGCAAGAATATAGGGATTGTTGCTAGTTTAACACTTAGAGAATGGAATATGGTTGGAACACTCAATGAATTTGGGGTACAAATAGGGGTTCAAGAAGAAAAGGCTTACCTTGGTGATCAAATTGTTACGCCTAAAATTTGAGCGAGATATTGGAATCACAAAAGTACGATCAGGAGGTAGCATTCATCAAGGCACAATATTTTTCACATCTCAATGTTACGAAAATATGAGCCACACCCCTCCCATGTTATCAACTGGAGAGAGATTGATCTCAATAAAGATGTAGGTTTTGAGAAAAGACCTATAAAGATTATGGATCGACGAGAAAAGAACCTACGAGGCAAAGCTATTCACTTGGTGCGAGTGTTGTGGCAGCATCGTGGGACGAAAGAGTCAACGTGGAAACGAGAAAATATGATACATGCCAATCACCCTCATCTTTCGAGTCTAAAGGTATGAATTAATTTCGATGACGAAATTTTTTTTAGGAGGGTAGATTGTGAAAACCCGCATTTAATTATTCTAAAATAATAATAATTAATTAATTAATTAACTTATCCAGAGTTTATCTGAAATATATATTAGTATAAAAGTTCGTTTTAAATTAACCTAATTCAATCACAAACAAAGATATTATTAAGAATAATAATTTTGTGGATGTTTAATATTTGTTGTTTATAAATTATTTTAATAAGGATTCAACATGATAATTATTCTTACCAAATACCTTATTTAAAAATCTTAGTGTATCAATTTTAAGAAACCCATACAAATACACAAATATACAAACAAACAAAAAAAAAGCTTTGGCAGATTTTTTTGGTGCAACATTGCCACTTGTTCTCTTGCATGCAATATAGGAGATGAGACCCAATTATATGCCTTGGACTTGCAACATTTGACTAGATTCCACAGAATGACTAGAACAGAGAGAGAGAAAGAGAGAGAGAGGAAAGCCTCAGCAGTGCATTGTGTATATATATATGTATGCTTGCATTCAGCGAGGAAATGAGGAAAAAGAAAATTTTGTGAGCAAAAAAGTAGTAGGAGAAGAAGAAGAGTGGGAGATTAAGGAAGCTAAAAATTTCTACTATTTTATCATCCTATTATTAAGTAAGAAAACCCTCTCAGTTCTCTCATTTTTTTTTAATTGTTGAAATTTTCAGATTATATTCATATGATAAAATGACTAATTTATAGATAGAAATTTTTATATATGTATGTAAATTTTGTGATGTGTGTATCAAATATTTGAAAATATTGATAGTCTTAAAGTTATGGTATTATTGTGAAAATAGGCTTGCATGTGTAGTTTATACCATTAAAGAGAGGATTGAAGAATTTATTTGGTCCTTGAATCTGGCAGAACATTTGTATAAATTTTTAGACAATTTTACACTCAAAATTTGAAAATTATTTCTTCTACAAAGTTGTTTAGAATGATGTCTACTTCATCCATGAATTTTTGTAACAATTATGGAGTTTTGTACAAATTTATACAGATTTTTAACTAAATCTGGAGCTATAGGCATATTTTACTATGTGTTTGAAAAATCATTAAAAATTTTATATTAAATCAAATCTGGTAATTTCTAAACAAAAAATGAAATTTGAGAAATCTAGTTTCATAATAAATTTTTAGATTATGGAATTGATTTATAAATTTAAGTATAGAATTAATTTAAGAAAATGTGATAAATTTGTGTCATAAATTTTCTTGGAATTGTTCAGAATTATTTATAATTTATTTTCGAAAAATGCTTTCTGAAAAATGACCATAACATGTTTATTGAGTATTCTGTAAATTTATATGAATTTTAGAGTTGTATAAGTAATTTATTTATAATTTTAATTACGAGTTATGCATTCTGAAAATTCTGGTAGATTAAGGAGGAATAAAAAATTATCTCTTCAATTGTTTATTTGGACTAAAAAATTTAATATTGTGCTAGTCTAATCTTGTAGATTAAAAATCTATGTATGTGTGTAATTATGATTTATTGGTATCTAAATTATTATTTCATACCATGGTGTAAATAAATTGTTTATTTAAATTTTGTACAATTATTTATTATTGTGTGACATATGTAATATTTTATGTTGAAAATTTTAATGAGTTAGTATAACATTATTTGTAATTAAAAATTGAAATTATTTGTGATTAATATCAAAACTAACTGAAATGATTAACGGCATATACAAAGTTAACAATTGACGGTAAATACCAATTGTTCAGGGTGAGTCTTGGTTTTAAATAGTGTATGAAATTAAGGGTTGACGGTTAATATCAGTTGTTCAGGGTGAGCCCTGATTTTGAGAATTCTCACATAAATTGTGTCGCGAAACCCTAAGATGGCACGACACTTATTTGAATCCTTTTTCGGTATTCGGTTTTGGAATAAGGGTGGATGTGCAGGTGGCACACAGGGAGGTTACGTACCCTTAGCAGACCGTTTCCTTGGAGCAAACCACGGATGCCACTACTTGGATATCTAACTCCGGACGTAGGCAACCCTGGTAGCTACGGTTGGTGACACTTGAATATTTGACCAATGGGGGGTTTCAAATTAACCATTGCCATAATTAGTGGTTAGTAATAAAATCTCGTTGGTGAGATTTTGAGTGTTACCCAAACTATTAAAATTGTCGAAAATATTATAATGGTTGGTACATTTATCATGCTATTGAATTTTACTATTATTTTAATTGTCATGATTTCATTATTTTCTCTTAAAAAGAATGGTAGGTTGGTTCCGTTTTCTTACTATGTTACAAAACTCATGGCATATATTTGGTTGTCCTAGCGTTTCATGCTAGATCATGTCGAAAAAGGAACTGAGACTGAATTTGGAGCTGTTGATAATATTGAACCTTGGCTAACTTAAAGTCAAGACTCTATCGAAATAAAATTTTATTATCCTTAGTATTAGTAATCACGAATGTTGCAAAGTTGTTATAATATTGTATGTGGACTCGTAATTTAGTTGTTAAGCTTTGACTATGTGAAAATATAAATTTCCCCTAATTAGTTGTGAAAATCTTTATTTAGTAAGTTATTTATTATTTAAATTTTATGATGTTCCAAAAGAAAATTTGGGACACCACAGTCAATGTGATAATTTGAATTTTTAGAATTTTAGAATAGATTTAATTAGAAATTGATTCAAAACCAAATAATTAGAATAAATTAATCACACTTAATTAGCCTAATGCTAATCAAGCCTATAAAAGGCTAATGTTGACTCTAGAAACCTCATATACATATCATTTCATCATCTTCCTTGCCTAAAACGTGAGAGAGAGAGACCTAGGAAGAGTGAATTCAACATTATAGAGAATTCAAGGAGAAAAAGGGAGGTTGGAAAGGAAATCAAGAGAACTAAGCTTCTATTTGGGAATTTGAATTTTAGGTAAGGATTTAATTCATCCTTTATGAGCTTAAGCTGGCTAACATGAGATTTCAAGAGAATTAAGTTGATTAATGTGCAATTTGAGCTAAGAAAGTAGAATTGAGACGTAAATCATGCATGCATGCTCACTTCATCATGATTTGAGTTTATTTTCCAAAAAATTTCCTTATGCATATCATTGTTCTAACTGGGTTTTAAGAATTCATCACGTTCTACATTATTTTATTTCAATTGATCATGTTTTGGAAGAAAAGAACTCATATCAATTCATGCATGTTCTATATATTGACTTTCAAGTTGAGTTTTGGATAATTGACAATGCTTTTGGGCTTGATTTTGCAAAATGATTTTCAATTTATGATGTATTATAAGTTTCTACATGTTTTATTAAATTTTGGCTCAAAAGAATGTGTTTTGATGCATTGGAATCAAGTTTTGAACTTGGAGAGCAAATTTGGAAATTCCATAATTCGAGCAGTTCGCTTGAGTGATGAAAGTGTCGCTCGAGTGAAAATTCTGAGCTCCCAGTAGTTTTGTAGACAATTGCACCGTGGCTCGAGTGACCGATTGTGTACTCGAGCAAACACAATTTTTCTCAATACTTGGCTCGAGCGACCATCGAGCGTGAAAATCGAGCATCTATTACTTTTTCAAACTTTGTAGACTACTCAAGCAACCAAACCTTCGCTCGAGCGAACTGGCCTGTTTTTCAAAATTTTGCAAGTGTTTTCAGAGTACATTTTTGCATCCTCATTTCATTTAAGGTATTCTTAAGACATGAATTACGCTATAATAATGAGGAAATGAATTAGAAATACAACAAGAAAGAAAAGTGATAAGTTAAGTATTTGCCGAGTGTGTGTTTCAATGTGTATCTGTCATGTGTTTGTATAGGTCACGCGCCATAGTCTATCTCTAGAGCTATCTGTGAGTAACGACTTTGTATATCTATGTTTGACTTAAGTATTTTCTAACTAATATGATACGATTTGTTTTTTGAAATGCTATTTTGTGACTCCATGAATAAATGTCTAATTTTCTAAAATGTATTCGTAACATTTTAATATCATGTGAATCTGTCATATGTTATCTGTTACCTAGTACCAAGGTTTCATGTGGGTTCCATTCATGGAACTGATTATACATAATCAACTCTTTGATCTGCGCATGGGTCTTAATGACCATCTCATGTAAATATGGGCCTACATGGCCGCTTACTCTGTACGTAGGTCTTTGTGACCAATTTGATCTGTTAGCTAATAGATGTATCACGTATAACTGTTTGCAAATCTAAATATGTGCAAGAATCTATTTCTGATCCAAATTTTGATTTCTGAAACTGTTATGAACATCATTCATCAAAATCTTTAGTATGTTGTTATTCACTGAACTCCAACTCATTATTTTTATATATGTATGTATGTGATCAAGCGTGTGACCAAGTTTAGGACTTCAAGTCTAGCTTTGTTCTGTCCAGCCAACCACCGTGCCTCTCATAGAGGTTCCTAAAAATTAGTGTGGTCAAGTTTTTGAAATGAAGTCTTATGTCTTTATTTACCTTTGTAAACATTTGTTTCTAATCTATATATATGGCTAAGTACCTTTTTGTTATATCTGTACATGGGATGATGTCATTATATATGTAAATAAAGTTTTAAATTTTCTGTCCCACATAAGTCTATACAACTCTATGGATATTGTATATTTGCATTTGCTTCCGCTAGTCCTTTATTTGTTAATATATTTTAGAGGCCTTCGGTAATCTTAGGATTATTGACTAGTTACGATGCTAAACCTTTAAGGGCGGGTTTGAGTCTTGACACCTTGAGCGGGCCATGGGCCGGGCTTCAAACTGACGGCCTAGGCCCAAGTTCTCGGGCTAGGCTTAAGCCTGGGCCTAATCGGGTCGAGTCCACCCCGGGCTATGGGCCATTTTTACACCCCTAACTACACAAATCATACTATGTTTTTTTATTACCTAACACAAATTTATGAATTTCACTCCCTCCAACAATCACACCTCAAGGCCAACTAGTAACTTCTCATTTTTAGACCCAATTTTTAAATGATGTGTCAAAAAAATGATTAGTTAATCTATATAATTATCAACCAATCATCTTTTTAACTTTAATTATCAATTAATTAGTTTCTTAACATATGACCGAATCTAGAAATTAGATCTAATTTTTAAATCTGAATAACAATATCCTACTATGAATGAACCTTTTTGCCAATCAATCTCTACTGTAACGCATATGCTAGTAGTGAGAAACTTTTTGATAAGCCGTAGATGTATCAAATGAGCCGGGTCATACCAGCTCTATCCGCCCCATTTAACTAGAACAGATGTCCGAGCAAGCCCATTCCAGCTCATTTCATTAATAGGTAAATATTTTTTCAATATTTCACTGGAATGTAATTACCCATTAAATTTATGGAGGTACAATATTCACTTGGATAAGTACTTGAATAATTTGTACTTTCATATGTTTAAAATTACTTTTTAATATATCACTTTATTTTTCATGTTGGTCCAGTAAAATTTAGAGGTGATTTGACAATCATCTAAATAATTTTTTTATTAGCTTATTCGTCACAAAGGGTGATTTGAAAAGTTAGTTAAAAATTAATTTTTTAATTTTTTAAATTTTTTTATCCTTTTATATGTAAAAAATATGAGAAGTGATGTGATCCAAAATAAGTTAAAGACGAAAAGTTAATTTTTTACTAGCTTCCCAAATTGTCCCTTAATTATCACATCATCTTTTTATTTTTTTCAAGTATTTTTTAAAAAAGTGAAAAAATTACTAAATAAATTATACCCAAACCACTCCTAAATATACATCCAAGCTCCGTACATGGTTACGAGCAATAGAAAAATAAAGGGGAAATAACAGTACAGTGGTGATAAAAAAAAAATTACAAAACCATTAAACGGTATAACATTTTAATTATTAAAATGTATAAACTTTTTCATTAATTTATAATTATTTTTTACTGTTACACTATACTATTATTTGCCCAGAAATAAAAGCTTAGGCTAGACTACAAACCTCCAAGATTAGGAAAAAAAAAATCGAGAAGTGCACAGCTATGGAGACAGTAGAAGTCCACAATAATACTTTCAACCCATATTGGTTGAAAGACCAACTACAATAACCAACTGCTTTTCCTTTTTTTTTTTTTTCTTTTTTTTTTTTAAGGGAAAAAAAGAAAAGAAAAAAGAACCACTACAATAACCAACCATGTTTTTTCTATGGTGAGAATTCAGTTCAGTGGCTATCAATACCCAATAGCCCATTATCATTTATATGGCTCGTATTCCTATTCTTGTAACAAGATTTCATATTTTCTCTCCATGCCATACCTATGAACAACTTTGAAAACAATTCAAAACAGTTCTACTATAAACACACAACCAAAAAAAATTGATAAAATTTGAGAATAAAATTTAAAATTTTAAGTTTAATTGCAGTAATTCTAAGAGACTACTCAAAGTTTGTCTAATCATTAATTTCGAAACTTAGGACTAATCGAGAGATACACACAAATTGACCTGAGCACTTAGTTATCCAAAAATACAACCAAAAATTTTAAAAAAAAAATCACAAAATAAAATACAAAATTGCAATAAAAAGTGGATACATATGAGAGATCCTTCACTTTTACCTTTGTGGCAAATTACACTGAAACAGGTTTGTTATTAAGGGCTGGCTAGTGGACCCAACCGTACAACACAGGCCCATCATGTTCATGGATTCTATTACGATAAATCTCATCCATTCCTCTTATATGGTTGTGAGTACAGTTATTTGTTTATTTATTTTTTCTGTTGTATAAAAAAAATGTACATTTTTTTTTTATAAAAAAAAGACTTATTTTTAATATTATATTATTGTTTTTTTTTAAAGATTAATATGATGAAACCAATTAGTTATAGATTAATTTATTTTTTTCATATAAACTCAAACTATATGAGTCTAGTCCATGTCTTAGACTGCACGTGAACCCAACCCAATTACTAATACCTTTTGTGGGGACATATTTTTTGGATAGCAACACGTGGCTAAGGTAGCACCGAAGTGCCAATCGAAGTGTCACGTGTCCTTGACTTGACGCCGAGGTAATCTCGGCTAGGCCGAGGTTATCTACGGAGATATCAAAATCCGAGATGAGCGGATAAATTACAAGAGTTCTAAAATGAGGGAGGATTTCAACCTGAATAAAGATAAAACTCTTAGGGAGTTTATCTTTATGTATTTGAGAGTCCTAGATAGGCATTGAGTCAGAGTCCATTGAAGCTAGGCTGAGTCACGTCATTGTTGGTTATAAAAATAAGGCATCCTCGTGGGTTTAAGGTACGCTTTTTATTCTGAATAGTAAGTTAAACACTTTTGCTATCTTTGAAAGATAACTGACTTGATCGTCGAAGTGCCCCCGTGTGGACGAACCACCGTCGGAGTTTTTTTCTTTCTGTGACAGGTCGTTTGGGCGCAATCTATTCTGCCAGTGTTCTCCAGCTGAGTACCTGTTTGGCAGTGTAGTCAGAAAACAGCACACACACCTTTGTTTTTTATTATGACAAGAACTATACCAACAATGACAGATTTTTTTGATTGCCCTATTTTAACTTGCAAAATGCTTCCTACCCCCAGTAAACATTACACCCAGTGACCTCCAGTGCCACGTGGCACTGTGGAATTGGAGGAAAGAAAAAAAAAAAAAAAAAAAAACAGAAAACTGACTAGTGGGGGCGCCCCACGTCACTGGGGGTCGACCCCACTGGGTGTATCCAGCGGGGTTGTTTTAACTTTGCACTTAAAATAAGTGAAATTGCCTTAAATTCATGAATTATGCAATAATTTTCTTTTTTATCCATTTTATTAATTTCTATATTTTATATGTTTATCAAAGTATATAGAAAGTCCAACAACGTCACTTGTAAGCCCAATACTAATAACCACAACATCAATATAAGAAAAAACATTAAAAAAAATAAAATAAAAATAAATAGCAATTCCACAAAGAACCCCTGACAAGGAAGAAATTCCCGGAACACAATTTGAGAAGATTGTATACAATTATATGCATTAAGAATTTTTTTCTAAATTAATATGACCAAATATGTTAACCCAATTAATTTTAGAATTAGGTGGTTTTGCACACTCACAATCATTTGGCTGGCACCACCAAGTTTATTGGGATAATTGTACATCACCATTATGTTCTCCACTTCTCCTAGGTTATGTCTGCCTACTATTCACTTGATTCAGACAATCATCTACCTCATCCAACAACAAGTGCTCATTTTCTTCATTATTTCATTAAATTGTATAACTTTTTTCTTCTTCTTCTTTTTTTACACAATTATTTAGGCGTGAAAACTTAGGATACTGTTTCTACTGGTGGGAATGAATTTTATATTGTTATTTTGTTATGATGATAAACTCACTAAACAAACAAATGCCCAACAAAGTAAAAATGCATGTTAATATTTTTTTCCTCAAAAAGCATTAAAGCATGTTCAATTACTATTGTGTAGATTTGACAACTATTTGTCAAGTTACGATGCTCTTTTCACATAGTTGTTAAAACAAAAAAAACATGAGTACTTTGCTTGATTATAATGCTTGTTAATGGAGGCACAATACTTGATGTAGTGTGCAAGTATCGCAATTAGTTATTGCCAAACTTAATGAGTAGGTAGAGACTTGGCTTCTTCTTCTTCTTCCTCTTCTCTACATTTTTTTTTTTTTTTTTGTAATGGAATAGGTAGACTTTAGCTTTGACAATAAAAAATGGTGATTAATACTCAAAAACCCTTTAACTCCGTAAGGTTGGTCGGGTAATAAAAATTTAAAAATAAGATCTAAAGTCTTGAATTCGAATTACTCTAACGAGCTACTAGAAGTATAGCAAGTTGTTAACTTTAGAATCACATAATTAATTAATATATGTGCAAGTTGGCCAAACACTCGGTTATGCTAAAAAAATGCTCAAAACCCTTTACCAACTCAAACATGATCAAAGAAAATTTTAAGTGCTAAAGTTTCAAAGTGGGCTTAATTGGTTTAATTGTAGCATTTTTTGCTCTAAAAGTTAGAGGTGGTAGTGGTTCAGTTGCGGTCGAGAAACCTCTAATCTGCATTCATTTCTCGGATTGATAAAAATCAATCCGCATCTATCCGCCGAATTAACAGATGCAGATTGACGGATTGATGCAAATCAATTTGGCAGTTTAAACTTTTATAATTTTGAACATAACAACTTGTTAACATGTTTTTTTAGATAACAATCCAACTCAATCTAACCAAAAGATTATCAAGTAAATTGTCAAATACCAAAAATACATATAAGAAAACCAAAAAAATCAATCTGCATCTATCCGCCGAATTAACATATGCGGATTAACGGCTTGATGCGAATTAGTTTGGCAGTTTAAACTTTTACAATTTTGAACATAATATAACAACTTGTTAACATGTTTTTTTTAGATAACAATCCAACTCAATTTAACCAAAAGATTATCAAGTAAATTGTCAAATGTCAATAATAAATACATATAAGAAAACCATGCATTATCAAAACTATTTCATTACTTTTTTTTATTCAAAAACTATTTAATTTAATTTTTTTTAATGACAAATTAAGCTTTATATTTTTTGCACAAAAATACCAAATATCAATCATTGCTATTTGATAAAAGGATTTTTAAATTGAAAACAAATTGATAACGCAACAGAATATCTAAATTATTTTTCAATTAAAAATACAAACATAATATTTAAACAAATTAAAAATATAAAATCTTACAAATTACTAGGGTGCTTGCGGTTCAACGGTTTGGTTGTGGCTAAAAGAATCTCAAATTTGCCATCCATTTAAAACTAAACGGATTAGAAAAAAATCAATCCGCAACTGTTCACTCATTATTATGCATCCATTCAAAATGCGACGAATCGATTCAATTCGATCGATTTGAACAAATCAAAATATCTGCTGTCCACCCCCAATAAAAATCATGATAAAATAAGATTCAATGAAAGATGTACTAAATTATTAACACTATGTCTGGAATTAAGATTTTTAACCCCAACCAAACCATCTTCTCTCCTTCATTTTTGTTACTTTATTTTTTCTCCCTCAACAAATCCAAGAATCAAACATGTTATAGTAATGTGATTTTATGATGATTATATACTTCCTACTTTGGCAGCAATACTAAAAATAAAGCAATGTAATTGTTGTTTTCTTTAAGTAAGATGTATGTTATGGCCTCTTTTGGATAAATGGTTAAAAATTATTTTTTAATTTTTAATTTATTTTAAATTATATCAGTTATCTATTTTTTTATATATTTTTTATAAATAAAAAAAAATTAAAAAATTGACTAATTTCTCAAAACAATCATATGTAAACAGAATTATGAATACAGTAAAACATCAAGACATACCCAACAAGTCAAAAAAAACATGATGAAGAAATCTACTTGACAAATTATTCGGTGTTGTCCTCACAAGCGGAAGTTATTTGGTGGTTTTTGGGCAACTTACTTTATGTATATAATTAATAAAGAAAACAAATTTATAATTTTATGTTAAGTGATTAAGAATATAAAACAACATAATAATTTATAATTGGTCAAAAACATGATCACTTGGTGCTATTGACAAATAAATAATTTTTCCCGCCCAACATGCAACATTAGTCATGTCCTGTCCACATCATCACACAGATGACCCCATCTTTACTTTACGCCTATTTTGGAAAGTTGAAAATAAATAATTTTTATGCTTTTTTTTAACTTTTTGATTTATTGACAAATTTATTTGAAAAATGTTAAATAAATATTTTTTTTTTTACTTTTTTTCAAAATTATTATAATGTGATGTTATATCACTTGCAAAATTATAAATTGATCATATTACCATCATCTAATTTTGTGAAAGCCATACAGACACAAGGATATTTTGCTTATTTTACTTGTTAACTTATTTCTAACTTCCTAAATACTTTTTTTGCTCAAATAAATTGACTTTTGATTTTTTAAAAATAAGGCAAAAGTTTTTTTTTTCCCTTCCCAATTGAGACCTTAATTTTCCTCAATTAATGGAGGGGTAAATTGATAAAAACAAGCAACAATTACAAAATTATAAAAATGCAAATTGCTCTGTATTATGATACAATTAAAAGTTGTGACATGTCTTTCTCGAATACTTTTTGTGAATATTTGTGCAATTCTCTATTAATTTTTTTTTTATTATAGGAAAATCCTCTCACTCTTTTGCAATCTAAGGCAGCACCCTTTGCGAAGATTACTAAGATGTCTTATTGTCCGTTCCGAACAAGAAATTATAACTTAAGAACTTATTCCGAACTTCCAATACAAATTCCTTTTAAGATAGGACTCGTACAGCAGAGAAGTATTGAACTTATATCAAGTGATGTGATAATAACTTGAGATTTAATCTCCTAACCAACTGTACCATCAGGCGATTGGCCCAATGATTTATTTCCTATTAATATTGCTAAAAATAAGACACCAAAAGTGATAATTTTTGAATTTGCATGCCAGTGCCCAAATTAACAGCACAGCCTGGACCAGAAATTTGACAGGCCTATTTGAGGCAAATAAATTTGTCAAATTTGCCCATACCCTCTATAATTGCATCGTTGAGAGACAAAATTATAATAATTATCATCAAGCCAGCCTCATCCCTTCCCATCTTCACATTCTCTCTCCCCATTTATATAGATAGACACATGCATGTATGTCTGCATCTATATCTATTTTTGTCCACTGTCCAGCTATATTAAGGCAGCTTGGATTATTCCGGTTGGGGTTGTCATCTTGTAGGATGTATTCCCCTACTTTCTGTCTGAATTTATTATGAAACCTACTCTAATAATCTTTAAAAATTAATTAATTAATTGATAGGACTACTGTAATTACATAATTTATCATATTAACTCTTAGAGGACAATCTTACTTGTAGATTATTATTTTTTGGATAAATTATAAATACATCTCCTGAGATTTGCTTAAAATACGAATTGTCCCTGTGATTTGTAAAATTACAAATACCTCCATTTCAGAATTTTTTTATCTAATAAAATTAATTAAAAAAGTGAAATTTAAAACTGTTCACCTATACAATAATAAAATTATTTGAATTATTAATTAAAATAAAATTTTAGCATTATTAAAAACTATTAATTAACTTGATGATTTATTAATAATGACCTATTTGTTATGAAATTAAAAACCTTATGGCCCTATTTGATTCTAGGATATAAAGTGTGTGATTGGATATTATATGCTGTAGGGTTCACATATCCCATGTTTACAAATTTTTTTTAAAGAGGATATAATATACTATGAGATTGTATATCCTCAAAAATGAGAGGATATACAATACCACCATCTCCCTATTATATCATATCCCCTAGGTTGGGATATGATTTAAGTCCAATTTACTCTCTTGTCTATCTATATAATATAATATAATTATTGAATTTAATATAATATAATTGTTGAATTTAATTTAATATTATTGAATTTAATATAATTTAATATAAATTTTGAATTTAATATAATATAATATTATTGAATATAATATAATATAATTTAATATAAATTTTGAGTTTAATATAATATAATATAATATTATTGAATTTAATTTAATATAATTTTTGAATTTAATATAATTTTTTTTATCATTATCAGTTTGACATTAATATGATATAATTTCTTTTTTGTTTGGAAAAATTATTGAATTTAATATGAATCTTTACTTTGTTCCAATAAAAAATAATATGAATTTTTAATTTATTTATTTGCATTAGTTTTGAATTTTGAATTTGTTTATTTGCATTAGTTCCAATATGGGTATTTAAAATATATTATGAGGGCAATCTTGGAAATTACTTATTTATATCTCACAATATATTTTGTAAAACAAACATAGATAATATATATCCAGTCTTATATATCAAGTCAACAAACATGAATCAAGAGATATATTATCTAATATATATATCTTCTTCATTATATATCCTGACTAAATCTCACATTATATTATATCCTCCATTTTATATCCGGTGAAACAAACAAGGCCTATGGGACGTAATGTAATTTTTAAAATTACAGGGAATAATTTGTAATTTAAATAAATCTCAGAAGATGTGTTTGTAATTTACCCTTATTTTTTTAAGTCACATAACAATAACTATTAAAAATAAATGATTTACACATAATAATCTAAAAAATAAATTGAAAAATTAATAGGACAAGTTCGTTGATCACTCTTATATACAATCATCTAAAAAATAAAACAGAAATTAATTATTTCTTTCTCATTATGTGATTTTTGGAAAATACTATAGATCTTAAATAAATTATTAAATTTTTTATTAAACCTCTCACATAGGTGTAAGACCCACACAAATCACATATATATGAATTCTACACCTATATGAGAGGTTTGAAAAAAAAAATGATAATTTATTTGGAATTTTTAACCTAACTTGTGATTTTTCTTTAGTTTTTTTTATGAAAATATTTCTTGGCTTATGCAATGAGTATTGGTATTGGGCTTGCTGTTATGTATAGTTAGCATTGTATTGTTAAATTTTACTAAATAATTAATTATTCAATTTAACATAATTAGTTTTATATTTATAAAAATATATATTTCTCTTCTAATCAATAAAGCTTTTTATTGAGATGAAATAATAATAAACCGATTAAGGATGTTTTGAAAAAATGGTTAAAAATTGACTTTTTGATTTTTTTTGACTTTTTGATTTTGATTTTGATTTTTTGTGAGAGAAAGTGGATTAAAAATTAAGAAATAACTTTTAACTTACTTCTCAAAATACTCATGAATTAAGAATTTTACCCCATCCGTGTATTTGGCTAATAAAAACAATATATGGAGGGGAAAAACACAATAAAAGTAATTATAATAATTTTATCAAGGGCAAATTATACTAACAGTTTCTATAATTTGAGACTTGTATCACTTTTGTTTTTAATTTTTCAATTATGAGCCATTTGACTATGAATTTTGAATCTTGTTTCAAATAAGGACAATTGCTTAATATCAAGGGTAAATTTCTCAATTTGATAAAATATAAACTAGTTTGACAAAAATGCCATAGTTATTGATAAAATGGCAAATTACACTAACAGTCCCTATAATTTGAGACTCGTGTCACTTTGGTTCTTGACTTTTCAATTTTGATGCATTTGATCCTAAATTTTGAATCTTGTTCCTAATAAAGACAATTGAAGATGTCATTACTTTAATTTTAAGGGAGAAATCATTAATTTGATAAAATATAAACTAATTTGATAAAAATAAATGTCAAAAAAATATTTTTGAATTTTTAAAATTTATTTTTACCTACTAAAGATAAAATTAGGTAAAATTGATAAATCTTTTAGACATTTATTTATTTTTTATTTTACCAAATTAATTTTTATTATGTGTTTAGATAATGATCATGTAATGGGCGGTTGTTTTTATTTTCATTAAATTAGTTTCTATTTTTTCAAAAGTCAAATATTACGACAATTTTGATATAATTATTAAACCAATTCATTAAGTCAAAAAATCTAAAACTAAAAAAATTTCATATATTAAATATATCGATTACACCTTAAAATTCTAACAATCATCTACTACATGATCATAATCCAAGCACATAATAAAAATTATTTTGGTAAATAAATAAATAAATAAATGTCTAAAATATTTATTAATTTTATATAATTTTATCTTTGGTGGGTATAAATAATTTTTAAAAATTTAAAAATATTTTTTTGACATTTATTTTTATTAAATTAGTTTATATTTTATCAAATTAATGATTTTGCCCTTAAAATTAACTAATGACATCTTTAATTGTCTTTATTAGGAATAAGATTCAAAATTCAAGATCAAATGCATCAAAATTGAAAAGTCAGAGACCAAAGTAGCACGAGCCTCAAACTACAGGAACTGTTAGTATAATCCGCCATTTTATCAATAACTATGGCATTTTTTGGTTTGTGTTTTAAAATATTATTTTAAAAATAATTTTTTAGAAAGAGTTTAGAAATTTTAAAATTTTATTTGGTTATATATTTTGAAAATAATTTTGAAATTTTGAATGATTTGATATTTTTTGTAGTTAAATAGATAAGTGTGAGAAAAAAAATGATTGAAAAGGAAAGGGGAGACAGAGAAATTTTTTTTTTTTGATTGATGTGTATTATACAAAAGAGTGATTTTATTTTTTTTTAAAATTTGTTTTTGAATTTTTTTTTTTTAAATATATTTTGAGAGGCAAACCAAATATGGCCCATATCACATTTCTTAAAATTTCATTAATTGAACAAACCACAACAACATGGTGAGATAATGTGGGTTTGTGAGAAGTTGGTTATTTTAATAGTTTATTTATTTTATTAAGTTAAAATTTTTATATTTAGGAAGGTGATTGAAAGTTTTTTATAATTAGATGTGATATTTATAAGAGAAAATATGAAATTATTATAAGTTTGATGTGATATTTTGTTTATTAATTATTTTAGTCTATTTTATTTTTGTATAAATTTTAACCCAAAAAATTAAAAAAATAACATTGGCCAAACAAGGCCAATGTGCATGATCTATTGAATAATTTCTCTCTCTCTCTCTCCTACTCCTCAACCACTCTCACTCTCTCCAAGTGTGCCTTTCTTTTGTTTTTTTCGAACGGCTGAATCACGCTTTCCTCATTCATTTCTCTTCTCTCTCTCTCTCTCTCTCTCTCTCTCTCTCTCTCGTACGTATCGCTCATCCATGTCCCCATTATCAGCCTCTGCGATACCCACGCTCTTCTCAAGCACGTGGGGCCGCCGTTCTTCGTCTATACATATGTCAGACACGTGGCAAACGATACTTCGGTCTCCTCCAGTCTGGAGGAGGAGAACATAGAAATCTTCATACCACCCTCCCATCCCACAAAGGAAAATATTATTAAGTTAAATAATTTATCAAATTTTTTATTAAATTTTTCATAAATTTATATATGGATAGGCCCACATTTATACGAGGAGTTTGGTAAAAAATTTGATAAATTATTTAGAGTCTCTAGAATAATTCTCTCATAAATACAAATATACTCCTCAATTTTACACGTGTCTATTATTCACTCGCACCCACACCATACTATTTAAACCCTTTCGTAGCAGATTTCAACCCGACCCCACCCCTGCCACCAATAATTGATCATTCCCCCCTAATCCCCCCTGTATTCTTGCTGGCACCAGTCTCCTCCTCCTCCTTCTTTCCCCTCCTCTCTCTCCAACTCCTTAAACCCTAGCTATACATACACAATTATACATACACCAACCATACCCACAATCCTCATATGATATAACCCACCTCTCTCTCTCTCTCTGAAATTCTTCATCAGGTCAGGGGGTCTCATATGCTCTAACACCAACAAAAACCCAACATGCTTTCCCAATTCTTGATACTGTTTCTGCTTTCAATTTCGACCCATCTCTCTGTTTCGGCCTCCGAACCATCGTCTATCTACGATGTCCTTCGATCCAATGGCCTGCCCATGGGTTTGCTCCCAAACGGTGTCAAAGACTTCAGCTTGGACGAAGCAGGGAGGTTCGTGGTCTATTTGGATCAAGAATGCAATGCCAAGTTCGAGAATGAATTGCACTACGATCGCAACGTTTCGGGCACTCTCTCATACGGTCAGATCGCTGGACTCTCTGGAATTTCGGCTCAAGATTTGTTTCTTTGGTTCCCTGTGAAGGAAATTCGGGTCGATGTGCCGAGCTCTGGGTTGATTTACTTCGATGTTGGGGTTGTGTATAAGCAATTCTCTTTGTCTTTGTTCGAATCGCCAAGGGATTGTATGGCTCTGCTTCACCCGGATCTTCAGGGTGGAAGTTTCATTGCCCAAACTGTGCCTAAGGTGCTCTGCTTTTTCCTTTCTTTCATTTCCCAGTTCACTGTTTGCAGATTGTAGGTTGTGTTGAATATTTTCAGTGTCTTGATTATTGATGTTGATGAGGTAATTGACTAGGAACTGGGTTTTGTTTTCTTGATTGAATTATGGGGTTGTGATTTTGCATGGGTTCTAAAGGATTCCATAGTTTACTAGAAATTTGTTCAAATGTGTGTTTGTTTGAGTTTGTCTATCCATCTATATATAGATACATGTATATGTATATGTATTTATGTTATAATTTGAAAATGTGGGTTTGAGGTTTCATAATGAGGCATTCTCAATGGTGAGGTAATTCCTGAAAAAAATGATATTTTTAAAATTCTTAGTTTCAGATTTAACAATGTGATATTTGGAGGATGAAGTCATTCATTAGTACATTTTCTGTCTTGTTAACTTTTGCTCAAATTTTGGGTGCACGAGCACAAGAATTTATGGCCTATTCAGTTTTGTAGTTCTTGTTCAATTGAGTTTGTAACTTTGATTTTGTTTATTTTACTCCTACTGAAACCTGTGGCTTTATAAGTAATGAGACTAATCTGGTTTGCTGCTTGCTTACAGGGTCTATATGCCAAGCTTCGATATCTACTCGATCGGGTGATTTCGTGAGTGCTGTTTTGTAGGTTGGGAAGGCGAGGGTGATTAAATTTGTGCAATAGCTCAATCACTACATGGATTTTCCCTTCGATATATGTACATGTCTTTGGAGAGTCTGGTAGCGGGTCCTATGCTTCATTTCAGTGTGCTTGCTTGCGGTTTTGTTTAGTCCAGAGTCTGCAAATTAGCCATGCCAGCTCCTGTCAACATAAGGATGTCGGTGAATGGGATTGAGAGGATGGGTTTGCAGAAAGGGGATATGGAAGTGTCATTTGGTTTCTTTTAAATACAGAAAATAGAATGAGACAGGAGCATTGGGTCAAATTGGTTTCAGGTGATAAATCTGCAAAGTTCTGTTTGTATGTTGGTTTCATTATAAATATGAACATAAATATGGTTGCAAGTCTTCTTCTTTTTTTTTTTTTTTTTTTGTTGTAGTATAAGCATTAGGTGATGAGGTATACATACTTCCATGTTAGGAGAATAATAAATAAAATGGGTTTCTTTAATTATTTGAATTCTGTGCCATTCACCTAGTGTTATGTTGGTTTGAATTCTGTGTTATGTTGTTTGGTGGGGAAAAGATGAACAAACAAAGAAAGAAAGTGGAAAAAATGGAGTTATAAAAGACTGTTTTTGTTTTGGTTTTGCAATATTGGATAACTTACTCGTGCAGTTTTATTGCTATATTCAATTTCGAACCTCACAATATTTTGTTCTCCTTGTCAAACTGGTTATGCACTGAAGACAAAAGCAATTTTTGGTCTTCTCGAGTCAATTAGCTGGTGTATTTTGGTTCTTAAACCATTGGTTTGTATATACCCAGCTCAACAATGTCTTATCCGAACTCTTGGTGTTAATTACATGAATCTATTTTGCTATTCTGCTAGGTCAAGGAGCATATATAATTTCAATTAAATCAAATGCTATCATATATTTCCTTACTACGTCAAAGCCATGTTAAATTTGGCCATCCTTGTTTGGTAGTGTTGCCCTCAATGTGGACAATGTCACCGTTTCCTTGTTGGTACAATTATTGTTGATCTTCATTGGTTTTATGGAATATTCTTTTGCCTTTCCTTTTTTTTTGTAGAGGTGAATTAAGACAAACTTGTTACTGGGAATATTATAGAAATAGGTTTGCACCAGGATAGCGTTTTCTCTTCTGTGAATGCTAATGCTATGCACCTTGTTTACTAAGCGTTGTTATATACTGATATGTGATGACAAATATGGCAATATAACCAAAGTTGTATTGTGTTCCATGTGTGGGGGATATAAATTATGCTAGGAACCTTTCGATACGGATAGAACTAGCAGTATGGTGGCCACAATGTGTTTTCTTAGGTGCTTGATTCAACTCATAATGAATTTAGTCCACCCAAGGTGACAATTCTTTGGCTTGGATAATCATCCAACTGGCCCTCTTAACGTTGTATGAAATCTTGGTTGGGGAGATTAAGCTATGAAGGTCAGAGACCTAAACCCAACCAAAAGAAAGTTTATGCCAAAGGTTTAAACTTCTTGCATTCTTGCATTTGAAATATTTATCCACTCGTGGCCTTGAAAATATACTGTTGCACTTTCTTTTAACATAAATCAGACCTATATGGGGCTGTGAGAAATTAATGCCATCCACTTTGAATCGTTGTTTCTCTCTGGTGTAATCCTCCCTCCATCTGGCTATTAGAATTTGTTGTTAGGGGATCTAATTCGACTGTTGAACTCATCTGTCCTAGTTACAACATGAGAAATTATTCAATAATCTCGGAACACCACATGGCCATACTCTAAACCAATCACCAATTATTTAATTCCATGTTGTTCTCTCATCTCAACATAAATCGTGAGCCCCTACCTCTCTCTACTAATTAAAATCTTATAAAACACCATGTGTTCATATTCCGAGAATACTGAATAATCACCCTTTAGAACACAGGTCGTGCATGAATATATTACATGATGTTTTTGGTGAATATTAGAGCACCATCATGGACAATAGAAGAACCAGGTGATTAGTCTAGGCGCATTTACAGGGTGAAAGTATGCTTACAGATTAAAATATGTTTTAAGGCTAATGGCCAGTTGTATTAATATAATATCAAATTTTTGTTGAAGGATTAGGTGGGAAAATACTATTAATTTTCGTATTTGAAAACCAATATATGTCAATATCAGTGTAATGTCACGGTGTTTCAACATAACGACACCTGGGGTTTTATTAGCTGAGATGGGCATCAAATTGGTTTGTTATTTGGTAGCTTTACCTACTGATAGTAATATTTGTTGAATCCCTTTTATTAAATTGATATGGTCGTACTAGTTTGTTATTAGCGCATTTCATTTTCATTTGCTTTCTGCAAATAGATGCTGAAAATGAAAGCGACGTGCTACCTTCAAACTTTTAGTCCTGCTTTTGGAAAAAAGATTAAAAAAACCCAGTTCATTTGAGCTTGATGTAATAATCAAGAGCCACTAATCAACTGAGTTGTCTCAGTTCACTGTCGTATAAAAATTTACTAGCGTGTCACCTATGCACTAAATAAAATAATATATTATTTATTAAAAATACGATGGTTATATTTAATTTTTTTTTTATATTTTATCTCTTATAAATAAAATTTTATATATAATATTAAAATTATATTTTGTTATAAAAAAAAATGACATAATTTTAATATTTTACTATTTTAGAATAAAAATATATGAATTTTAAAAATTGTTCATATTAGCTTTTAAAAGGGAAATAATTAAAGAATTTTTAAAAACTTAATCAGTGAGAAAGAATCATCGTAACATGTAAAATCGTTAAAATTACGGTTAAACCAACAAATCATTCAAAGCAAAAATGGTTTAGCTTAATTAGTTAGGTTAAAAGACCAACCAACTTATACACAAATTAATTAATTAAAGCTTCTAAATTTTATTTTATTAAAATTTAAATTGTCACTAAAATATAGAAACCAATTTATTAATTTAAATTTAAAATTGACACAATATAAATTTAAAATTATAATAATTTATCCCATGATTTATAAGTTTAAAATACAAATTTAAAATTATCATAATTATCTTATAATTTTTGTATTAAGGAGTAGTAAGAGTGACGTTGAGATTATCAACATATTTATATATTTTACAAAAGAATAATTTTAAGGAGAGATATTATAAGAGTTTCAAAATCTCATACAAAATTATTTTTAAATCAAAACCTCTATGTGAGATTATAAAATAAAAGTTAAACAGAAGCTAATCAATGTGAATTTTCTTAATTGTTTAAAATTAAGAAAATCAAAAAAATTAATATGAGATATTGATCATAATGTTTCTCACTAAAAATCTCATTTTGCTTATATAAATTGGAGTATAAGATTCACTTTATGTAAGTGAAACAATTCGCTTTTTCTTTTTTTTCCCGATATGAGATTATAAAATAAAATGTAAATAGAAGCTAGCTAATGAGAATTTTCTTAATTGTTTCAAATTAAGAAAATTCAATAATTTTAGAATGAGAATTTAGAACTCCTAAAAGGCTTCTGTCTAAAAATCTTATTTTCTTTATATTTTATATATATATATATATATGGATATAGAAGGGTTTATAATTTAAGTGATGGACTTATATGGTGGTGCTTGATGTTCAAAAGTTTAAAACCAAGCGAATGCATTAAGATAAGATTAATTAAGTAGATTTAGGAATCACAATTCATATTATTTAAAAATATAAGTAACACTAAATATATAAGTTAAAAATTGAAAATAAAAAGAGTGTTACTATTAGCACCTCATCAATTATTTTGGATATCTTATTTTTTAGGCCCCCACTTATAAATTTTAAAACCCTTAAAAAAAATTTCTTCCCCCAAATAATGTCAAAATTATCCTTATAAAAATATTCCACCAATTCAAATGTATACCCCCACATCTCAAAAAGCCTTTCTCTCAAAATCCTAACAAAACCCATGACGGTAGAATCTCCCAAAACCAATAAAAAAAATTTATGGTGATTGAGAAGTTTTTTCCCTACATTACGAGATTTATTAATTTGTTTGATTTTTTTTTTCTATTACCTCTTTCGTACACACAACACAATCCACTTCTATACTTCTCTAGTTCGTTTACTATGATTCATCCATGGCCTCACTGTACTTATATGCTCTTTCTATGAGCAAAACTAGGAAGGATTTCACCCTTCGGTTGACCCCCGGGTCAACTAGCCGGTCGACTATCCAAGGGTGGTCCGACCTCCTTTGTTTGTTTTTGCTGCTGCTTCGATTAGCTATTCCTAAACAAATAAGAAATGTTTGGTTACCTGTTCTTAAATAAATAAATAATGTTCAAACCTGTGTTCCCAAATTTCAGTCATATGTTTGAGAGTTGAGTCTCGAAAAAATAGTGAACAATTTTTATTATTTTTGTTATTTTTTTTCAAGAAACTTATCTCTACAAGGCCAATCTCCTCTGAGTTAAGAATACCATCAAAGTTATGAACATCTTTTGAGTTTTTGTTGTTGTACTCCTCTTGTCCGGTGGAGTTGTAGTTGCTGGAAAAATTTTCACTCATTGTCATTGCCAGAGAAGTGTATGCAATCAAATGGTTGTTACCGTTGTTGTCGGAATATTGCCGCCAAAGGGTTTTTAAGATTTTGAGGGTGGATATATTTTGAATATGGGATTTAGAAAAGATGGATGGTGGTGATGGAGGCGGGTGGTTTCATAAACCCTAACTCATGATGTAATAGGTGTATATTTAATTATGAGATAAAGTGTCCTAAAATTTTTGATGTCATTTTTAATAATTTTATTTAAGGTTATTATTGTAATAAAAAAAGCTAAAAAATAAAAGGCCCAAAATAATTGATAAAATGTTAATAGCAACACTCAATAAAAATTGAATAATAACATTTTTTTTATATTTAAATATTAATGTGCACCATTATAGCTTCACCACCACCACCACCACCACCACCACCACCACCTCCTTCAATCAGACGCGAAGGTTAATATGTGAATCATTGTCCTTTCTTTTTTTCTCTCATTTATATAATAATAATAATAATAATAATAATAATAATAATAAAAATTCAAGCTCCATCCAAACTGACAAAAATGAGCAATTTCGTGTAAGAGCATTCACAATAGATGTATTACTGAGTGTGTTAGTATCAGGTGTTAGCTTTCGGACAGCCCAAAACACTGTTGGTTGCTGCAATGGATGCGTTAGTGAGTGTGTTAGTATTGTATATTAGTGTCAGCTGTTAACTTGTGTGTTAATTGTGGCAAACTTTCTAGCTAGCTAAGAGAGAGATACACAGAGAGAGAAGAGGAAGATGAAGCACTTTGTAAAGTAGCAAGTCGACTCCCAGGTTGACCACCTAGTCGACCGGTCAAGGACAATTTATTTATTTTTTTTGTTGGGCATTTTTTTTAGGCTTAAAATTTTTGATTAAATTAAATTATTTATTTATTTATTTTATACTTTATCACATAGCTTAACACACTTTTTAATATATCCATTACACCATCATTCACTCTCTAAAATTAACAAACTCTTAACATACTTTTTTTAAACTCCACTTTTTATATTTTTTGTCATATAATAAATACTTTAACATACATTTTTCACTATCCCATTGTAAATGGTCTAAATTATTTATCCCCCTGTTTTCCGGATGGCAGCTCATGCACTAATCATGAGGCCTTCCTTGGTTCCATGTATCTACTCTAATGCATGTTACTAATGTACACATGATTCACAAATTTCTTCTACTTTCTTTTTAGTTCTCTGCATGTTACTGATATACACATGATTCACAAATTTCTTCTACTTTTTTAGTTCTAGTTTGAGGTGTGAGTTGGCTTTTAAATTTTTTAACTATTTTAGTTTAGGGTTAAAAAGTTTTGTTTGAAATTAATTTTTTGACTTTTTTAAAAGAAAAAATAAAATAATTATAATTTGAATATGACATTTTATCTTTTATTGATTTTTTAGTGTTTTTTTTTATATTAAAATAGCCAAAAAAAATCCATGCCCAACAAATGCTACAAACCCCCACTAGGGGTCGACCCCCAGTGAGATGGAGCCACGCCATTCACTGAAACCAAAAAAAAAAAAAAAAAAAACAGTTTTTTTTTTCGGCCAATCCCGTCCCTACACGCACGACCCCCAATGACCCCCATTGGGAATCTTAGGCATTTTTCTTTATTTAAACTTATATTGTGATGACCGTATTCTTACCATATGTTGCGTGGTCAGCCCCATCGGATTTCATTTTTTATATATTATTGTACCAATTACTTGTGTGGGTCCCAATCTTAAACTACGTGTGAGAGTACCCTTTGCTTTATACTTGGTAAAATAACAATTCTCAGTGAATTTGAAAAATTAAAAAATTAAAATAGGTGATAAAGTTTATGAATTTTAATAATTTAAGTGTTAAATTTTTTATGAACCTGTAATTATTTTTAAAAGGTGCTATTTTTCCCTTTATACTTCATCCTCAATGTATTTATTTTTTAACAATACTCTGTTTATTTTTAAATTCAAATACTCTTAAAACTTTTTTTTAGAACTCTTGTTGTTGGTATGAAGCTTTGTCTTGAACAAACTTAAATTTTATAATAAATAAATTAAAGTCCTATTTTTTAAATATAATTTATAAAAATTCTTGATTCAAGAAATAAGTAAAAAAAATTATACTTAGACTCCGTTTGGGAAGTGGGTTGGCTTTTTAGCTTTTTGACTTTTTTGGCTATATGAGCCTGGGCTCAAAAGCTTGGTTTGGGAAGGGCTCTTGACTTTTTGGCTTTTTTAGTTTTTTTTTTTTGTGAAAGAAGAGTGTAATGATTATGGAGTTAGATGTGATATTTTGTCTGTTGTAACTCATGAGCCCAAAGAGCCCTTGCCAAACGATGCCTAGATTTCGTAATAAGTTTTTTTAAGTGAGTTTGATAAATAAATAAAAAAATCTCTCTTTCAAGATTTTGAAAAAAAAAAAAACTATTACGATCACTGAAAAATTCACGCACTAAAATTGTAGCAACCTCATATCGCCTTGAATAACAACCGATTCTTAGTTAATCAAATCGATTATGACAAGTGATGGAACTGATTGAAATACTGAACTGACTGATTGAAATCTGGAATTAAATTGATTGAATATATCTGTTTAGTTGTATATCTATCTATTGCTTGTTTGATTATTTGTTCATGTCTTTATGTGTAAACTGCTAATTGAAGGCCTTATCGGCGGCCGAACCAGAAATTGATTAGTGTTTTATGATTATCATAATTTATGTGATTTTAGGGTTTAATTATCTGGAAATTGATTAGGTATGATTACATTAGATTAAATGGTATCAAATTACGTGAATTGGACTTATTTACAATTAGACCACTTAGTGGCCACTACCTTATATATTTTGAGACTTGTATACATTCAACTAAAACATTTGATCAGCCATATTTGAGAAGCTCAACCGACCAAAGAGAGAGAGGAAGTGAGGGAGTTGAATTCAACTTGTGATTTGCTTGGAAATTGAAGGGTAGTTTGCCATTTGGGCTCCTAGTTTTGTAATTGAAGCTCTAGGTAAGGAATTCAAACCTTTTGATTTTGAATTTAAATGAGTCTTGCATGATCCATGCCAAATTGTAGAACTAAGACATGATTTAGCCTTAGATTGTTGAATTATAGCTTAATTCATGCATGCATGTTTACATCCTTGAGTTTTGATATTGTTTTTCATGAACTTGTACATGCATGTTCATATTCTTACAATGGACCATGATTTCACCATGTTTTTGAAAGTTTTGGCTCATTAGAGCATGAGATTGAAGCTTTGAATTGAGTTTAATCCATGCATGTTGCATGTTCCTCATGTTCATGAAAATTGGTTTGAAATTGAGTTTGAATTAAACACCCTTGGGCTTTGATTTCTCAAATTGAGCTTTGAATCATGTTGTTTTAAGTGTTTACAAGTGTTTTCCAGGTTTTCAACCCAAGAGGATCGAAAATTTTGCATTTAAACTTGATTTTGAGCTTGGGACTCAAATATGGAGTTTCCAGATTTTGGGCCTACGCCGGCGAGAAGTCCACGCCGGCGTACACTCTATGATCTGCCTTTCGGCGAGAAAAAGTGACGCTCGAGCGTGAAATGCGAGCATCCAGTACTTTGCATGAGTTCACAGTCCGCTCGAGCGAGGAAACTCACGCTTGAGCGAGGACTTGTGTCTTACGCTCGAGCGAGGGTCGAACGTTCATCGAGCGTAAATTTAAAGCATCCAGTATTTTTACTGTAGCACATAGTCCGCTCGAGCGACGGAGTTCACGCTCGAGTGGAGATCCTTTGTCTACATGTCCGCTCGAGCATAAAAAGCCACGCTTGAGCGAGACCCCTGTTTTCAGCAAATTTTGTTAAGTGTTCAAAAGTGTATCTTTACATCCTCTTTCCATCCTAGGTATTCCTAGGGCATATTTAAGGCATCTTAAAGAGGAGATAGATGTAGAACACACCGATTTAGATTAGGGATTAAATTATTATCTTTCCCAACTGTATAGCTTAGTGTGTGTTCAATTTGTAAACTGTGTAGGGTTGGTGACTGGGGACGTGCTCTAGTTTACTGTAGCCCAGAACTCTGTGAGTAACAATTGTGTAAAGATATATTCAAAATGATTATCTTCTGAATATTGAATCAATCTGCATCGAATCGATATTGTTTCTTGAATGAATGTATGTCCTATATTCGAATCTGTCTTGTGGCATCCTTAGCACCTCATCATCGTTATTCTTTATTCTGGAGATCTTTATCGGTTCCTCGTGGAACAACTCATTCTTGATTGATGGCCATCATTCTTTGTTAGGTCTTTAAGACCTCTCATTTCTTATTATGCTAATGGATGTACCACATATGACCGTTGGATCGAAGATCAAATCTTGATTTAATGAACTATTTTCATTACTGTAAGGATATTCATTCTAAACCTCTTTACGCATTATGTTATTCACTGGGCTTTAGCTCACTGCTCATATATATATATGTAGGTGTACAGGCACCGGATCAATGCTAGAAGCGTCGGGGTATTTCCAGTTTTGTCAAGCCAACCTAGGTGCCTCCCTGCGAGGTTCTGAGCCTATCAAGCTAAGGCTAGGGGTGTTTAGTGTTCCCCCTCATGTACTGTTTTGTTTACTGTATAGACTGCACTGTACTAGTTAATAGGGACTTGATCCCTGTACTGAATGTTTGTAAATATTTTGTATACTGTTCTGTATAAATGTATGAAAAATCTTTTAGCATACAGACTGTCACCGCTCATTGGACATTGTTTATTTACTGTATTGGCTTCCGCCAAGCCCCTGTACTCTGTATTATTATATTATTGTTAAGCAGGTCTTCGGTAACCTAGGGTTACTGGCCGGTTACGGTGCTAAACCCGTAGGGGCGGGTTTGGGTCGTGACAGAGTGGTATCAGAGCAAAGTTAACCACGAGTTATACCGCACACACGTGTCCAACTGAGCTATAAGGTGTCCTAGAGAATCAATTTGGGCATTACATGAGCATGAAAAGTATGTGGTTATAACATGACTGGATATATGCTAATATGTCAAACTGTTTAAGTATGTAACTGTATATGCTTATAATTGGTATAACTGCTTATAGCGAAATGGATAATGCAAATGAATCTGAGTCCTCATCCACTGAGGCAAGAATGGCGAGAATAGAAAGGATGATGGAACTGATAACTGCCAGACTTGAGCAACAATAGAATTAACAGCCCCCACATCCTCCTCCGGTACAGCCAGAACCGAATGTGAATGTGAATGATGGGGACATAATTGCTCTCACCCAGAAGTTCAGCAAACTGAAACCGCCATCCTTTTAGGGAGGCCTTGAACCGTTAAAAGCTGAAGCTTGGGTTTTGGAGACTGAAAAATTGTTTGAAGTGTTTCCATGTTCTGAGGCACATAAGGTGCTGTTGGCCACCTTCACTTTACAAGAAGAGGCTAGAAGGTGGTGGATGCTTACCCGTGATGACAACACTGTTATGACTTGGGCTCAATTCAAAGTAGCCTTCTTTGAAAAGTACTTCCCTCAGTGTGTCAGGACGAAGGTGATCAATTTGAGCAACTGAAACAAGGCATCATGTCAGTTGCTGAATATGAGACCAAATTTACTGAGCTTGCTAGATATGCACCACACATGGTGGACACTGATTATAAGAAGGCCAGGAGGTTTGATGGCGGCCTTAATGTTGCTATACTGGACCGAATTAGTGTTTTGAAGCTACCGAGTTATGTAAATGTTCTTGACCGAGCTTTGATCGCTGAATCGAACATCGAAGCTGTGAAACAATCTGAAACACCGACGTCTGAATGACGTGGTAAAAGACAGAATTTTAAATTCAAGAAAGGCAAGCATAATCAATTGAACAAAAAACAGAATACGGGGTCAATAACTAGCCCCAGCCAAGGGAGTGGTTTCATTCCATCTTGTTCTGAATGTGGCAGAAAGCACAAAGGGGTTTGTTACAAAATATCTGGAGCCTGTTACAGGTGTGGCAATGTGGCCATAGTTAAAATCGCCTCGCCTCCATGGTGCTGGAAAGCCGCACTGCCGAAGATCAATCAAGCACCAAAGCCTAACCCCAAAGCTATCGGGAAAGAGCCTACGAGGTAGGGCCGAGTGTTCGCCTTAGTACCGGGAGACGTACAAAATACTGAAACCATTGTGTCAGGTATCCTCTCTATCTGTGCTCAAAATGCATATGTACTGATTGATTCGGGGTCTACACATTCTTATGTGTCGCATGCTTTTTCACAGAAATTGAATAGACCCTTAGAGCCCATGAATTATCTGTTAGCTGTATCATCACCTGTTGGGGGATCCATGACATGTGCATATATGTATCCTGCTTGTGAAATTATTGTTGGGGATATGCATCTGTTTATTAATTTATTGCCATTGAACATTGATCATTTTGATGTAATATTGGGGATGGACTTGTTACAAAAATATCACGCTACTATTGACTGTGACAAAGCAAGTTGTTTTCTGTCCACCTGGTTTACCTGAATTCGTATTTAATGGAAGTAGAGTAGTACCTCCCCCGTATTTGATCTCTTCTGTGAAAGCTGTTAAATTGATTAGAAAGGGGTGTAAAGGATATCTGTGTTCTGTATTGACTGTATCTACTGGTGATAATACTAAAACTGACGTGAACTGTATTCCTATAGTTAGAGAATTCCCAAATGTATTTCCAGATGATCTACCAGGGGATTTGATTGACAGGGAGATTGAATTCACCGTTGATGTGGTTCCGGGTACACAACCAATATCTAAAGCTCCTCTGAGAATGGCTCATCGAATCAAGGAATTGAAAGTACAATTGCAAGAACTATTAGATAAAAAGTTTATCAGGCCTAGTACTTCACCGTGGGGCGCACCTGTCTTGTTTGTGAAAAAGAAAGACGGCTCACTAAGACTGTGCATTGATTACCGTGAACTGAACAAGGTAACTGTGAAAAATAAATATCCATTACCGTGTATTGATGACTTATTTGATCAGTTACAGGGTGCTCAAGTGTTTTCCAAGATTGATCTCAGATCGAGGTACCATCAACTGAAAGTTAAACCAAAAGACATTGATAAAACTACTTTTAGAATGAGGTATGGATATTACGAATTTTTAGTTATGCCTTTTGGAGTTACCAATGCACCTGCAGCATTTATGGACCTCATGAATAGAATCTTTAAACTGTGCCTTGATGACTTTATTGTGGTATTTATTGATGACATATTAATTTACTTCAAAAGTATAGAAGAACATGAACATCATCTGAGACTTGCCCTGTAGACCCTAAGAGAACAGAAACTGTATGCTAAACTATCTAAATGTGAGTTTTGGCTTGATCATGTTATGTTTTTGGGGCATGTTGTTAGCAAAGATGGAATTTCTGTTGATCCACAAAAAATTGAAGCTGTAGTGAACTGGCCTAGACCAACAAATGTGACAGAAGTCCAAAGCTTTTTGGGATTGGCTGGATATTACAGAAGATTTGTCAAAGATTTCTCTAAAATTGCCTTACTATTGACTCAACTGACACAGAAGGGGATATCATTTGACTGGACTGATCAAAGGGAATCAGCGTTCCAAGAGTTGAAAACTCGATTGGTGACTGCATCGGTTCTTACCTTACCTTCAGGTACAGATGGTTATACTGTATTTAGTGATGCTTCTCATAAGGGTTTGGGATGTGTTTTAATGCAGAATGGGAGAGTTATTGCTTATGCTTCCCGACAACTAAGACCACATGAAAAGAACTACCCAACCCATGATCTGGAACTTGCTGCAGTAGTGTTTGCACTGAAAATCTGGCGTCACTATTTGTATGGGGCAACATGTGAAGTATATACCGATCACAAGAGTTTGAAGTATTTCTTCACCCTGAAAAAACTAAACATGAGACAGCGGAGATGGCTAGAATTGATCAAAGACTATGACCTACAGATTCTGTATCACCCGGTAAAAGCCAATACCGTTGCCGATGCACTGAGCCAGAAGTTGATTGCAAATTTAGCTTGCTTGCTCACCGGATAGAAATAGTTGCTTTGTGACCTTGAAAAATCTAAAATTGAGGTTGTTTTGAAAGAATAAGGCGGGACAATAGCTGCTATTTCTGCACAACTGGCATTGATTGAAGAAATTAAAGAGAAACAGCAACAGGATGATTTCTTGAAGAAGGTCATCGAAGAAAGGGAATCTAAACAGAGGCCAGGGTTCAAATTTGAAAATAATGTACTGAAATTTCAAGAAAAGGCGTGTCTTGAATGATCTTGAATCGAAAGGAGATTACGCAAGAGGGCCTGGCGAAAATTTTCTATTCATCCGGGGAATACGAAAATGTACCAAGACTTGAAACAGAACTTTTGGTGGCCGGGAATGAAGAAAGAAATTGCCAACTTTGTGTCAAAATGTCTTCATTGCCAACAAGTCAAAGCGGAACATTAGTGACCCGCAAGCTTAATGCAACCCTTACCCACACCGGAGTGGAAATGGGAGCATATCACGATGGATTTTATCGTTGGATTGCCTCGCTCTAGAAAAGGTATGGACTCAATTTGGGTTATTGTTGATAGACTGACCAAATCTGCTCACTTCTTACCTGTCAAGACAATTTATAATGCAGACAAGTTGGCTGTAATTTATATTGATAAAATTGTTAGACTGCATGGAGTGCTTATATCCATTGTTTCTGACAGGGATTCGAAGTTTACATCGAGATTCTGGCAAAGCTTACAGACTGCATTGGGTATTGAACTGAGACTGAGTAGTGCCTATCATCCTCAGACAGATGGCCAGTCAGAAAGGACCATCCAGACTCTGGAGGATTTACTGAGAATGTGTGTCCTTGATTTTCAGGGAAATTGGGAAAGCCATTTGCCCTTAGCTAAATTCGCCTACAACAACAACTATCATTCGAGTATTGATATGGCGCCTTTCGAGGCATTATATGGCAGGAAATGTAGATCTCCAATTTGCTGGGCAGAAGTTAGAGATGGGCCTTTGCTTGGACCTGAGATTGTTTATGAAACGATTGAGAAAGTAAAGCTGATACAGCAGCAACTGAAAACTGCACAGAGCAGACAGAAAAGTTATGCAGATGTCAGAAGACGAGACAGAGAATATGAAGTGGGTGATCATGTTTTTGTGAAAGTGACACCAATGAAAGGCCAGACTCGTTTTGGAGTCAAAGGCAAGTCAGCGCTGAGATATGTCGGACCATATGAGATTATTGAGAAAATCAATCTGGTAGCGTATCATGTTGCGCTTCCTCCTGAAATGGAGCATATGCACAACGTCTTCCACATTTCTATGTTGAGAGATTATCTCCGGGATCCATTCCATGTGATTGAGCCTACTCGGGTAGTGTTGAGTGATGACTACACTTACGAGGAACGACCTATACAGATTGTGAACAGACGGATCAAGAAACTCAGAAACAAAGAGATCCCGTTAGTAAAAGTTGACTGACAAAACCATGGTGGCGTGTATGCCACTTGGGAAAGGGAAGATGACATGGCTAAAAGATATCCTGAACTGTTTCCACTGAACCCTGTTTTCTTCCAGACTGAAGGTAACTCGAGTTTAGAGGACTAAACTCTTTTTAAGGAGGGGAGACTGTAACAATTCTCGTTACTGTTTACCGAATAACCACTGATTACCGTTAAACTGAAATTGATTATAACAAATGATGGAACTGATTGAAATACTGAACTGGCTGACTGAAATCTGGAACTAAATTGATTGAATATATCTGTTTAGTTGTATATCTATCTATTGCTTGTTTGATTATCTGTTCATGTCTTTATGTGTAAACTGCTAATTGAAGGCCTTATCGGCGGCCGAACCAGAAATTGATTAGTGTTTTATGATCATCATAATTTATGTGGTTTTAGGGTGTAATTATCTGGAAATTGATTAGGTATGATTACATTAGATTAAATGGTACCAAATTACATGAATTGGACTTATTTACAATTAGACCACTTAGTGGCCACTACCTTACATATTTTGAGACTTGTATACATTCAACTAAAACATTTGATCAGCCATATTTGAGAAACTCAACCGACCAAAGAGAGAGAGGAAGTGAGGGAGTTGAATTTAACTTGTGATTTGCTTGGAAATTGAAGTGTAGTTTGCTATTTGGGCTCTTAGTCTTGTAATTGAAGCTCTAGGTAAGGAATTCAAACCTTTTGATTTTGAATTTAAATGAGTCTTGCATGATCCATGCCAAATTGTAGAACTAAGACATGATTTAGCCTTAGATTGTTGAATTATAGCTTAATTCATGCATGCATGTTTGCATCCTTGAGTTTTGATGTTGTTTTTCATGAACTTGTACATGCATGTTCATATTCTTACAATGGACCATGATTTCACTATGTTTTTGAAAGTTTTGGCTCACTAGAGTATGAGATTGAAGCTTTGAATTGAGTTTAATCCATGCATGTTGCATGTTCCTCATGTTCATGAAAATTGGTTTGAAATTGAGTTTGAATTAAACACCCTTGGGCTTTGATTTCTCAAATTGAGCTTTGAATCATGTTGTTTTAAGTGTTTACAAGTGTTTTCCAGGTTTTCAGCCCAAGAGGATCGAAAATTTTGCATTTAAACTTGATTTTGAGCTTGGGACTCAAATATGGAATTTCCAGATTTTGGGCCTACGCTCGAGCGAGGAAGTCCACGCTCGAGCGTACACTCTGTGATCCTGCCTTCCGCTCGAGCGAGAAAAGTGACGCTCGAGCGTGAAATGCGAGCATCCAGTACTTTACATGAGTTCACAGTCCGCTCGAGCGAGGAAACTCACGCTTGAGCGAGGACTTGTGTCTTACGCTCGAGCGAGGGTTGAGCGTCCATCGAGCGTAAATTTGGAGCATCCAGTATTTTTACTGTAGCACACAGTCCGCTCGAGCGGAGATCCTTTGTCTGCATGTCCGCTTAAGCGTAGAAAGCCACGTTCGAGCGAGACCCCTGTTTTCAGCAAATTTTGTTAAGTGTTTAAAAGTGTATCTTTGCATCCTCTTTCCATCCTAGGCATTCCTAGGGCATATTTAAGGCATCTTAAAGAGGAGATAGATGTAGAACACACCGAGGCAGATTAGGAATTAAATTATTATCTTTCCCAACTGTATAGCTTAGTGTGTGTTCAATCTGTAAACTGTGTAGGTTGGTGACTAGGGACGCGCTCTAGCTTACTGTAACCCAGAACTCTGTGAGTAACAATTGTGTAAAGATATGTTCAAAATGATTATCTTCTGAATATTGAACTGGCTGATTTCTTGAATCGATATTGTTCTTGAATGAATGTATGTCCTATATTACAGGCTGTCTTGTGGCATCCTTAGCACCCTCATTTCTTTGTTACTATTATAGAGATCTCTGTTGATTCCCTCGTGGAACCACTACTGTTTACTGATTGATGGCCATCATTACTGTTCGGTCTTTAAGACCTACTGTTTACTGTTATGCTAATGGATGTACCACATATGACTGGTTGACTGAAAGACTGAAATACTGATTTAATGAATTGTTTTCATTACTGTAAGGACATTCATTCTAAACCACTTTACGCATTATGTTATTCACTAGGTTTTAGCTTACTGCTCATATATATATATATATATGTAGGTGTACAGACACCAAACCAATGCTAGAAGCATCGGGGTATTTCTAGTTTTGTCAAGCCAACCTATGTGCCTCCCTGCGAGGTTTCGAGTCTATCAAGCTAAGGCTAGGGGTGTTTAGTGTTCTCCCTCCTGTACTGTTTTGTTTACTGTATAGACTGTATAGTCTGCACTGTACTAGTTAATAGGGACTTGATCTCTGTACTGAATGTTTGTAAATGTTTTGTATATTGTTCTGTATAAATGTATGAAAAATCTTTTAGCATACAGACTGTCATCGCTCATTGGACATTGTTTATTTACTATATTGGCTTCCGCCAAGCCCCTGTACTTTGTATTATTGTATTACTGTTAAGCAGGCTTTCGGTAACCTAGGATTACTGGCCTGTTACGGTGCTAAACCTATAGGGACGGGTTTGGATCGTGACAAAAATGACTCATGTCTAACATTTATTTATTTATATTTATACATGCAAGCAAAATGTTTCATGTCCATAATTTCAGTGTTTTTTTTGGGGGGGTTACTTTTTCTTTTGAAAAATGTAGTAGTTAATTCAGCATTGCAAATTGTCTTGACAACACCACAATAATGTTGTGTGTGCATAAATATGGGTTGGTTTGGGAAGTGGGTTGATTTTTTGATTTTTTAATTTTTTTGGTTATTTTAGTCTTGGTTAAAAAGTCTAGTTTGAGAATGACTTTTTAATTTTTTGATTTTTTTGATTTTTTTTGTAAGAAAATAATATAATGATTATAAATTAGATGTGATATTTTATTTTTTATGAGTAAAATAGCCAAATTAACCCTTCCAACGGACCCATGTGTCTAAGCATTGTTTGAAAAGATTTTTCTATTGACAATACAGAGCAACTGTGCAAAGAACTTTTTAGGACTCAAAACAAATAGGTAACAAGACCAACAACACATTAAAAATATCAAAGTCAATGTCGGAAAATGATGCAAAGTATCCTTGTTCAATAATTATTCGGTTTATTCTAAAAAATTTGACCATCTCACCCATCATCCAACTTTAAATAAATCATATTCAATCTCACCGAATCTAAGTCCCCTAGATTTCATGTGGTCAGATTCCTAAGTTTGAATCAAATGAGTCTCCCTCTACCTATCAGACCCTTTTAAATTTCGGAAAAAAATAAAATAAAAATTATTGATGAAGAAGCTATTGGCTTCAGATCCTCCGTCCCCATTATCTGTACTCATCACCTGTCCTATTATTCTTCCATTATCACATATCCATCGCACTAAAAGACCTCTTTTAGAAAGTGGGTTATAATTCACTTTTTTCTTTTACAAAAAATTGATTATAATCAACTTATAATCGACTTTTAACTAAAAAGTTAATTATAACTATCTTTTCAAAGTTATCCTAAAGTAATCCGACTCCGTTAAACCTCTTTCATTCTCTTGTCGCCTAACTCGTCATGGCTCACATACTAACTCGATGAGTCAACTCGATTTTGTTTCCATCATCAACTGTAGCCAAGGCAGTCCGCCAGACCGGCATCTTCCCAATCTCATAATTGTTGGGACGGAACCCATTATTACCAACTGAGTGGGTTCATTAAAGATAATAGTGATGCTCTGGAGCTCTAAAAAAAAAGTATTAACAGAGCATTATTTTGTCTTTTTTTGTTCTATTTTTTGTCTTTACTTCACTGTTTTTTTTTTTTTTTTTTTTTAAATAGATGATAGCTCATTAGAGCTGTCCTTTTTCAACTCTAATTAAAGCTCCGGGACATTTTCCTTAAAAATAAAATTTGTTCTACTTTTTCTTGTAGCCATAGGCCAAGGAACTGTTTTGCCCAAGAAAGAATGAGTTCAAAACTTCAAAACCAATGAAAACCCAAATTTATAGAAACCCAGATCTAATGGTTTCATAGAGGGGAAAAAAACACTTATAATGATGAACTATTCATCATCAATGGCTATGACAAATTTATTTTCTTTTACGGGTAGATAAAATTCTTTTTGGTTGAGAGTTAAAGATGTTTCTTGAAAAAATGAGGGATCAAGACCAAATTTGAAAGCAATACACAGACACAACAGAAACTGTTGAAATGAAAGTAATAGGATATACTCTTGTGAGATGGCAGTAAGAGAACTCAAATTTATAATAATGGCTGGTTTTGCTCACAGAGGAAGGTGTTTTGACAAGCTGATTAAAAAAAGTTAATTTTTTAGATTTCTTAACTTTTTAAAATTATATTATTATTTCTTTATTTTTTTACATTTTTTTTTATTTATAAAAAACTAAAAAAATTTTAAAAATTAATTTTTAACTGACTACTCTACTCAAAGCATCCGAGGTTGAAGTTGCAAATCTTGAGGTGAATGAGTAGCCGTGAGAAGCGATAGACAAGGGCCACAAAGTTTATGGAGTTAGACTTTGAGTTTTTTTTTTAAAAATATTCCAAAAGAAAAAAATTAATTAGAGAATTGACTTATTTTTTAAATTATTTAAAAAATTAATTTATTTTTTGAAATTGTATTTTTAAAATCGTAAGTTGAAAATGATAATATGGTAAAATTGTATGTTCAACATACGATTTCAATTGAAATTGCATTTTCAATTTCAAAATCATATTTTTAAAATGTGATTTCAAAAGCAAGTTAGTTTTTTTAATAGTTTAAAAAGAGAGTCAATCCTCTAAATAGTTTTTTTTTTTGGAATATTAAAAAAAAACTCCTTAAACTTTAGTTTTAAGTGAAGAATGCGTGGCAACATAAGAGCCGTAAGATTAAAGCGATGCACACATGACAATGGGAGAATAATGGTACAGGTGATGGGTACAGATAATTGGGAGGATTGAAGCCATCCTATCCGTGCTTATTTGATTGTTGAGACAATTTCCCCTCTCCTTTTGACAGGGTACTATATAAAAAAATCATATATAAAATGATGTGATATTATTACGAATTTATTATTTTAAAATAAAAATATTTATCAAACAAATTATTAACTATATAAATGTCATTATCATATTTTTTTATAATCAATTATGTATTTTTTTTATAAGAATATCTTTCACCTTTAACTTAACATTGTGCAATTATTGTGACAGAGATGGGACTTAAAATATGGGCCGTTGTAGTCCATTGGTCCTTTTAAGGATTGACATTGGGTTGGGTTGCAAAATGGTGCCAAGCTTGTCCAACATGATTTCAGATCAGATGGGCATGTTGGGTTTAATCTAAACGGGTCAATACCTCGGTGTATGTCCGGAATAATCCGTTGTTCCATAGCTTGGGGCTATTTACAATAAGTCAATTAAGAATTCTTAGATGTATTAGCAGTGCATCAAAGATGCAGTCATCGGTTCTTCTGAGAGGCCACAACTACCACGAGCAAACATATTAATGACGAGAAAAGTATTTTTGTTATATTACTAATACTTGTACTTGCTTTGCTATTTTGTCCAAGCCTGGCTGAAGAAGAGTTACGGGGCGTAAAACAAAAAAATACGCAGATGGACAGGGCATACTACCCATGGGTCAACCGGCATGCGGATGTGTATATCAATTTTTTTTGATTTTTTTTTTCTTTCGTTTTTCTTATTTTTTGCCGGGGAATCAACTCCTCTCACCGGCCAATTGGGTGGTCCTCAAATCCTAGGCCTAGGCTTAGCCCAAACCTCATTCAAACTGTCTTATTCCGCTACGAGTATGAGTTTAGATTAAATAAAAGTTCATCTAGCTCAATAAAACTGATATGGACTTTCAAATTAAATGATGATTAGTAAGTCTGTCTATTATTTACTTCAATAAATCGGTGCAATGTAAACCCAACTTTAATAGATTAGCACATGGAAAAAGAGGGGCAGTCATCATTAATTGTTTTAATAATGAAAATGTCAATAGTATATGATTTAATTAAACAAGATATACAAATTAAAAACATTAAAGGAAGTATAGCCCAAATGGGCAACCCCGACAAGCATGTAATGAGGATCTGATAGGATGGCGCAAATGGGTGGGTTGTGTATGGTTAAAAACCTAATGTCAACTCTAAACACAACTGAAGTGTTTTATAATAAAGTGTTTTTGAGTTGGTTGATTCACCAGTTACATGTTTGTTTGCCATTGTTTATAAAAAAAGATTCACCAGCTAGCTCTGCAAAGTGTGTGGACTTTTCTGGGAAGCAAAAATGCCACCCGGCAGAGTCATGTAATGTTGCTTGAGATTCCATGCAAAAAGAGATCACTACAAGAAAAGTGGGTATATGAGACGGGGCTATTTGCGACGGCACATTTGCTGTCTCAAAAAGTCACTTTTTGCGACGGCAGAAAATGCCGTCTCAAAAAAGTAGAGTATTTACGATGGCACCATTTGCCGTCTCAAAAAAACAGAGCATTTTCAACGGCACAATTTATCGTTTCAAAAAATGAGATCATTTGCGATGGTATTTTCTGCCGTCGCAAATACTCTGCTTTTTTGAGACGGCAAATTGTGCCATCGCAAATGCTCTGCTTTTTTGAGACGGCAAATGGTGCCGTCGCAAATACTCTGCTTTTTTTAGACGGCATTTTCTGTCGTCGCAAAAAGTGACTTTCGTGTTTTTTTTAAAATTTTTAGTGAATATTTTTAAAATTTTAAATATATTTTTTAGATGCACTTTACTTAGATGTATCTAAAAAAAATTATGAAAAAATATTTTTAAAAATTAATAAATACATAAAAATACAAAAAAAAAATGTATTGAATTATTGTATTTTTGGTATTTAGTGAATTTTTAAAAGATTTTTTTTACAATTTTTTAAATTTTTAGGTGTATTTATGTTAGGTATGTCTAAATTTTTTATAAAAAATACTTAAAATATTAAAAAAATTCAGTAAAAACAATATAACATGAAGAACAAGAAAGTATAATTTTCTCAAAAGAGTTTTTGAAAAACTCTAACCTAGCATAGTGATTGTGGTTTTGAGACAGCTTCATATATATATAGTCACAAAATGGTTTGAATAAATTCTAGTATTTTTTTCTGTCGCAAAAAAAAAAAAAAAATTAAAAAAACAATGTCTTCTTACTCTTTTGATATAACATTTCTCTTTTCATTCATTTTTTCATCTTCATGTCTCTCTGTCTCTATCTCTCTCTCTTCTCTTTATCTCTTTCACTCATCACTCTTCTTTCTCTGTTTGTCTGTTTCTCTCTCTCATTTTTTCTTTGTGTCTCTCGTCTATCTCTCTTCTCTCTATCTCTCTTGTCTGTTTTCTCTCTCTGTCTCTCTCTTCTCTCTATCTCTCTCATTTCTTTTTTTTTTCTCTCTCTCTTATCTTTCTATCTCTCTCTATCTCTCTCGCCTATTTCTCTTCTATCTCTGTCTCTCTCTTTTTCTGTGTCTCTTTCTCGCTCATATCTTTTCGCTCTATTTCTCTCTTTTTGTCTATCTCTCGCTCATCTCTTGTTTCTCTCTCTCTTTTTTTTTATCTTTCCTTCTATCTCTATCTCTCTCTCTCTCTCTTTCTCTTTTTCTGTCTATCTCTCTCTCCCTGTCTCTCTCTCACTCATCGCTCTTCTCTTTCTATCTCTCTATCTCTCTTCTCTATCTGTCTCCCACTCATCTCTCTCTCACTAACCATCTTCTCTACCACATTCACCACTACTTCAAATGTCATTCCATTATTACCACTACTACCACTGCAAATGCCACATTGACCACAAAAAATTAACTTTATTTTAATGAAAAATATTATCCCTACTTCTACCAAATTAAAAAAAAAAAAAAATCGCTCGTTTATCTCTTTTCGCTCTCTCTCTTTCTCTTTCGCTTATCTTTTGTTTCTCTCTCTCTCTCATTCATCTCTCTTCTCCCTCTATCTCTTTTTTTTCTACGTCTCTCTCTCGTTAATCTCTTTTCGCTTTCTTTCTCTCTCTTTTTGTTTATCTCTTGCTCATCTCTTATTTCTCTCTTTTTTTCTGTCCCTCTCTCTATTTCTTTCTCTCTTTGTCTTCTCTATCTCTTTCTCTCTCAGTCTCTGTCTTTCTCACTCATCACTCTTCTCTTTATCTGTCTACTTATGCATTTGTCTGCATGCATTTGTTTCTCTCTCTCTCTCTTCCTTTGTTTACCCCTTGCTCACCTCCTCATCTCTATTTATTGAGCTCCCTCTCAATTTATCGATCCACTACAAGAAAATGTACTTTTAGCGACCACTTTGTCTCTTTCTCGCTCATCACTTTGTCTCTATCTCTCTATCTCTCTTCTCTATCTATCTCTTACTCAACTCTCTCTCTCTCTCACCACCCATCTCCTTTACCACATTTACCACTACTGCAAATGCCATTCCACTATCGCCACTATTACCACTGTTGCCACTCCACCTCTACAATTACCATTACTACCACCATCGCTATCACTACTACTGCTGCCACTACTACTACTATTACCTCTCCTCCACCACAACCACTCCATCTCCTCTACCACTACTACAACTTCACCACTAATCTCCTTCGCCTTTGCCATCGCCATCACCACCACCTCTTGTCCACCACTTTCACCACTACTGCCACTCACTTTCTTCTATCACAAAAAATTAGTTCTTGATTTTTAGTATAAAAAAAAAAAGGGCCACAGAAACATATTTTTCATTGAAAAAAAAAATTAACTTTATTGTAACAGAAAATATTTTTCATTAAAATATTACCCCTACTTCTACCAAAAAAAATATAAAAATAAAAATTTCATTAAAAAAAATGAAACAAATAAATTTTCAACCTTAGTAACTAAAAAAAAAAATGAAAAATAAAAAAAATGTCATTAACTACAAAAATAAAAAAATTATTTTAACAAAAATTTTTTTTTTTTTTAGCAATGATAACTCCCGTCGTAAAAAAAAAAAAAAAAAAAAGGAAAAAAAAGTTAAATGGCACCGTTTTGTTTTGTTGTTTAAATATTCATTTGTGACAAAAATAAAATAAATAAATAAATAAAAATAATATGAGGCTAACCTTTTTTTTCCCATTCCCGCTCGGTTTTCCCTCCTCAACCAAAAATCCCCGATCTCAAGAACAAAAAATCCCTAATCTCCTCTTATGGCTCTCTCTTTATCTATATATATATATCTCTCTCTCTCTCTGTGGCGTGCGGCGGCAGACTAGGGTGTGATCTTGGCCATCATCTTTTTCACTTATCATCTAAGAAACCCTAGAAGTTTTTAGTGTATTTTGGGGAAAAGAAAAGATGGGTGAAGAGGGAAAGGAGAGAGGAGTTGCCAGCGCCGATCTGCCTCAACCTCACTACGGAACCTTCTAGGGAGTTTCCAACTACCCTCCTCCTCCTCATCCTCAGCCCGCCATCGGCTTCCCTCAACCTGTTCCTCCCCCAGGCACCTCCGAACCCTACGCTAATGCGTATCAAGCCTTTCCAGGTTCCATCTCTCTCTCTCTCTCTCTCTCTCTCTCTCTCGTTGTGTGTGTGTGTGTGTTCGATTTGAGCCAGTCAACCATGTATTGACTCCTCCAGATCTAAAAAATTAAAAAGAAATTATAAAATTCTTCATATTTTTTTGACAACATTACGAACTTTTGGGATTTGATATATATGTTGGGTTTAATGTTCTGTTGTTTCCTTTTAGTTGGTGGTATTGTGATTTTATTTCATTTATTATTATTATTATTTTCTGATCAACAACAAATGGTATTGTGATTTTATGCTATGTACATGTTAACATTGCTGTTGATTTAGACAAGTGGGTTGACATTTGGTGCCTTGATGGCTTTCCCTCTCCTTGATACACTGTTTTGTATGATTAGTAATTTGCCTTTTTTTTTTTTTTTTTGTTCCTCTCAAATTTTCCTCTTCAATGGGGATGCTCTTATTACACTATCAGCTAGCAGAAGATTCAATGGTGAAGTTGGATAGAATCTGTCGGGAAGCAAATGTCACGTTGATATTTGCACACTCTTATGGCCTCACAAGGTTTGTTCGGATCAGTGTGAAGGTAATGGACCTTAAAATGTATATACATATATATTTGGGTTAAATTTATTAACTTGGCATTTTGGAAAAGTTAGTATTGGGATGGTAGTAGCTACAAAATAAAAATCGGAGGCTTAACAAGGATGAACACATTATCAAATTTTAATATTTTTTGTTTTAATTTTTTAACAATCACAGATTTCTTGTGGGCTTGTTATTTTAAAAATTTCTCTGCTCTTCCCACAAGGGTGAGGTGGGATGTCTATCAAGATTGTTTGAATTGAAAGAAACACCAAAGTAGAAATTAAGTTTAGAAGAAAATACCAGACTTGTACTTTCTGCAGAGCTGGGGGTGGTAATTCTACTTTACAAAACTCTAATGAGAAATTAATCTTGTAATGTAATTCATGTTGTTTCAGAGATGGCTATGAAAAAAAATGGAGGTGGACGAGACTCCACCTTGACCAGCATTTGAAATATGTTTGGTAAAAGTAATTCAAGGATAATTTTGTTTGGAGTTGGAAATGCTATTTTTTTTAAACCTTATTTTCCATGTTTTATCATGATTATTGTCACAAATGTGAAAAGATGTTTTAGAGATTGGTCAAACCTAATGAAGTGTTTTAGGTTTTAAAATAAAGAATTTTATTTCATTCTTGTTTTTATTATACTCTATCTAGGAGACTCTATATAGGATTCCTTTTGGGTTCAAAGTTTGTGGGATTTGGACCTACATCTTTTACTATGAAGGCAATGTCTTCCCAGTTAGATAGGCTGAAAAGTTTAGGAAGGGTGCTTGTGAAAAGTAAGTGAAAGTTGCTTTCTTTCTCTTTCTTTCTATGTATGGTGCATGTATGTGTTCTCTATTCTTTTCATTAATTTTCGCAATAGCTAGTCATTGACATGAAGATGTAATCAATATAGATTTTAGTTGTAGAAGAGTTTCATGTAATCTGCTTGTTTTAGTACCAAGGTTTAAACTATGGAGGTTCTACCCTGCCTTATGGATGAGAACTCTGCCTTGGGGAGGGAAGAAGAGGTATTGGTGGGATGGGGATAGTGTGGCTGCGGTTGGTTGTGGTTAAGTTTTAGCGTATCATTTTGTTTAGTACATTGAAAATTTTAACTTGCCAATTTTATGATGATTGTTAAACTGCTCACTGTACATAATTGGATTTATTTAATTATTCTTTTGATATCTTGTGTTGAGGAATTAATTGCATTATAGCATGTGCTTTGCACACTATAGGGAAGATTGTCTGGAAATGCCCTTGCTAGCAGGAGAGTTATTCATTACACGATGTTAATCAATATAGGGAAGATTGTCTGGAGATGCTCTATAATCTAGTTGTGTATTGGGAAAATTAAGGGGTTTCTCCTTATCCTTTTGAGGAGGTTGAAAAGAGAAGAATTGTTTATTTATTTCATCATTGATGGATTTGGTTTTGCCATTAATGGAAATTATGGTGGATGTTTTATCCCCATTTTTTTGGGTGTAAAACCATATAAATAACGATTTAGGTCAGTCTCTATAATTATGATCTCTCCCCTCCATCAATATGCAGTCACAAAGGGCATATGTATGTGTAAAGCATATGATCTGCAAGGGGCTTGTGCTATTTATGGAGTCTTGTTTGTTAATTTTCAAATGGAACTTTTGATGATATGAAAAATAGAAGTAAATATATAGTTTTCATAAACTTATTTTAGAATTTCTCTCACTGAAACCAAGAAAAAAAACAGTGGGTAGAAGAGATCCCCTATAATGGCCATGTGTTTCCAATTAGCAGTGCAATGCTTAAATTGTATTTTCCTAATCTGATACGCATGTGTTATTGTTTTACCAACAAACTTAAATGACGTGAGGAAAAGATCATAGGCTAGTACAAAGTTAGAAATTCATATGTAGCTTCGCATGTCATGCATTTGCAAGTTATTTCTTTTGTTTGTATACTTCAAGATTATATATTGTATGAGTCATAAATATTATTTCATTTTTTTTCTTCAAAAATAAAAAATAAAAAATGAAAAAAATGAGAAAATCAAAATATAACTTCTTTGTATTGGTTCCCTGAATGCTTGTAACCATACTCTTCACTGATCTCAAAAGGCCTCAAAACCTGCTCCTTGTGGCTAGTTACTTGTAACTTTCTATTTTTGTCAACTCTGTTAAGAGCCATATCTCTGTTGAATTCATGCATAGTAAACCATTATAAAGACTGGAAGGGTGTTGTGCATAATTCCATAATACTGATGGATATTTTGGATATTTGTGATTGTGTATATTAGTGATATTTTCTAGCTATGTATGTATTTGTTCTCCTAATCTGAAATTTTGGTAAGATATTGTTGAAAGCATTCACAGAATGTTTATTCTCATCTGCATCTCTTCTCAGCTTTATAGAAGGTCCTCTTTTTACCCTGCAGAGGCTTTGTGAGGTGATCACACTTGTCCATTATGAGTATCATGTTTCATTTTGTTGTACCCTGCCTAATAACTTCAACAATCTCCTAATTGGTTACTCTTGTGCCGAATTACGTGATGGTTCAAACCTTATTTGAGGTTTTGAATCAGTGGAATCCCAAATTTTATTTGTTTGTTAGTTTTGGAGATTGCCTTGTTGAGGGAAGGGCATCCTAGGGTTGTTTCATGTCGGCTTATTTTTGCTGAAACAATTGCTTACTGCTCTCTATGTTTAAATATATGTTATGCCTAGCAAATATCTGTATTTAAGTCGTATTATGTTTCCGTATGACTTATTTCATTGAACCTTCTGTGAATCAGATCCTTTTAAGTGCGAGAAGCATTTATCCAAATCTCTCAAAACTTGCTCTAGCACTAGAAAAGGTATGTAGGTGTGTTTTTTGGTTTGGCCTATTTAAAATGGCATCTTGAATTTTTTACATGCGTGAAATATTGCTGAAGTAGACAATATGTCTTCAGTAGTGTATTGACATTTGCATCTATTATTTCCTTCTGAAAAGTGAATCTTTGCTGAGGCCTGACTGCAAACAAATTTTCAAATATAGTAGAGCTACTCAAAGTCTCTTTCCTTAGAATAGCATGTTTGAACTGGATGTTTAATATCATGTATGATTTGAACAATTTTTCAGGGTCTATTAGCTAGTAAATAATTAGAAAAGCCATATATAATGCATATGTGCATATATATATAGTAGTTAATTTTTTATGTTTTTTTGTAATTAAAATATTAACACAATTATATTGTCATTAATTATTTTTATTTTGTTATTTTCAGATATTTCGGGAGTAGCAGTTTGTTTCTTATGGAATGCAGGCGTGTAAAGATTAAAATATTAACCCACGGAAGAATCATATGATGAAAACTTTTGTTTTTAATTTATGCTATTTAAATTTGTGAACAACATTATGTATGTATTATGCAACATTATGTAGTGGCATAATTTTTATTGTTATGAATTTTTATTTATGTATTGTTATGAATAGAACAACATTATGAATTTTCATCATGTGCCAATTTTTGTTTATGTATGTATTTATATTATTATGTAATTATCAGTTTTTTTTATAGTTATTTTTTATTTAATACAGGTTATTTTTATATTTTTAATAATTTTAATACAGATTTTTTTTTTTTAAAATTTTTTTTGAGACGGCAAAACAACCTGTCTCAAAAAGTAAATTGAACTAGGCTTTTTGCGACGACACCAATACTGTCGCAAAAGGTAGGGAATTGAATTGAAAAATAAGGTCTTTAGCGACGGTATCATTGCCGTCGACAATAGTCATTAACTACGAAACTTTTAGCGATGGATATTTTTGCCGTCACAAAAAATCCTTTTAGCGACGGCAATACTGTGCCATCGCAAAAAAACTCAGATTTTCCACCATTATTGGCGACAGAAATTTTCCGTCTCAAAAAAAGAATTTTCTCGTCGCAAAAACAAAGGCGACGGCACTTGCCGTCGCTAAAACCCTTTTGCAATCCCCTTTGTTGCGACCCCTACTTGCCGTTGCAAAAAGCCATTTTACCATTGCAAAAACCTTTTGAGACGGCGTTTGGGGCATTTGCGACGGCGTTTTGCCGTCGCAAAAAACAAATTTTTTTTGTAGTGATCAAGCTTTTTCCCATAGCCTCATACTTTTTTCATGACGGAGAAAATTAAGCGTGTTTAGTTTGAGTTTATTGGATTAAATTTTTTGAAAATTGAGTTTTTTAGTTTTTGTATTCTTTTGTTTTTAGTCAATGTTTTTAAAATTTTAAACATTTTTTTTACTTTTTTAGATGCACCTTAGTTAGATGTATCTAAAAAGTAAAAAATTTGTGAAAGAATATTTTAAAAAATTAATAAATACATAAAAATATAAAAAATGTACTGAATTCTTGTATTTTTTTTTGTATTTTTGGTATTTAATGAATTTTTAAAAAAAATTTTTACAATTTTTTTACTTTTTAAGTGTATTTATGTTAGGTGTGTCTAAAAAGTAAAAAAATTGCTTAAAATATTAAAAAAATTCAGTAAAAATAAAAAAACACGGAATATAAGAATGTAGAATTTTCTGAAAAGTGTTTTCTGAAAAATGAAAATAAGCAAGCTGATTAGTTTGATTTTTTAAAAATTACTTTTAAATGAATTGTCATTTATGTTTAATGAAGACAAACGAAAACCTATTTAAAAATAATTTTTGACAATTACAACCAAATAAAACCTAGGTTTTGCAATTTTGGTAACATTGTCAAATTTTTTCTTTTCTGTAATAAAAAATAAAAAATATGTTTGTATAATTAATTTAATGTACATATAAATATTTTAAAAATAAATAAAAAGTAAAATATTATAAACCTCAAACAATATATTAAATTTTCTTCTAAATCTAGCGTGACACCATACAAACCCACGTGTGTATGTGAGAGGTTTAATCGCTAACTATAGAGATCAGACAAAGATGGGATTAACCAGAAGTTAAAAAAATGAGAGATTGAAAAGTTGTTTAAAAAAAAACAGTTTTTTTTTTTTTTTTTTTTTTGAATTTTTTTGAATCAATTTCACATTTCTCAGAATAAAAGTAGTATATTAAATATTTTTTGGTTACCAATTAAAAAATAACAATTAATACAAAAATTAGGAAAACAAATTGTTAGCTAAAGATAAAGAGGCATTAACCCAATCCACACACAAACAAACACGCCCACAGACGCTAGAACATGCCCACAGAACTCAAACACTGCAGTAGATTCTGTCTCCTCGCTCACTCACTTCTAAGCTCTGGTGTCAACTTGGAGAGAAGTTATTTGGTGGTCGTGCGGTACAGCCATGTAATATCCTAGATTGGTTATAATGGATAGACAGAGTATGATCTACAATTTTATGTTGAGAAATTAAAAAATATAAAAGAATATATTAATTTGTAATTGATTAAAAATATGACCACCTAATATCTAAAGTCAACAAATAATTTTTCCTACTGGCCTATCTACTTATACTTTAGCTTTCGAATATTATCGAGTTTCCCAATGTACTTTGGTCATGTTTGTTTGGGTGGACATAACCTTGGGATTGGACTAATAGTCCAATAAAATTATTAATCCGATATTTGGTTAAACAATTAAAGTACGGACTAATTATTTTAAACTTGACTATTAGTTAAGATAGGACACATAATCCAACGAATTCGTAGTCCTAAGACTATTAGTCATGGGAATGCTAATCCAGTCCGTCCAAACAAACATGGCCTTTATGTATATTCCCTAACTTTACATCTCTTATAAATTTTTTCATTTACATATCCTTCAGGATGGTGATGATGCTTCAAAATGATTAAATAATTCACGTTTTATAACTTCATTTTTTTTTCTTGCTACATCCTTGCTCCTTTAATATGAAGCTATTGAAAATTATAGAATTTGATGACTATGATTGATGGCCCGTCTATGTAATCGAAGACCCTTATTGATATAGTTAACATTTAAATTAATCACGTTATGCTTGTTGAATCTTCAATTTATTAATTTATGTTACTGTTGGCTTTTTGATTTTCGAAAGTTATTTTTGTAATTGTGAGCGTGCCAGTAAGGATTAATCAGTCTTTACAGAAAATTAATTACCAACCAATTATCAGATGATTGTGTTTTAGTTCTTTCAGCCTTAATGAAGAGGACTTTTACTGGTGACTTAATTTAGGAGAATTAAACAAAATAACAATTAAATGAAGAACAATTGAAATATTTCATAAAAATGAAAAAACTTACAATGATCCAAATTCAGTATCGTAGAGGTTTGCAGCAACAATTTATTTGAAACTACTCTTATAAATGAAATGCAGTGCAGGAATTTTAAAGTGCAGAAATGTAAAAAACAGGAAATGTAAAACTGGAAAGGAAATAAAGTAGAATAAGATTGGTTTTTTGGATCTGAGTCTGAGGCGTTTTTCTGGGGCTTTCTCTGCTATTTATACTTCGCAAGGATGACCATCGAACTGCATTTCCAACCGTCGAACTGCTCCTCCATGATCGCTGATCATGTTGCTTTATAATTAGCTCCACTATGCCATCACTTGCAGTTAGGCTTCCCTCCTAATTTTGAATTTAAATTTGAGTAACTGTTGAAGTCACATCACTTTGCATCTCTTTGCTGATCCAATGCTACTCAGATCTTGTAATAACCAATACTAACTGCCACGTGTACGATTATGATTGAAGACTTGAATAGTCTTCCTGTATTACCCTTATTCTGTCACGTGTCGAATTGTAATTGGCTTATACAAAATATGTAGCCAACATTACCCCCTGCACTAATATACCCAATACTTGGTGATATTAGTGGATCAAGATCTTTTATCCACGTCTTAGAACATGCATGGGCTTTGCATTCTTCCAGAAATGCAACCGTCATTCATCATTTGCATTAAACTCTTTTTTAATCTTTTGAGCACCCCCATCACCTTAGTATTCGAACAGACTAATACATTTTTTATGGCCAAATCAATTTTCTCTTCTATTGATCGAGCACACGAAGAGTCATCTAATGATACTGTTCTTTATCGAAAGAACCTCCATGCATTAATTAGCCACCTTTACCCACCTTTTTATATTCAAGTCATGGAAGCCTTTGCAAATTATCAACCCTTGGACTTTGAACACATTGCCCTTAATCCTTTTGATTCAGAAGGTTACAAACATGGACATGGAAAGCTCTTCTTCTGATTCACCCTTAGACTACGAACAAACTGCCCTCAATCCTTTGATTCAGAAAGTTACAAATATGGACATGGGAAGTTCTTCTTCACAATCCTCTGCATGGGATAAGACTGTGGCTTCTTCTTTCTCTAGGGCTTTTGACTGGGCAAGCTAGTCGAAACCTGAGGCCTGTGATTTAAGGGAGCGAATTAACCATCATTTTGTCGAGTTCACTGACCCTTTAGAATATCTTACCTATGCGCGAATCTCGGTAGTTTATCCTTACGTGTCCATTGACCACCGACGCAGTTTAGAGGACAATCTGCTTGTAGCATGGTACACATCCTCCATGCCTACAAAGATAGTGCACGCTACCCGACGCCCAGAAAAGGCACAAGGATACAACCCATCATTCTTAGCCTAGAAGGTGAAACTTTGCTCTTCTGACTGGCTTGATTATATTAATGCCCTTGTTCCTTCTGTCCTCGCTCCTTCTCCCGAAATGGAAGCTTCTATACCTCCTCCTTCGCCAAACTCTTGTTGGACAGAGAGACTGAGGCTTGCTCTCTCTGCGGATAAGGTCTTTTCTCCTTACAAGCCTTCATCTTCCCCTTCTTCAACTGAGCGAAAGCAAGCCCAACTTCTGCTTGCGGCCTTCTCTCACTTGTCTTTCAATGTTCTTAAGGACGATGTTCCTCTCAAGAACCTTCGATGGGCTTATGATATTTTGACTCGGGGTCATGTCATCAACTCCCTCGCCCAAGTAGAGCTTCACATGTTTTTGGACCAACTCCCATTGCTTCTTCACTGGCATTGGATTTTTGTGGCCACCACTCAATCTTTAGCCCAACTCTCATCCCTTCGACTTCATGCTTAGCACGAAGCAGAGAACCTCATCAAAGAATTCGATGACTTCAAGAATAAAGACTCTGCGTACTGGGATGACTTGGATATGGACGAGTTGGAACAAGGATTGAGAGAAACAGCGTTCGAAATAAAGGCTGAAGAGCTCTTTTATGAAGTGAGAAGACATCAACTTCAGCAGCCAATCCTAGAAGAAATAGATGATAGAATAAAGAAAGAACAGAAATTCATTGATCACAGTTGGACCAAATTTCATGATCTTGTTATTTACTCTATTCCTTACTTTTATAAACTTGAATTTGTGCCCAAAGAGGGCCATTCGATATAATTGCTGTTGCTTTAATACAACTAAGACTTTTCTCTTTATTTGGCATTATTTGATCTTGTCCCCGTTTGTCTTTAAAAGCAAATTTAGGGCTTCGAACTGAACAATCCTATCTTTCGAATCCAGATTCAATCGTTTTAAATGAAACACTAAAAAACCAACATGAACTTTTCCAATTTATGGATTACAGTTGACAATTTTTGCTGATTTTCATTTAGAATCAGTGCTTCGAATTTAACAATCTTGCCCCTTAAAGCTTGTTTTAATCATAACTAAAATATGGTCATGGTTAATATGACCAATAAGTTTTAGATTGACCATTTTTGCTTTGAACAACAGTCCATACTTTCAAAAAATATAGAAACCCCTTTTGAGGGCTGCACTGTTTTAGTCCAAAAAGACAGTCCTTTCTGTATATATAAACCAACTATTGGTTTTGATGTTTCGAACACCAATTCCCATCCTCAAGGGGTATTAAGTTTTGCTTCGAAGGACATTACTCTCATTAAGAAACCTAAAACAGGTCTTTAATCCCTTTGAAGTAAACAAATACTTGTGCATTCATACATCCTTAGGAATAGAATGTGCTTCGAAGCCGGCTTCTTAGTTTCGAAGCCATTGTTATTTGACTTTTGGTGCCAAAATCTAGTTTCGAAGCCAAATATTTTATTTCGAAGCTGGCATCAACATGTGGGATGTGTTTTTCCCTCCAAAAGTATCAATATTGAAGGAAACTCTTCGTATCTGTACCTTTAGTACTTTACGAATTACACGATATATTTCCCAGACACAAAGGTTTTTAAAACCCTTTTATTTCGTGTTCTGAAATCACTCGCTCGTTTAACACACAAACCCTTTATCTCTACTGACCTTCCACTTCTCTCTACTCCCTTTCCCAACTTCATCCTCTGAGAAAGCTTTCAATCAATGGCTTTTTCTTCATTGAAAGTACCATTTGTAGAGCGCGCGAGCCTGTCTGTAACCCTGAAAAGGATCATTGTGGCAGAATGTGAAAAGTACAAGGCTGGTGAGAAAAGCGCCATCGACGGACGCATCTTCATCCCTCGATGTCATGAGCAACAGGACTATGTGCTTGGGCCTATCTTCAAGGAGATTCTTACTAAGCTTCCAGCGTTATATCCACGTCTAGAAGACCATTGTCTCCTTTACGAAGGTAGTCTTGACTGGGGAACCTGGAGGATGAACCGTCTCCATCGATGCTGGCCCACGGTAAGATCGGAGTGGCAAGAATGGTATGATCGGGTTGTCCCTAATAGAACTTTGGACCTTCAAGAGCTCTGCCTTCTCGATTTCCTCCAACTATCCAGGTTTACTATCTCAGACGACCCTTTCTTAATTCTTGCTGCCTTTTGCTTCTAGAATTCTGCCTTTAATTTCTTCCAATTCAGATGTGGGATGAAGGCCCCTACTATTCTTGATATTTGCCATCTATTAGGATTGTCCCCCATTGGTACCCCCATTGGACCAGATTATCCTAACCTACTAACCTGACCTACCAATCCCCTTTTCCCTCCCCTCCCTTAACTCATCCTACAGTGACTTTGTCAAGGCTGAGAATAGAAGGGAGGGCCCTGTAACTGATAGGGAATTCTTTTCTTTCATACTATATTGGCTTTGCAAATTCCTTTTCTAAGGGAATTCTTCTCAAAGGAAGGGCCCTATAACTGATAGGGAATTCTTCTCAAAGAATCATGCCTGAATTTGTCCCTCTTGCCAAAGCCCTTGTCCTACAGAAAAAGGTGGCCTTAGTTCCATACGTTCTAGGCCATATATATAGAGCTTGTTCTCTTTTTTGTGAGAAACCCTTGGATGCCAATCAAAGGGGTCCATTTTGGATACTTTAGCTTTGGCTTTTTGCTTATTTTGCTGAGCTACAATCTAAGTGTCTTAAATTTTTTGAGCCAAACCCTCTTACTCATGGCATGAGGCTAGCCAATGCTTCACTTTATCCTTCTACCTTTGCTTTTTACTTCTCTTTCTTCCACCAGCTTCCAGCTTCCTTTCCTTCTTACAACTTTCGTTCCTTTGAACCCATTACTATTGGCCCATCTTGGTTGAAGAATTTTCTAAGTAATAGGCTCTGTGCTTCACCTCCTTACAAGGATACATGGGCTTCTATTCTGATCCCCAGAGAGTTATTTATTGGGACTATGAACCCCAGAGCCTACAAATGCATTGCTGAGCCTTATTGTCCTCCTTAATTTGCTAGAAAATTTGGCTTCTCACAAGGGGTCCCAATACTTCTCTGCAGTAACACTAACCTAAGTCTTACTAGCAGGGATTTAAAGGTTCGAAGGTCCAGACTAGAAGAGGCAACTTCTAAGTTTATACAGGACTTGATCGAATTTGAATATATCCCTTTCATTCCTCAAGGTAACCTGTTGAAGAGATACTAAAACTGGTGGGTAACCAATATGGAAGTATACTTGGCCATTGCTCCTCAAGAATTATTAATGGTGCTGGATGTGCCCCAATCCAAGCCTAAAGAAGCCGGAGTTGTCACTTCTTCCACTACTTTTACCACTTCAGTTTCTGTGCCTGCCACCACACAGAGAAGAACTCATTTCTGAGGAATCTGAATCCCAGATTGAAGAGAGAGAAATTGAGAAGGAGCAGGCAATACCAATACAGAGAAAAAAGAAAAGGAAGATGACTGTCTCCCTTTCTGATTTGGTCGAAGACCCTATTCATGAGGCAAAGAAATGAAGCGATGAAGCAGAACATTCTAAGGCCATAATTGTTTTTCAGATAGCTGAAAAAAAATGGCAGCAACAACTGTTAAGAGATGAAGCTTCTCCTACTGTTGCAATCCAAAGAGAAACTGCAAGGAGGTAGCATATTGCTGAGCACTATTCTCTTCACAGCCCCCCCATTGTTGCTACTACTTCTGAAACAAGTAACTTCTTTCATGTCTCTATTCTTTTCCCTTGTCAATTTCTTGATATTGAAACTTGATATTACTTTGTACTTCTTCTTTTACAGCAACAACTACTGAGCCTATTCTTCCAATAAGGACTCCCTCAGTTTCAGTTGAAGTGGAACAAACTCGAGATGTGGAGACCATTCAAATAATTCTGCCACTTCCAGGCCCTATGTTTTCTATACCCTTCCTAAGGCCAAGTATTCCTGCTCATTTTCCTTCTGGCCTAACCCCATATCTCCCTTATTTGTCTTTTGATTTTTCTCAATTTAGTTCTCTTTTTAGCCTTACTTTTCCTTCCCCTCCTAAGGAAACTCCAGCTACTACTTCCTCTTTGATGGTAGCTGATTCTTCTATAGAGGGTACTAGTAGCTCTCCAACTCATGATTTATCACCTCTACCTAGTTCCAGCCCCTCTTCCCGCGACTTATTGGTAGCTAGAACTATAGAGACTGTTAAAGATGCTCCACCCATTTCTCATATTCCTATGCAGTGCTTCGTGCCTTCCATCAAAGCTCTTTCTGCACCTTTCATGTCCACGGACAAGGTAAACATCTTTGAAGCAAGACTAGCCAGTCTCTTCGACATGCCTTCTACCTCTCCAATGGCCAGTAATGAGATTGAGCCATTAGTTTTGACTGATTCCCTACTAGAAATTTTTGAGAGCCCTTTCTCTAGTACTAAGCCTTCTTCACCTCTGATGGACTTGGACAGCTGTCTGGAGCTGTTGATATCCTTTTCGAGGATTCCTTTCAAGGTCTTAGAGATACTTATAATGAGAAATGACTTCCTTCAATGCTGCAAAATTGTTGAGCAATCCGGCATAAATGTCTCAAGTCATTTATCTCACTGTAATAACCCCGACCTCCGATTAATGTTAAACCATGATTATTTATGCCTAACAGTAATTTAGAAGGAATCCGAAATTAAAGTGCATATGTATTGCATTATCTTTGTGTTTTTATCTGTTTGCCATAAAATGACCTGTTCATGTTTTGACTTTGAACTGCGAATTGAAAGCCTTATCGGTGATCGATTCAGAAATTGATTAATGGTTTATGCTAATTAGAATTTATGTGATTTTATGGTAAATTTAGGTGAAATTTGATTTGGTATGATTAAATTAGATTATATAATGCTAAATTACATTAGTTCAAGTTAATTGCCTAATTGCCACTTAGTGGGCCACTTCTAGGAGCCTTGTTTGGAACTTATTGTACATCATTCTATCATCAATTTCTTGACCAAACCGTGGGAGAGAGCTAGAGATAGGAGAAATTTTGTGTCACGCCCCAAACCCGCCCCGAGAGGTTTGGTGACGAGACCGGCCAGTAATCCTAGGTTACCACAGGCCTTCCTATACATAACATAAATAAAATGGGGCTCGCGGAAGCACATGCAAAAACTATAGTCCAAGAGCTGTGCATTTATATGAACAAGTGTATATACATGCCAAAAATGATAGTTACATAACATGAGTACAAGTCACAAAGAACAAAAGACAAAACTCTCCCACGGCCTTCCAGGCCTAGCCCCAGCTCGGAGTCACTCAAAACTTCTGGTTAGGCTTCAAAACGGCGGTTCAGCTCGAGGCTCCGCCTAGGCTTGGCTACCTGAATGCTCACCTATAATACATAAATACAAACAATGAGCTAAAGCTCAGCAAGTAACATTTAAGTAAAGGGTTAGTGAACGAATACCAACATTCTAGATACAGTTATAAACAGTCAACAGTCATTAATGGCATAATCCACAGAACCTTTCATAACAGTCAATCCTTTAACAGTCAACAGTCTACGAGATCTCGTGACTGGCCATGGGCCTTCATCTTCATGCCCTAACCCATGACTGATCAGATCATGAGTCTGCATGTTCATGTCGCACCCATGACCTAACTATCCATGGACGCCATGCTAGATTTGCAAATAAGGACATTCGTTCACAGATTAAAATCACCTTTCAAACATATCATATCATAACGTATCACTTTGAACATACTTTCATAAGAACATATCATTTACAGAAATGTTACTTACAGTGGGTTTCCAAAACCGGTTGCACGGTCTTCGAGGTTTGTCCTGCAATTAACATTATAAAACATTTCTTAACATTCATTACCATCATACATTAAATCATTCTTGCCTCTCTTTCTTTCCTTCACTTTAATTCATGCCATAACATTCATTCTTTACTTCATTTCATGTTCATAAGATGCTAAATGATGCAATTAACATGATAAAATCAAGTATACAACTTCCCCAAAAAGTTCCTGAAATAAGCCTTCCCGCTCGAGCGCCACTTTTTCCGCTCGAGCGGACTGTAAAATGTCCAAAACTGCTGGGAGGTCGATTTCTACGCTCGAGCGGGATCCTCTCCGCTCGAACGGACCCTGTGAAAGTCTGAAATTCTGGTTCTTCTTCTACACTTCATCCTTTCTTTGAAAAATCCATCTCAAATACATGAATACCAAGTTCCAACACACTTGAGAATTCACTTGAATTAAACATTATAACTTCAATTCAAAACCCATATGAACCATAAACAAGATCAAACTCATGAACTAAGTTGAAGAACCATGAACATACACATTTAAGCTTCATTTCATACTTCCATGGAGGTTCTTCCTCAAACATGAAAAATAGACATGATTCATACCATTTTAAGCCATAACTTTGAGTTCACTGCTAGATGCCAAGGATCAACAAGTAATTTCATGAAAAGCTTACCTTGATTCTTTGATTTGGAGGAACTCAACTTGATTCCCCTTTTTCTTCTCTTCTTCCTCCCTTGAATCTCTCTTCCACGAATTCTTCTCTCTCTCTCTCTTCTAGATTTTTCTTATTTGAGTCTAAATGGTCAACATCCTTATCTCATAAGTCATATATATTAAATAAACCAATTAAACCAAAACACCCAAGCCAAACAAGCTTTACGAATCAGACGAAATTCAGTCTTCAATTTATTGTTCCACATGGTTCTAAAAATTCCCGGTACCACATAGGCATGTTCAATTTCATTTTCTGAAGCCATTACGGTTGTCAATTTAAGTCCCAAAGTCATAATTCCAACAGATATTTTGCTAATTCAAACAGATAATCTTTAATTAAATCATATAAATGCATAAGTAATTTACTGATAATTGTGACACACGGTTCCGGGGCATTACATTTTGGTTTCAACAAAATTCCTTGGAGAATTGGAAGAATTGAAGAGTAGTTTGCATATTTGAGCTTCTAGGCTTGGAATTCAAGACCTAAGGTAGAAGAATCATCTTCTTGATTGTGAATTTAAGATTAATTCATGCATGGTTCATGAGACATTAGTGATTTAAGTCATGAATTGGTTGAAAATGTTGAATTGAGACTTAAATCATGCATGCATGTTCATATCTTAGCATTTTGAAGTGTCTTCATAGAAGTTCTTGCATGCAAGCCCATATTCTAGCCTTTGTCCATGAATTCATCATGATTTTGAGCTTAATCTTACATTTGGTCATGTTTTAGAGCATTGGATTTAAAATGAACACTTGCATGTTAAGCTCTTGTTTTGTTCTTGAAGTTCTACTTGTAATTGTGTTCAATTGACTCACCCTTGCGCTTTGATTTTACAAATTGATCTTTGAAACATCTTATACTATGAGTTTACAAGTGTTTTCCAGAAAATGGGCCCAAAGGGTTGAGATTTGAGGTGTTGAATGCTTGGTTTGAGCTTGGGAGGCAAATCTGAAAATTCCAGAATTTGGCTTCTTCGCTTAAGCGAAGGATTCCACGCTCGAGCGACCATCGTTTGTTCAGAGCTTCGCTCGAGTGGAGTAATGGTGGCTCGAGCATAAATTGCAAGCTCTTAGGTTTTTGGTGCACGCAGACGCATGCTTGAGCGACGAGACCTACGCTTGAGCGAAGAGCTGTGTCTCACGCTCAAGCGTAAAATTTCAACAACCAGTACTTTTGCATTTTTACAGACCGCTCGAGCGAAGGATTCTACACTCGAGCGACCCCTCTGTTTTGACAATCTCGCTCCAGCGAAGAAGGCCTCGCTCGAGCAAGACCCATGTTTTCAACAAGTTTTGAAAAATGTTTTCCAAGACATTTTTGCATTTTCATTCCATCTTAGGCATTCCTAGGCCTTGATTAAGACTCCATAGTGAGGATTTAAGGTTAGAAACACACTAAGAACCAACGACGTAAGTTTTGTGCAATTAGAATGTGTATTTCAAGTGTGTGTCCGTTATGTGTTATGTAGGTCACGTGCCGCGTATCGTGTGATCAATATGCTCCGTCTGCTGTTTCAAGGCCCACTGTGAGTAATAACTTAGTAAAGTTATGTTCAACTGTACCTATTTTCTGTGTGATAAAACAAGATCTGTTTTCCGAAATGATATGTTCTGTACAAGGAATGATTGTTCAATTTCTAATATGTGTTCGTGACATCCTTAGCATCATGTGATATCTGTTAGCTGCTACCCGGTATTGGAGGTTCCTTTACGGAACTTATTTCTGTCTGGACTCATTACCGTCTGGGAGGCCTGTCACGAGGCTTAGCTTCGTTACATTGCGGATCCGGAGGTTCCTTTATGGAACTGGTTATTCGTAACCTCACGTGTATACGTTACGCTACGCTACATTAATGCTAATGGATGTATCACGTAAACTTAATGATGACTTATGATTTCTGTCTGTATATGGTCTGGACAAATGATGAATTTGATACAAATCTGAATTATGATTTTTGAATCTGTACGAACTCATTCATTGAAACCCTTTACTCTATTATTATTCACTGGGCTTTCGCATACAGTTTATATTATGTATGTAGGTGAGCCGGCACATGACCAGGGCCAGAGTTGACGGCCTTCTGTTATGTTTTTGTCAGCCAACTGTTGTGCCTCCCGAGGAGGTTCCAAACGAAGCCTAATGCCATGGCATTTTTTTGTATTCATGCTAGTCTTTGTGTATGCTCTGTAAAGTCAGGTCTTGAGAAGTACATTCTGTAAATACCTTGTAAATATTGTGTATCTGGATTGGCATGTTTATGTATATATAAATAAGTTTTGAAATGTTCTGTCCCATGTACGTTATCATAGCTCATTGGACCTTGTCTATTTTGTATTATTGCTTCCGCAGCTCCTTATTATTTGCTAATCTGTTCAAAGGCCTTTGGTAATCCACGGATTACTGGCTAGTTACGGTGCTAAACCTACAGGGGCAGGTTTGGGTCGTGACACTTAGGCAGCAGCCACTATTGACTTTTACATCAACATTTGCTATGCTGCCAAGGCTGCAAAGGAGAACTTGGTTAGAGACCAGAGCTTTGTTTCCAAAGTACATACTGAAGTATCAGAGTTAAAGGAACAACATTTCTCTGTTTCCCAATTTCGAACTCAACTACCGGATAAGAAAGCTCAACTTGAGGAGGAGCTATTTGCAGTCAATCAGGCTTTAGTCTGAACTGACACCACGTTACTGATTACCAATCAAGGACTGGCCGATCGAAAGCAAGAAATGACCACAGCTATCCAGTTATTTTTATCATTTAAGAATAGAACATCTGTTGTAAAAGAACAACTGAGGCATTGTATTGATTTTTGGGCCAATTTATGGCAAAATGTATTCAACTCTTTATGCAAAAGCAAATTCTTATTTATCATTTGAATATTCTTATACTCTTTTACTTAGCATTTATTCTATTCCTTGTGTTTCCCAAATGGTTAGAAAATAAGACTTCAAATATCTACCATTAATCTTTTTGGGATGTACATACCCATTTAAATTTCTCAAATGGTATGCTCCAAAAGGTCGGACTCTATGAACTTGATATGGTCTTTCCCAATTAGGTGACCATTTGCCAAACTTATGGCTTTTAATCCCTATTGGGAGTATTTTCTTCCATACCAAATCACCTTCATAAAAACCAATGTGTTTGACTTTTTTATTATAATTTTTGGCTGCTTTTTTTTTTTGAAAAAGAATGCTATTTAATGCCAGAATCCTAGCTTTACCTATACTTTCTAACTCCAAGCGCATACTCTGATGGTATTGCTCAAGATCTAACTGGTCTTGGCATCTTACCCTCAAGGACTTAACATTAATTTTCACAGGTAACACTGCATCATGCCCACATACTAAGGTATAAGGAGTGACTCATGTGCTTGACCTTGGGGAAGTTCTATAAGCCCACAATACATCCAACAATAAGTTATGCTAATCCCTAGGATTGTCTTCTACAACCTTTTATATTCCTTTTTTCAAGGATTTATTGGATGATTCAGCTTGATCATTGGCTTGTACATAATAGGGGGTGGGATTAACAAGGCTAATTTCAAACTCTGCCACAAAAGACTTTACCATTTTCCTATTGAATACTGTCCCATTATTAACAGTTATAGTCTGTGGGATACCAAATCTATGGATTAAATCCTTAATGAATCCAATGACCTCAGTTTGGTCTACAGCTTTGTATGGCTTAGCTTCGACCCACTTAGTGAAGTAATCAGTGGCCACTAAAATGAAACAATGATGCTTCGAAGAGGGTGGGTGTATTTTTCCCATCATATCCATGGCCCATCCTCTAAATGGCCAAGGCTTCACTACTGCATGCAGGTCAGTTATAGGCACATGCCTTATTGTGCCATGCTTTTGACATGCCTGGCAACCTCTTGCATACTTTATGCGGTCTTTAAGGATAGTTGGCCAATAGTAGGAATGCCTTCGAAGCAACCATCTCATCTTCACACTAGGCTGATGAACACCACAGATGCCTTCATGAACCTCAACCATAGCTTTCAATGCTTCTTTTGGGCTTAAACATTCCAGTAACAAACCATCTCCTCCTCTTTTGTACAGAGCATTACCATACATCATGTATTACATAGATTGCAATTTAATTTTTCTGCTGGCTTTCGAAGATGAGCCAGCCTGATATTGCATTATTGAATGCCTCCAATCTTGTTCTTGTAAGTCATTATGATTGACTTCTAGGACCACATTCTTTTTATTTAAGGGTGGTATTAATTTTTGATATGTTGTTTGGCTTATGTCCCTTTAAGCATTATCCTTTCTTTTGAAATTCGAAACTTTTTTAGCCACATCATTAGCTCTATTATTCAAGAATCTTGGGACATGAGTTACATTTACTATTTGAAATTGAGAAAGCATATATAATGCAACAACATAGTATGGCAACATGCTTATACTTTGACATTTGAAAATCCCTTTCACTTGGTTAACCACCAATTGAGAATCTCCAAATATGTCAACTGTATGAACTTGTAATCCAATAAGAATTTTCAGTCTCACTATTAAGGCTTCATATTCAGCTTGATTATTAGAACAAGTAATTTCATCCACTCTGAAACCATGTGTGATTTCTACTCCTTGTGGTGACTTAATCACTATACTAATTCCAATTAGGCCATTGGCTTTTGATCCATCGAACCACATTTGTCATGGCTCAACACTAGCCATACCAAGTTCCATTATCTCTTGACTTTCTGTTTGAGATGGATGGTCTGCCAAAAAATTAGCTAAAACTTGTCCTTTTACTGCCTTTTGGGGAACATATTCTAAATGAAATTCTAATAAGGCTAGTATCCATTTGCCAATTCTTCCCCTCAACATAGGTCTAGATAACATATACTTAACCAAATCTGTGGTTGCAATTACCAAGACAGTTGTAGGCAAAAGATAATATCTTAATTTCATTGCAGCAAAATACAATGCAACGCACAACTTTTCAACAGCTGAGTATTTACATTCACAAGAATTTAGAAACACACTAAGGTAATAAACAGCTTGCTCCTTGCCTTCTTCATTGTCTTGGGCTAAGAAAGCTCCCAATGAATCTTCTACTGCAGCTATGTATAACTTCAAGGGCTTATCACCCTTTGGTGGCATCAGCACTGGAGGGTTGGCCAAGTAGGCTTTGATTCTTTCGAAAGTAATTTGATGCTCTGTTGTCCACACAAATTCCTCTTCATCTTTTAGCCTTAATAAGGAAGAAAATACTTTAGTTTTTCCTGCAGTATTAGAAATGAATCTTCGAAGAAAATTAACCTGTCAAAGGAACTTTTGTAATTCTTTCTTACTTGATGGAGACCTGGCTTCAATGATGGCTTTGGCTTTATTCTGATCAATCTGTATTTCTTTCTTGTGTACTACATAGCCCAAGAAGTTTCCAGATGATACGCCAAAAGCACACTTAAGAGGATTGAGTTTCAACTTGAACTTTCTCATTCTTTCAAAAGCTGCTTCTAAGTGAAACAGATGCTCCTCCATGGATTAGGATTTAACTACAATATCATCAATATAACACTCTAAATACCCTCCAATGAGGTCATGAAAGATAGTGTTCATAGCCCTCTGATATGTAGCCCCAGCATTCTTCAAACCAAATGGCATTTTAACCCATTCGAAGGTGCCAATATTCCTAGGACATCTGAATGCCGTCTTGTGGACATCCTCCTCTGCAATGCAGATTTGGTTATAACCAGAGTGCCCATTCATCATTGATAAAATTTGATGCCCTGCTGAACTGTCTACCAACAAATCTACTATAGGCATAGGATACTCATCTTTTGGAGTTGCTAGATTTAAGTTTTTGAAATTAATGTATATCCTCATTTTATCATTCTTCTTAACTACAGACATAATATTGGATAGCCATTCAACATACCTGGCTATCCTAATAAAACCTGACTTGAGTAGTCTAAGAATTTCCTCTTTAACTTTCTGAATCACTTCTGGACTCATTCTTCTTGGTTTTTGCTTGTATGGCTTAAAATTAGGCCTCATAGGGAGCCTATGTTCTACTAATGACCTATCCAATCCTGGTAGTTCATTATAAGACCATGCAAAACAATCTTTATATTTTTTCAGAACAACCAACAACTAGTCCTTGTCCAGAGTATTCAAACAAGCACTTATATATGTGGGCTGTTGTATAGAACCTTCTCCTAAATTTACTTCTTCTAAAGGGTCTTGTGTCTGAGAACTTACTGAAACTTCTTCTTTGATTTCTTCTGCCTTCGAAGCAATCTTCTTGCTTTGTTCTGCTCCCAGGTTCCTTAATTCAACATCTTTACCCTCCTCTTCATAGACAAAGTCTGTTCATAAGGCTTCTTCTTCCTGTATCTCCTGGACTTTTGTTTTAATGTCCAATGCACAGTATTTATCAAGGGCCAAAACTCGGCTTTATTCTTTGCTCTTCATGCGACCAATTATCATGGCTTCTTTCTCTTGCTCTTGCACTTTCTGGACTATTGATTTTACATCCAATATTAAGAACTTAATTAGAGCCAAAGAATTGGCTCCTTGGGCTTTATTTCTTTGCCTACAACTAGGCATCATTGTTATCCTTAACGACAACCTCTTCATCAGCACTCTCCTGGACTAAGTGCTTCAGGTGTGTCACTTCCTCATCAGCCGTCACTTCGGCTGAGCCATCAGGTTTTCTCAGTATACTGAGTGGTGTCACTCCCTCAATATACAATTTAGCCTCTGCGAAGTCTGCACAGGCTATGAAGGGTTAAGGATCTGCATCAATTTCCTCTGTCTCTCCATTGTCCAAGGCCATAATTATTTTCTAATGCAAAGAGGAAGGCACACACGTGTTAGTGTGAATCCAATCTCTACCAAGTAAAGCATTGTACTTAGCATTGCTGTCGGTAACGAAGAATGCCGTCATGCAGTCCCTGGTTCCCACGCTCAGGTTGATGGGCAGAATTCCCTGAGCCATCTGTTTGTCTCTAGCGAAGCCAACAATGGTTGTGTTGGTGGGGATTAACCTAGGGTTTGTTTTTCCTAGTTTCTTCAAGGAAGATTTCGGTAGTAAGTTCACTGCTGCCCCATTATCCACCAAGACTCGGTTTAATTGTATCCCATCGAAGAAGGCCCTGATATACAAAGGCTTGACATGTTGTGTCATAGAGTTCGAGGGATACTCAAAAGGATATGAGAGGTTGATACTCACCTCTTCTTCACTCTCGTATTCAGTTTTCATTGGGGTAGCCATTTCGGATTCATCTTGCACCATACTCACTTGTGAGTTTTCACTAGAGACTGGAATTGGGTCCATTTCTTGACCCTCCTGGTTCTCATCTCCAGCTTGGAATTCACGCGGTAGTATGTGTACCATATTCTCGACTTTGGAGAAGCGAGCCAAATTGGATAGTGGTAGGTACTGTTTCTCCTCTTAGCCACCTTGTTCAGTTACTTCAGAAGCATCTTCCATGCTGCTGTAGACACCCCATTTTTGACCGACCTTAAGACTCAGACGTCACCGATTGAGCGCTTGGTGATGTTTCATACTGTGCTCGTTCAGAAGTCTCAGAGTCGCGGCCGTGCGCCCTGCCTCCGGACTTTCGAACTCTCTTCTGTGCCTTGCCTCGGTTTGCGAACCAGACTCAGTTTTCTCTATTTTCTTTCAGGAAGAGTGGTCTGTAGGCTATCTCTCGGTGGCCGTGGGCTACATTTCGCCGTAGGCCATTTTGCCATTCGAGCGGTTCCCGATTTTCGGAGCCGTCAGGCCGTGTGCCTCGGCTCGGGACCGCCCAACCATCTCCGATTTCTTCGGTTTTTGGCATGCATCTCATTTACTCTATACCGAGGGACACTGGGGTCTCAGATACCCACTTCGTGGCCGAACGCCACTTTCGGTGCTTACAGCCCATTTTGGGACCGGCTGCGTGATTTGGGCCCTGAGCATTCATTTTGCATCGGTTTTTGTTCATTTTCGGCGAGTACCTCTGTTTTATCATACCGAGGGACACTGGGGTCTCAGATACCCACTTCGTGGCTGAACGCCACTTTCGGTGCTTACAGCCCATTTTCGGGACCCCGAACTACGTGATTTGGGCCCCGAGCATTCATTTTGCATTAGTTTTTGTTCAATTTTGGCAGGTACCTCTGTTTTAGCACCAGGAAGATCACTGGAGGGTGGGAGGACAGCAATTGTCTCAGAAAACCAGTTTCGCTCCTCCGGCGTCCGTTTTGCTCACTTCCGGGCTAATGTTGAACACCTAGGATATTTTCTTGAGCGAGACTATATATTTGTGATGAGGGACATGGGAGGACCCTAAAAGTGGTGGTCGGCCAAGAATTGTTATTTTCATTTTGAGCCTCTCTTTCAAGTTGAATGTTGTGCCTCCTGTTTGAGTTGCCAAATTCCAACCATGGGGTCTTGTTCTACACACTGGAGGACACCAAAATATGGTGGCCATTAATTGTTCACTTCATTTTTGGCCATGGCCGGTAGGCCATGGTGGCTGGCCGACGATTGGGGTGGCCGGCCGCCATCTTCCGAGAAAAGCACTGGCCTACTTCTGCTTTTGACCACTTCTGTTGTCAAATTGTTTTTCGAAATATCTTTTGCCTCCGAGGGATATTTTGGGAGGGAAAGCTTGGATGCATTTCCCTCCCTTTTACACCCCTTTCTTGCCCATTTAAGGGGCTGACCCCCTTCTTTGTTAGGGTTACAAAATTTTCCCTCAAGAGCCTATCTCCCTTTGCCTCCATTTTCATCCCCAAAACCTTGAAAAACCTTCAAGTCTCTAGCTCATTTGTTCATCAACACCAAGCCTCACCATCACTACTTCCATTTCAGCAGCAAAGGAAGGTTTTTCAGAGGCTAAGGACCAGCAAATTAAAGCCAAGAAGCAACAAAAGCTTGATCTTCAAGGGTAAGTCTCAAATTCCCTTTTTCTAGCTTATTTTTGCTTCAATTTTCTACCCTATTTGCTCACTGTTTTGGGCTCCGACCCCTACTGATTTTAGGCTTATTTTGAGCCCCTCTACAACATTGTAGAAGGGCTCAACCTTGTTTGGCACCTCTATGATGCACCTCATTCAATAGCACTCTTTGTGCCAATATTTTGCATGCTTTGTTTGGATTATGAATGATCTGATTTCGAGCCTGACATAAACTGTGAGTGGGCTTATTTTGAGCCCCTCTTCAATATTTAAGAATGGATCAACCATGTTTGGTGGTTCTATCATGCACTTGTTTTGTAATTCTTCCAATTTACCGTAAAATTGCATGGTTTCTTTAGCCTATTTGAAGTCTGATTTTGAGCATGCCATTAACTGAGATTGAGCTTATTTTAGGTCCCTCTACAACATTTTAGAAGGGATAAATCTTGTTTGGGGCCTCCATGCATGGCCTCTCTTTGTACCTCTCTTTGGCCCCATTTTGCATGCCCTTTTTAAGCTTATTTGGATCCTGATTTCAGCCTTCATCAGGCCTGAAAAGAGCCTTATTTTTTCCTTCTTGTCATGTTTTGTTAAGGGTCTTATGCTATTTGGTGAATATTTTTGGTACTTCATGTTATACCCTCTTATCCCCCCCTATTTTTGCATGCCTTGCTAGCTCATCATGCTTCTATTTTTGAGCCTTCATCAGGCTTGGAAAGAGTCTTAAAATAACTCATTATTCATTTTTTGTTAAGGGTCCAAGGCTGTTTGGTTCATCCTTTTGATACCTCATGTTATAGCTCTCTTTTGGCCCATATTTTGCATGCTATGTTGAGCATATCTACATACTGAATTGGAGGGTGTCATCTCTTGTAAATGTGCATATTTTTGGTCCCTCTTTAATGTTGTAGAACTGTTTTTTTCAGTTTGAGCATTGTACATATCACTTGTTTCATTGTTCCCCTCTTTTCCCCCATTTTTGCATGCTACTTTTTCCATACTTGTGATTGTTTTTTGGCCATTATTTGTACTGAAAAAATGCTAGTTTAGGGGCTGCCTAGCATCTGTCTTTACGCTTCATGTCCATATTGTGCATGTTTGGCATAGCTGTAGGCCATTTCGGGTGCTTAACGTAGCATTTCGGGCATCGGGTGTCATTTTGTCATAATTCGGGGGCTGTTTTTGCATCATTTTGGCTGCTGAAATTTTAATTTTCCGTATGCCATTTGCCACGTCTCATTTGCATGCCATTTTTGTGCCTTAGGGCCATGCCTCGGTTTGCGTGCCCGTGGGCACGCATTTCGAGGCACTTCATTTTCATCTCTAGGCCTCTTATGTGAGTGTGGCTGAGGCCCTCTCATGTTAGTGTAAGCCCAATTTGCATTTTCCATGTCATTGGCATTGCGTATGCCACCGCCTCGGTTTGCGTGTCCGTGTGCACGCATTCCGAGGCACTTCTTTTTTATCCGACGGCGTCTTATGTGAGTGCAGCTGAGGTCCTCTCATGTTAGTGTAAGCCCGATTTTGCATTTTCATGCCTTTATATCATTGCCTCGGTTCGCGTGCCCGTGGGCACGCATTTCGAGGCGCATCTTTTTCATCCCATTGGCCTCCTGTGTGAGTGTGGCTGAGGCCCTCTCATGTTGGTGTAAGCCCATATTACATCGCATATCTCATTTTAGTCCTATTACATTCTGTATGCCATTTTCTCGGTTTGCGTGCCCGTGGGCACGCATTTCGAGACATCTCATTTTAGTCTCATTGTATATCATATTTCTGGTCGTTTCGTGTCTTTATGTCATTACCTCGGTTTACGTGCCCATGCACACGCATTTCGAGGTACCCCATTTTAGCATCATTGCATTCAGCATGTCATTACCTCGATTTGCGTACCCTTGTGCACGCATTTCAAGGCACCTCATTCTAGCATCATTGCATCATATATGCCATCGTCTCGGTTTGCGTGCTAGTGTGCACGCATTTCGAGGCATTTCATTTTCATCCTGCGGCCTCTTATGTGAGTGTGGCTGAGGTCCACTCATGTTAGTGTAAGTCCAATCGCATTGCGTATGCCATGTCATGTCTTAGGATCATTTCCTCGGTTTGCGTGCCCGTGTGCACGCATTTTGAGACATCTCATTTTCATAGCATTGTGCATGCTAGATCATATTTTAGTTGCATTCATGCATGTCGTGCATATTGCATCGTGTTCGGGATAGGAGTTAGCCCGGGCACGGGAAACGAGGCACGTTTCGTACTCCGAGTGACGGAACGGATCTCAATTTCCCAAGTCACCGACACTCCGGATTACCCATGATGGAGTTAGGTTTTGTTATAGCATTCATATGCGTTCATCCTATATTGAGTTGTGCAATTCGGCTCCTCGGCCATCATGCATCGATATGCGTGATTGGTGGCACGAGGATCAAGGCATGCATATATTTGTGAAATACATTGTTATGCCCTTTTCCTGCTCTCTGTTGCAGCAAAATCAAGAATCAGCGAGTCTTCGGAGTCTGGCACGCATTTCGAGAAATATTGCAAACAGAGGCTAATTGGGGCATCCCAGTGGATTTTCGCACCAGCAAATTCAAAGATACATCACTCATCAAGAGGTAACAAGCGGGTCCACGCATGCCGATTACCTTTTTGTAATTAATTTGTTAATTAATTAGAAATCTGTATTATTCTTTCATTTGAGACTGTATTATTTATTCGGACCCTCTGCGTGAGGGCATAATTGTAATAAGTGTGGGTGAGTGTGATGTATGTCTTCCAACCCCACGTCTTTCTTCCCTTTTATTTACCTGTTTATGATGGTTAGATATAGGGCATATTTCAATTAGCATACAGTATGACAGCATGTTTGCATCATTCATCTGTTTTGCACGCACCGGGCTCGGCACATCATACAAACTGCATTTGTATTTCAATTCCAAATTGAATACATGTTAGTTGTTGCATTTCACATGCCATGTTTAGAATAGCCGAGCCTGCTATAGTTTGCATCTTTGCATGTGTCGCATTAGGCAATTCTGTATAGTTAGGATCATGCATGGATTTCTAACAAGCTTCTGTTTTGGCTTGGAGTACTCGGTGAGTTTTATGCTTTAGCATCCTTGCATGCGTGTGAGTGTTGTCATGAATAGCATGCTTACCATGAGGCTATGTGCTTATGTGATATAACTACCTTGAATGCCTGTGGGTGGAGGTTGAGTTACTTGAATTGGGACAATTCATCAAATGTTTGTTTTAAGCCCACTAGATAATGGCAAAATCATGTTTTCTAAGCCCACCTGAGGGTGGCAAATCCGCGTCTTAGCCTACCTGTGGGTAGCACCATCAAACCATTTTCAAACAAACAAACATGAAATGTTTTGTTCCAATTCGAGCGACACGATCTATACTTGTATCTTTGCGCATCACATAATAACCTAGGCTAATACTTAGGAATAAGAACGCAAAGTTTTCAAAAACAGATATCATGGTTAGTAGAGGCCGGTCTTTGACCGGGCGAGCGGGGGTGCTCACGATGTGACCTTCCCCAATCGTACCCAAGTTCCCGAGCCAACTTTGGTGATGACGGACACGTGGCCTTTGGCACCGAGTTAGGGTTTTCTAAATTTCCCATTTAAAAAATATTTAGGTGGCGACTCTGTATCTGGCGAAGCAGTCCATGTTTGGCACTTCTTCCAAAAAATTTGTTTTCAAAACGATTTTCCGGATTTGGACTCTTCGGTTCAAGATTGAGAACCGTGACATTTGAGTCCTTCGAACTGTAGTGACCCAATATCGAACCAAAACGGGGGAGGGGACTCGCACTCCCTTTCCCCCGGGATGCGTTCGGGGACGTCTACAGCTGCATTCTGGTACTTCATTACTAATAAACTCCTTCGAATGGTCTTTTTTAACTGGCTTTTCAACCAAAAATGTTTGTTCAGCCATGAAGGCTTCGAACATTTCTTCCTCAACCATTCCTTTTTTTTTTTTGGCCTAGGCCAACTTCTTCTTTTGTCTCGCTATCACTCTCCATCAAAGCCTTCTCCAATCCTGCTAAACTAGACTTCTCTCTGGCTTTTAGTTCAGAGTGAACTTTAACCAACTGTTCTCTGCTGCAGTCCATTTTGCCTTGTAGAGTTGGTTTTGGAGTATAGTCTGACTTTGGATTCTTCTTTCCTTCCGTCTGGACCAATAAAGAGCTCTCTCCACTTTCTTTCAGGTCTTTCTGGTACTGAGTGTACCTACGCTGAATCTTTCTCCTTTGTGATCTCGAAATTACTCTTTGTTTTTGGGTGTTTAAGCAATACCCAATTGTTTGGAGCCACCAAAGGAGGCTTGACCATCCTACCTTAGTTTCCAACAACATCTCTTTGGATAGATACTTCCCTAGGTTTGTTCTGCATCACAAACTAATCTGGAACTCCAGGTACCCACGAACTTACTGACTCAACTGTTGAACTGTTTCTTTCCTCCTTCAAAGCCATCTTCGAAGCTGGCTGTGAAGGCCACTGCTTAGCCCTGACTTCACGTTTTAGGCCTAACTCAGGCCTTTGATGAAGGTAGCCACTTTTTGTCCTGCGTGAGGCTGGTCTAGGGGGCCACTTTCTGGTTTTGATTCCATAAACTGAGCCCCTCTCCGACCTCCTTTCAGGATGACTGCTCTCCACTCTGTAATAATTAGGTGGCCTCTTGCCTTTAGAATGCATTCTATCAGCCGTTGGCTCAACCATTAATGGCTGCTGCCTAACACTAGTTGGGTATGGCCTTTTGTTATGAGCAATGGTTGGTTTAGGACGTCTCTGCACATCTCTGTAGTATTGCTTCCCATCAATCGGGAGCCCTTTCAGCCACTTATAGCTCAACCTACACCTGGGACACATTCTTTGGATAACTGCTGCCTCCAAGGAATCATCATCCAATACTTCTTCATCAGAGTCTTTTCCCTGACTTGTAGAGGCTTGTCCAACAACTGGCAGACTTCTAGTGTCTTTCTTAACAGTAGCCTGGCTGACAACATGTATTTGTACATTGACCTCTTCCAATTCCTGCAGAGATAAATTCTAGAAGTCTGGTACAACAACATTAGCTACACTTTCTCTAACTTCTGGAAATGGATTACTGTCGATCCCCATGGCCTTTTCTGCTTTGGCTGGGAATTTCAAACTTCCTTTTTGAATTTGTTCTTGGATCCTGTCTCGAAAAACAATATAGTTTTTAGTCGAGTGAGACAAGAATTATGCCATTTACAATATACTTTTCCTTTAAGTTCATCTAGAGATGGAATTTTAACTCCTTTTGGTAACTTAAGGAAGTTGGCCGCAAGCAAATGATCAAAAATGTCATCTGCCTTAGTTAAATCGAAAGAGTATTTCCTATGAAGGTCTTTCTTTTTAAACTGTTGGTCAATTGTTGTATCCTTATGAATTAATGCTTCATAGATCATAGGTTCTTTCCCCACAATCTCTGCTACATCGATCTCATAATTAGGATCTCTATAATATGTCCTGTACGATGCATTATTTCGATCTTATTCTTCCCCTAGTAATGCTTCATACCTAGACACGTTATAAGTTAGTTCCACTAAGTCTCTGAACTCAGTCGAGTCAAACTTCTTTCAAAGCCTAAACTCTAAGCCATTTTAAGCCAATCTCACGAATTCTAGCTCTGGTAGGATAACTCTACATTTGTTTCGTGCTCTTTTAAATCTGGCAATAAACTGAGTAGCCTTCTCATCAGGCCTTTAAGTCAATCTTGCCAAGTCTGCCATGGAAACCTCTAGCTCCAATTGGAAGAATTGGGCATGAAATGCCTCTTCTATTTGTTGCCAAGTTGGATAGAGCCAGGTGTAAGGTTAATATACCATACAAATGCTCCCACAGTTAGAGAATTTGGGAATAATCTTAACTTCATATAGTCATTATTAGTAAATTCACCGCATTAAGCAGAAAACCTAGCAATATACTCCACTGTTGACTGGTTTCCATTCCCATAAAAAAGAGCAAAATCTGGTATCCTAAAACCTCTTGGGTATTCATGTACCCTATCTACCCATTCTGGGTGTGGTTTCCTATACATAGGAGTCTGGACCCCTCGAGCCATCGGTCTACACATCTCTCTAACAATATCAGCAATTTAGTCCCTAGGGACCATATTTTGTGCCTGCTGAACCATTACTGGAGGGACAAACACAGGGTTTGGTGGACAACCTTGTGCCTGGGGTCCTCTTGGTCCATAAGGTGGTATATTTGGGACTGGTTGTTCCTGTGGTGTCGGTTGCTGTTGGGGGTGTGGGTAACCCCTTTGAGCCTGTCCTGCAAAAGGACCTGCGAAAGGTGCTGGAACTGGTGTTGTGTCTCTTCCATTTGTAGGAAAACCTTCCAACCCCCCGGGTATAAATTCGAACAAGGGATTAGTGAACCCCCTCGTACTAGATATGGCTTCGAATATGGGATTTGGGACCATTCTTATGTCATTTTCTTGTACTGGGCCAGATCCGCCAACTTGCATGGCTTCACTATTAAGTACTGATGCATTTTGACCTGCCATAGGCCTCGAAATAGGTTCATACCAAGACTGAGGTGATGGTCTTTCATAGTTTTGATTGCTAGTTTGACCATTAGAATGTCTATTAATTTGCATAGGCTATTTATCTCTAGCCAATCTTTGCTGAGGGACATTTGGAATATCTTCCGCGTGTCTTGTGTTTGTTGGGTGGTGGGTATTCATTCGATCCAAAAAGGATGTTGCCCACATTTCCATTGTATTCATTAACTGCTGTCCCATAGCATCTACTAGGCCACCCCATGGATTTATTGGCTGAGTAGATGAAATAGTAGATAGTCCAATTCTTTAGCCTCGTCTAATATTCTGAACATGTGGTAGTTGTTTCGAAGTGCTGGTCTGTTCGACCGTAGGTTCTGATGAACTGGGTGCTTCCACAGGATGTGTTATCACATTATTCTCTGGATTAGGCATTTCTACCTCTCATTCCGCGCCTTCTTCCAAGCGTTCATTTTCTCTTTGTCTCCTACGTCTAACCATTTCAATTAGTCCTACCGGGCGTGCCAAAAATATATGTTGACTTTTTGGCTTTCGAAGATTATTTTTGTAATTGTGAGCGTGCCAGCAAGGATCAATCAGTCCTTACAGAAAATTAATTGCCAACTAATTATCAGATGATTGTGTTTTAGTTCTTTCAGCCTCAATGAAGAGGACTTTACTGGTGGCTTGATTTAGGAGAATTAAGCAAAATAACAATTAAATAAAGAACGATTGAATCATTTTATAAAAATGAAAAAACTTATAATGATCCAAACTCAGCCTCGTAGAGGTTTACAGCAACAATCTACTTGAAACCACTCCTATGAATGAAGTGCAGTGCAGGAATTTTAAAGTGCAAAAATATAAAGAACATGAAATGTAAAACTGGAAAGGAAATAAAGTAGAATAAGACTGGTTTTTTGGATCTGAGTCTGGGGCTTTTTTTTTGGGCCTTCTCTGCTATTTATACTTCTCAAGGATGACCATCGAACTGCATTTCCAACCGTCGAACTGCTTCTCCATGATCACTGATTATGTTGCCTTATAATTAGCTCCACTAATTTTGAATTTGAATGTGAGTAACCGTTGAAACCACATCACTTTGCATCTCTTTGCTGATCCAATGTTACTCAGATCTCGTAATAATCAATACTAACTGCCACATGTACGATTATGATTGAAGACTTGATTAGTCTTCCGGTATTACCCTTACTCTGCCACGCGTCGAATTGTAATTGGCTTATACAAAATATGTTGCCAACAGTTACATGTCCTGACACTCTCTTCTAGCATTTAAAGTTAACGTGTTATACAATTAATTTCAAGTGATAAAAGTGTAATAATCCAATAAAAATTAGGCATATAATTAGTTTTAAGTTATTGGAAAGATTTTAAAATAGAAGGCAACATCAAAATTTTTTATTTATTTAAATGTCCTTAGTCAAAATTAAATTGTACAAGGCAACATCAATTTGCAAAAAAAAAAAAAAAGGTTCAACATTCGATGGAATACAAAATTTATAACATTTGACTAATATATTTTAAACAATTGATCAATAGCTCTAAACATGTAACTATTGTTCATTTTTTATAAGAGTAAACACGACTAATTATTATTTATAAATTATCATTTAATATTCTCATCTTAAAATATTTCAAGTGCTATACTGTTAACCTTGCCTAAAAATTACTAAGTTAGAGCATCTCAAGTGGTTTGTCATTAGAGCTGCCATTGCCATGATATAGTAGCTGTGTTAAAAAATGATGCTCCAATGGTTGAATATAGCAGCTACCAAATTTGAGAAATGCCAAAACTTGTGTCAAATTTGACAGAAGTTTTGGCAGCTGCCATTTGTGCCAACTTAGCCAAAACCAACTGTTTCCCTCATTCCTTCCTTTCCTTCCTCCCTCCCTCCCAGCAACTGTTTCACCATATTTATGTTTCAGAATTCACCAAAAAATTTTGTGAATATATATATTTTTTAATTTACCCGAAATCAGCAAATTCAAACAGATTTAACTTTTTTTTAATTTTTTTTCTCAAACAAATTGAACAAATGTCAGATTCAACAAAAAAAAATTCAACAATTTCATAATGACCTCAACAAGCAATTTCATAATGACCTCAACAAACAATTTCATAACTAAAAATATGAACAAAACTAAAAATAATAAATACCTGGTTTTGGTAGTTCAAAGTTGTCATGACCCAAACCTGCCCCTGTAGGTTTAGCACCGTAACCGGCCAGTAATCCGTGGATTACCAAAGGCCTCTGAACAAATTAGCAAATAATAAGGGGCTGCGGAAGCAATAATACAAAATAGACAAGGTCCAATGAGCTGTGATAACGTACATGGGACAGAACATTTCAAAACTTATTTATATATACATAAACATGCCAGTCCAGATACACAATATTTACAAGGTATTTACATAATGTACTTCCCAAGACCTGACTTTACAGAGTATACACAAAGACTAGCATGAATACAAAAACCAACCATGGCATTAGGCTTCGTTTGGAACCTTCTTGGGAGGCACAACAGTTGGCTGACAAAAACATAACAGAAGGCCGTCAACTCTGGCCCTAGTCATGTACTGGCTCACCTACATACATAATATAAACTGTGAGCGAAAGCCCAGTGAATAATAATAGAGTAAAGGGTTTCGATGAATGAGTTCGAACAGATTCAGAAATCATAATTCAGATTTGTATCAAATTCATCATTTGTCCAGATCATATACAAACAGAAATCATAAGTCATGATTAAGTTTACGTGATACATTCATTAGCATTAACAGAACAGAATAGAACAGAACAGAACGTATACACGTGAGGTTACGAATAACCAGTTCCATAAAGGAACCTCCGGATCGAACAGAGCGAAGTGAGCCCTCGTTCACGGGGCCTCGATGCAGATAACGAGTCTTGCGAAATAAGTTTTTTAAAGGAACCTCTAATACTGGGTAATAGCTAACAGATATCACATGATGCTAAGGATGTCACGAATACATATCAGAAATTGAACAATCATTCATTATATAGAACATATCATTTCGGAAAACAGATCTTGTTTTATCACACAAAAAATAGGTACAATTGAACATAACTTTACTAAGTTATTACTCACAGTGGGCCTTGAAACAGACAGACGGAGCAGATTGATCACACGATACGCGGCACGTGACCTACATAACACATAACGGACACACACTTGAAACACACATTCTAATTGCACAAAACTTACATCGTTGGTTCTTAGTATATTTCTAACCTTAAATCCTCACTATAGAGTCTTAATCAAGGACTAGGAATGCCTAAGATGGAATGAGCATGCAAAAATGCCTTGGAAAACATTTTTCAAAACTTGTTGAAAACGGGGGTCTCGCTCGAGCGAGGCCTTATTCGCTCGAGCGAGCTTGTCAAAACAGAGGGGTCGCTCGAGCGTAGACTCCTTCGCTCGAACGGTCTGTAAATGTCACGCCCTCAAACCTGCCCCTAAAAGTTTGGGCATGACCCGTTTGGAAACAACCATTTAACCTGTTGAATATAACATACGGGGCCTTGTCAGAAGCATTAATAGGAAAATAATAACACAAAACAAATTCCATTGAGCTACTTCTACATGCCAGGATCTTATATCACACATATGTCACATATATATATATCATACAAGATAGATAAAGTTCTAAAATATACACCGGATCATTGGTTATACACATACATATACACATAGATATACAGTCCCAGCTCTATAAGTGAGCGTATGCAAAAATCATGAAATTCTTTACATCAACCTTAATTGGGTAACCATAAATAAGCCAACATTTAACAAACTCCACAAAAATAAATGGCTTCAGGTAATGCCTGGACCCATGAAAGTTGACAAAAGGGAACGGGTGTCGTGGCTAGGACTGACCACTCGGTTGGTTACCTACAGAAACAGACATAACACAGAGTGAGTCAAGCTCAGTGAATAGTAATACATAAATAGGACAATACTTGACTTGAAATATAATACAATAGAGCATAAACGATGCATATATAGGTAGTCTGAATCTGTATTGACTTCGTGACGGCCTTAGCCCATTTTTGAAACATCGTGGTTCACAACATGATTTCTTGAAACATGATGGCTGTGAGCCCTTATACGTGGTGGCACAAGGCCTTTAAATATGGTGGCGTTATGCCCTTGAACATGGTGGCACGAGGCCCTTGAATAGGTTGGCATTAAGCCCTTGAATCATGTGTGTATGAACTCAAGAGGTGTCTCACACGAACTCTAGAGGTGGCTCACATTGTAGCACTTAGTTCCGTGTAGCACTTTGTTTCATATTACAATAACAGAGTAACTTGGTTTCAGAGTCTTCTTGAATGAACGTTTCTCACATTTCTTTCTTACATATTTACATACTTGGTACATAGCATAGTTGTATGTCATGCATAAACATAACACTTATGTCAGGCATTAGCTACTTTTTGAAGTATATAATAGTACTACTACTCACAGTGTTGGGATGATGTGCTTGTTCCGCCCGTAGTGTGCCCTGCGCACATTCAAAACTCACACTTTAGTTTATTTTTCATATCAAATTACATTCCGTTTCACTTCATTTCGAATGAATTAATACATATCAAAAAGACATCAAATACACATTCTGGCAATATTAGAGGGTTCTACACGCAAAATGGAGCAATCTGGATTTTTCAGCATGGGTCGCACATGCGGCTGTGAGCCCCGCACGTGCGGCAAACTTCCCCTGCACGTGCGGCAAAATGCTCCCGCACGTGCTTTTTACGCAGAATGAAAACCCAAAAATTGCTCTTCTCCCGCACGTGCGGCCATGACTCCCGCACGTGCGGCGATTCTGCACTTCCAATCCGAAATTTGCTACAAAATTTGGTTCTTTTGGGAGTGTTTAAAAGGCCCTAAATTGAAACTTTTAAATGCTAAATCATGATTCAAAAGCATGTAAATTAAAAGTACAACACCATAATTTAGTCTAATTTGAATTGAATTAAGCCCCTGATCATCACTTAATTGATTAGAACAAAAGTTGAAGTTCAACAATATAGATTCATCCTTGAGGCTCCTAACTTCACACACTTAACATAGATATACCAAAAACATAGCATAAACATGAATATCAATTTGATAAGCAAGGAAACAAGATGGTGCTCTCATAAATAACTTGAATTGAGTCCAAAATTCATAAATAATGAGATTATTCTACCAAGTCTTTACCACACACACATCCAAAACTTCATGCAACATCAAGGGCTTCCTATTTCAAATTGAGGAAGAGGATTAGGTTAGGGAAATTCAACTTACCTTGGCTTCAATTCTTTCTATTCTCTCTTGTACTTGACCTCTCTTCCTTTTCTCCCAAGAAATGTTTGGAAGTTCTAAGTTTGAGGCTTCTCATAGACACATATATATAGAGGTTGAATAAAGACGAAAAATCAATCGTTTAAACATCTGAAATTGAAATTCCACAAAAACGCTTAATATTACTTAAAAATTATGCTGATCACATATATGAGCTCAATTTCAGATAATTAAGTTCTTAAGGCTTCCAATTTCTACTCCTAACTTAGAGATGTAGCAGATACTCTCTTTGTCTAACAGATAGACATCTCTAAACATCGAATTCCCTTACTTAACCATAATTTTTCAAAGAATTTTCACAATAAACATTCAAAACACAAAACAATGTCTGATAATATATTAGAAAATATGCACGAGGGTCGGGTTATTACAGTAAAAATGCAAAAGTACTGGTTATTGAAATTTTACGCTCGATGCTCGCTCGAGCGTGAGACACAGCTCTTCGCTCGAGCGTAGGTCTCGTCGCTCGAGCGTGCGTCTGCGTGCACCAAAAACCTGAGAGCTTGCAATTTATGCTCGAGCCACCATTACTACGCTCAAGCCACTATTACTTCGCTCGAGTGAAGCTCTGAACAAACGATGGTCGCTCGAGCGTGCAATCCTTAGTTCGAGCGAGGAAGCCAAATTCTGGAATTTCCAAATTTGCCTCCCAAGCTCAAACCAAGCATTCAACACCTCAAATCTCAACCCTTTGGGCCCATTTTCTAGAAAACACTTGTAAACTCATAGTATAAGATGTTTCAAAGATCAATTTGTAAAATCAAAGTCCAAGGGTGAGTCAATTGAACACAATTACAAGTAGAACTTCAAGAACAAAACAAGAGCTTAACATACAAGTGTTCATTTTAAATCCAATGCTCTAAAACATGACCAAATGTAAGATTGAGCTCAAAATCATGATGAATTCATGGACTAAGGCTAGAATATGGGCTTACATGCAAGAACTTCCATGAAAACACTTCAAAATGCTAAGATATGAACATGCATACATGATTTAAGTCTCAATTCAACATTTTCAACCAATTCATGACTTAAATCACTAATGTCTCATGAACCATACATGAATTAATCTTAAATTCACAATCAAGAAGATGATTCTCCTACCTTAGGTCTTGAATTCCAAGCCTAGAAGCTCAAATATGCAAACTACTCTTCAATTCTTCCAATTCTCTAAGGAATTTTGTTGAAACCAAAATTTCTCCTATCTCTAGCTCTCTCCCACGGTTTGGTCAAGAAATAGATGATAGAATGATGCACAATAAGTTCCAAACAAGGCTCTTAGAAGTGGCCTACTAAGTGGCAATTAGGTAATTAACTTGAACTAATGTAATTTAGCATTATATAATCTAATTTAATCATACCAAATAAAATTTCACCTAAATTTACCATAAAATCACATAAATTCTAATTAGCATAAAACATTAATCAATTTCTGAATCGGTCACCAATAAGGCTTTTAATTCGCAGTTCAAAGTCAAAACATGAACAGATCATTTTATGGCAAACAGATAAAAACACAAAGATAATGCAATACATATGCAATTTAATTCCAGATTCCTTCTAAATTACTATTAGGCATAAATAATCATGGTTTAGCATTAATCGGAGGTCGGGGTTATTACAAAAGTAGATCTAGTCGCCAATTGTCTCTTCGATCTTGTACCATCACCGATCGAAGACAGAGAGATGAGTGATAGTGAGGGAGAGGTAGATCTGGTGATCGTGTCTTCCATTTTAAGACTGAGAGAGATAGATAGAAGAGAGAGAGAGAGAGAGAGAGAGAGAGAGGTGGGGGATAGACGGTTGTCGATCATCTCTTCGAGTATGTATGTATCGTTGCCGATCAAAGACAAATAGATGAAAGATAGAGTGACAATGAAGGACGGGTAGATCTGGTGATCGTCTCTTCCATTCTAAGAATGAGAGAGACAGAGACAGAGAGGAGTGAGAGAGAAACAGGGGTAGGGGGAAGACGGTCGCTGATTGGTCTCTTCGATCTTGTATCGTCGTCGATCAAAGAGAGAGAGAGAGAGAGAGAAAGAGAGAGAGAGAGAAAGAAGAAAGATAGAATGACAGTGAATGAGAGGTAGAACAGAGACCAATGAAAGATAGAGTGACAGTGAAGAAGAGGAAGACATGCTTTGATCGAAGAGAGAGAAGACATATAGAGACAAAGTGAGAGTGAGAAAAAGAGAGATACTGAGAGGGAGAGGAAAAGGGTTAGATGATTCTGGATTTTCATCTCAACCATTGGAAATGGTTTGCGTAGACAATGGTGATCTATCTTGGGAAGGCGAAAGAGCCGTTGTGCTCTTTTTGCTTGGAAAAAAAAAAAACCAACTATAAATTAACAGTCATGTTTTCCTAACGGTCATATTTTGTATTTCTATAAATAGAAACCTCAATCTCAATTTCATTTCACAGCAAATATTTCAAATTTTATATTTCTTTTCTCCTCTCTTTATCTCAATTGCATTTGATATCAAACTTTTAAAATTACTTTCAAAAATATTTTGTTTTTAGTTTTTTCAGCTAATCACTATGGAAGGTTCATCAAAAACAAAGAAAGGAAAATCATTCACTACTCAAGAAGATGTGGCAATTTGTAGAGCTTGGTGTCACATTACTGAAGACTCAATTGTTGGAAATTTGAAATCCCATGCTAATTTTTTGGAAAGAATTTTTGAAAATTATTGCTCGTTGCAAAATGATCACTCAAGAACACAAGTGTCTATCTTATCTCGATGGGGTATAATCATGAAATGTTGCAACAAACTTCATGAGTGTCTAGCGCAAGTCGAAAATCTACATCCAAGTAGGGTATCACAAGTTGATATAGTAAGATTTCATTTTCATTTATTATGTTAGTTTTTTTTTTTTTTTTTTTTGTCTTATATAAAAATTAACTAATTAATTAATTTAATATTTTATTGATATAGATGCTTCAAGCAAAACTGCTATACCATCAAGATGAAAACAAATATTTTGCTTTTAAACATTGTTGGCCATTCTTGCAAAACAAAATAAGGTGGCAAGATGTAGCTCCTACGAACACGATGAAGTCAAGGATACATACACCGTTTTTCCCTAATTTAGCCCCTGATTCCCCTATAGATAATTGTATTTTTCTTGAAGATGACACCAATCCAAGTGTTGGTAACAATCCGACTATTGGTGATGGCAGTGTCTCTGTAAAAGGTAAAAGGCCTATAGATACATGTTAATTTGATATATGGATTCTCTCTTTAGAAACTCTCCGTCTTCAAACCTTCCGAGTTTAGATAAGACCAACGGTAACAGTGGAGGCAAATCCTCTAAGGAAAAAGATCACCTAATCCGAAGCACTAAGAAGATTAAGGGTGTAAACGTCGAAGACGATGACACCATGCTTGATACCCCGTTGACAGAGCCTTAGGTTGAACTCGCTATAGTTCAAACAAAAACACCTAGTCTAGCCAAAAAAGTAGTACGAGATTACATACCCAAATCCTTCAAGGATGCTCTCACTGCTAGAAGTCCGAATGAGAGACCCTTTGATGAAAATCTAGACGATCTTTCCACAGATGATGAGTTCGAAAATGATGATGACAAGATTGAAGAAATGGAGTCATCGGTAACAAAAGTACAGGGCATTCCCAAGATCTCACTACCTAAGAAATTGTTGGCTAAAATTGGAAGGCCATGGAAGAATTGCTTAACTATCAAGCTATTGGGGAAGATGGTGGGCTATAGACTCCTAATGGCAAAGATTCACAAACTTTGGGACCTCCAAGGAGATTTCAAAGCCATTGATCTTGACTCAGGTTTTTTCCTCATCAAATTCCAAATGAAAGAGGACTGTGCGTATGTTTATATAAGGGGTCCTTGGATTGTTCTTGACCACTACCTCACAGTTCGGAAAATGGCAACACAATTTCAAACCGGTGGCAGCCGAGGAGGTGAAAATAACCTTGTGGGTTAGATTTCCCTAATTTCCAACAGAGTACTACAACGAAAAAGTAATTTTTCACATTGCCAAGGCCTTGGGCAAACCTCTGAAAATCGACCTGAATACAACCACTTCAACTAGGGGTAAATACGCGCGTGTGTGTATTGAGATGGACCTCAAGAAGCCTCTACTATCGTGTTTTGCTATTGGTAAGTATAACTACTCGATTGAATATGAACATTTACATATTTTTTGTTTTAATTGTGGCAAGGTAGGCCACCGGCGGGAATGGTGTAGCGAGAAACCGGCCACAGTGCAAATCTAGCCTCCACCAGAGTTGCTGCAAATCTAAATCCGACCGTTGGAGATGAGACAGAAGGCCATAATGGCACATCTCAAACTAATTCTGAACCAAATGGGCTTGTTGACGTAGGCAACAGTAGTTATGGGCCATGGATGCTTGTAGATCGAAAGGGAAAGATGAATATTTACCAAGGCAATAAGAGTGGACCCGTTATCAAGGCCACTAATACAATGTCGAATAAAACCACAAGCCCACATTCCCATAAAGCCCATTGGAGAAATCCACAAACCTCAGTCCAATCCTATAAGACTTATCATAACCAGAACCATAAAACTACTTTTAAACTAATGGCCATAAAACTAACTTTATTGCTAGCAGCTCACATGATGTTCTCTGTTCAACCACTGAATCCCCTAGTCTAATCATATCAAACCCATTTGGATGCTTACAGCCTTCTGTAAGGAAATCTGAGGACGCTACCTCTACACCTATTCAGAAAGAGTATTGTGGAATCCAAGAGATGAGGACAGACCAGTCTAATTTCGAAGTAAACAAGGCAGGTGAATATCCAAACCAGCAGAGTTGTGTTGATATTCAGAAGGAGCAACCCCCACTTATTTCAAACATTGTATCCATTATATCTACTTCATCCCTTTCTCGCTCCGTGGAGCACCCCACACCCCTTCCTCACTCAATTCACCCTTTAGTAGATGGAGATTCCAAAAGTGCTTCACCACAAGATCACATGCAACCAGATGTACATAGCAATAGATCCCAAGATAGAAGTTATTCACCTCATCGTATCAGAGTGGTGGATAGAGGAAGCCAAAGTCATGATAAAGCTGAACATGGGCTATAGTGAGCGATTGCATTCGGGTAAGGAAAATTTTGGGGACTCTTGATTTTTGCCCTTTACCTAATTTTCCAAAATCATCATCCATGAAGTTACTTGTATAGAGCTGTAGAGGTGCTAGGAACAAGGTGTTTAAACGCAATTTGCATGAGCTTATCTCAAACCATAAACCATCTATTGTGGTTCTCATGGAAACTAAAGTCCAACTTAGTTCAATATGGTTCTTTTCAACAAACTAGGATTCACAGCCTCTACGCATGTTGACCCAGTGGGTAACTGTGCTGGTATTTGGATGCTGTGGGATCCCTTCAAAGCTAATGTTATGGCCTTAGATGCAAACCCCAAGTGATTCACGCTAAGGTCAAACGAGATAACTTTCAAGATTGGATCCTTTCGACAGTTTACGCTAGCCCTAACTCGAGATACCAAGATGCTCTTTGGAATAATTTGGAGTCCATGGCTGATAATATTTCTGAACCTTGGCTTGCGGCGGGAGACTTCAATGATTTCGTGAACCAAAATGAAAAACGCAGCTTCTTTACAAACCAAGATCAGGCGAGAACCCGTAAATTCCAGGCCAGGCTAAATAGATATAAATTCATGGACTTAGGGTGTTTAGGACCCCGATTGACTTGGTCCAACGGGAGGCAGGGTATGGCAAATACACTTAAAAGACTTGACCGAGCTGTTTGTACTACGGAATAGAGATTGCAATTTCAAGAAGGGGCAGTGCGAAATCTTCCAAGAACTTACTCTGATCATGCTCCTAGGATTATCTACACTGAAGGTATGCAACATTCTGACCCTATTTTGCGTCCTTTTAGAATAGAAGCTGCTTGGTTTTTAAACCATGATTTTATAAATTTGGTTAAAGATTCTTAGGATGAAACCAACAACTCAATCTTTGAAGCCATTACCTTAGTTACTGCTAAAGCTTCTCAACGGAATAAAAATGTTTTTGGAAATATTTTTCAAAACAAATGATGGCTTCTAGGTAGAATTGAAGGCATTCAAAACGCCCAATCCCAAAAAATTTCTCATAACTTGTTTGTTTTAGAAAAAGAGTTGATTAAAGATTACAATAATATTTTGTACCATGAGGAAATTTTTTGGTTTCAAAAATCTCGGTCTAACTGGATCTATATGGGTAAAAGAAATACTAGATTTTTTCATATTGCTACTTTGGCTAAGAGAAGGCATTCTTGGGTTATCACTTTGAAAGACTTTAGCGGCAATTGGATTTCTGAACCAACTGCTTTGAAAATTCATGTGGGTAACTATTTTGAGGATTTGTTCACTGCCTTACCTGAGGTCACTGGAATTAGATGCGAGCATGAACTGCTCTCTAAATTCACTATGGATGACAATGCTGAGTTGGGTAGACCTGTTACCAACTTGGAAATCTGGACAGCTATGAAGTCTAGTAAAGCCCAACTTGGAAATCTGGACAGCTATGAAGTCTATTAAAGCCTTTAAGGCCCCCGGTTGCGATGGCATACAATCTCTTTTCTATCATTTTATTGGGACATTGTGGGTTCTTCTATTTGTAATTTTGTTAAATCTTGTTTTAACTCGAGAGATATCCCTCCAGATATTAACAAAAACTCTTATCACTCTCATCCCAAAAATTGACAATCCCGAATCCATTAAACAATTTAGGCCCATTAGTTTGTGCAATGTCCTTTATAAAACCCTTTCTAAAACCTTGGTGAGTAAACTTAGACACCTCCTTGTGAATGTGATTAGCCCAAACCAGAGCAGCTTTATCCCAAGTAGGACTACCAATGATAATATCATTATTGCCTAAGAGATCATCCACACTCTCAAATTCAAAAAAGGTAAACAAAGTGATATGATTTTCAAAATTGATTTTGAAAAAGCTTATGATAATGTCTCTTGGTCTTTTCTTCACGATACATTGGTTGACTTTAATCTTAATCCCCATTGGATTGAGCTTATCATGAATTGTGTTACTACGGTCAATTCTTATGTGTTATGGAATGGGGATACTATCCGTGAGTTTCATCTCAAGAAGGGTCTCTGACAAGCAGATCCCTTATCCCCTTATCTTTTTATTCTTTGTATGAAAAGATTGTCTAATTTGATCACTTTGAAAGTTCGCAGTGAGGAATGGAAGGGTACCAAGGCTTCTGCTAGGGGCCCTACTATTTCATATTTATTTTTTGCAGATGATCTTCTCTTTGCCAAGGTAGATTCTAGGAATTGTGATACCATTATGGATGTTTTAAATCAATTCAGCAAATGCTCGAGTTTGCATATTAACTTTGCTAAGTCTAAGTTGTTCATTTCTCCTAATGTGCCTATCTCCAAGGCCAAGAGTTTTAGTAGCAATTGTGGTATACCCCTCACTCATGATTTGGATAAGTACTTTAGTGTAATTACCTTCATCACTGATCACTAATTAATACTGATTACTACTAAACTAAGATTGATTATGGTAACTACAGAACTCTTGGAATCGATTTGGAATCTGGCGATTGATTATTATGTCTGTTTGTATTGCATTTCTATCTGTTGATTGTCTAATTATCTGTTCGTGTATATGTGTTTAAACTGTAAATTGAAAGCCTTATCGGCAGCCAAACCCGAAATCGAATAGTGTTGTATGATCATTGTAATTTATGTGATTTTATGGTGTAATTATTTGAAAATTTATTTGGTATGATTAAATTAGATTAAATATTGACAAAATGCCCAAATTGAGCTTAATTACCAAAATACCACTTAATGGCCCACTATCTCACACACATTTGAACCTTCACTTGATCATATAACACATTTGCTCAGCCATTTCTTGCTCATTGCCGACCTTGGAGAGAGAGAGAGAGATTTGAGGAGTTGATTTCATCTCAATTTTGCTTGTAAATTGCTTGGTAATTGAAGGAATCGGAACATAGGTTGCAAATTAAGCTTCCTCACCTTGTAATTGAAGCTCTAAGTAAGGAATTTAACCTCTCATTGTTGTGTTTAAGCTTGTGCATGCCTAGTTCTTGTATCCTTAGTGATTTGAGCCTTGAATTGGTCCATATATGTCAAATTGGAGCCTAGCTCATGCATACATGCCTTTAATTTGAATTTTTAAGGTTGTAATTTATCATTCCTCACATGCATGTTCATAATTTTGCAATGGTCCATGTTTTCAACTTGTTTTTGGAACGATTGGCTCACTAGAGCATCAAATTGAAGCTTTGAAATGATTTGAATTCATACATGTTTGCATGTTCTTCATGTTCATGAAAATGGGTTTGAAATTTGGATTTAATTGACTCACCCTTGGGCTTTAAATTTTCAAATTGAGCTTTGAAACTTGTTATATATTGAGTTTAGTTGTGTTTTCCAGAATTTGGGCCCAAGAGGTCGAGTTTTGAGCTTAGGAATGCTTGGTTTGAGCTTGGGAGGCAAATCTGGGAATTCCAGAATTTGGCTTCTATGCTTGAGCGAAGGATTCTACGCTCGAGCGACCACCATTTACTCTGAGCTACGCTCGAGCGACGGAATGGTGGCTTGAGCGTAAATTTCAAGCTCTCAGAATCTTGGTGCGCGCAGGCGTACGCTCGAGCGAAGGGACCTACGCTCGAGCGAAGAGCTGTGTCTCACGCTCGAGCGAACATGGAGCGAGCATCGAGCGTAAATTTTGAGCATCCAGTATTTTTACCTTAGCACACAGTCCGCTCAAGCGACGGAATTCACGCTCGAGCGGAGATCCTTTGTCTGCATGTCCGCTCGAGCGAAGGAATCCTCGCTCGAGCGAGACCCCTATTTTCAGTAAATTTTGTAAAATGTTTTCTAAGTGCATCTTTGCATCTTCATCCCATCCTAGGCATTCTTAGGCCTAGTTTAAGGCATCTTAAAGAGGATATGGATGTAGAACACACCGAGGGAAATTTAGGGATTAAGTTATTATCTTTCCCCAACTGTGAAACTTAGTGTGTGTTCAATCTATTAACTGTATAGGGTTGGCATTCCGAGGAGACGCTCTAGTTCATCAGTAGCCGTAACTCTTTGAGGAACAATTGTGTAAAGATATGTTCTAAATGATTATCTTCTAAATCTTGGTAGGCATTTCTTTGAACGATATTGTTCTTGAATGAATGTATGTCCTATATTACGAACTATCTTTGTGGCATCCTTAGTACCTCATTTCTTTATTCTTTATTCTGAGAGATCTCTGTCGGTTCCCTCGTTGGAACCACTACTGTTTACTAATTGATGGCCATCATTTACTGTTCGGTCTTTTAAGACCTACTATTTACTGTTATGCTAAGGGATGTACCACATATGACTGTTTACTGTATCGAATAACTGATATACTGATTGAAATGAACTGTTTTCATTACTGTAAGGATATCCATTCTAAACCCCTTTACGCATTATGTTATTCACTGGGCTTTAGCTCACTGCTCATATATATATGTCGGTGTACAGGCACCGGATCAAAGCTAGAAGCGTCAGGGTAAACTTCGGTTTTGTCAAGCCAACTACTGTGCCTCACAGCGAGGTTCCGAGCCTATCTAGCAAAGGCTATGGGGTGTTTTAGTTTTTTCCCCTTCTGTTCCGTTTTTGTAATGACTGTATAGACTATACTGTACTGTTTTAATAGGGTTTCAGTCCCTGCTTTGGATGGTTGTATATAATGTACATATTGTTTTGTCACTGCCTGTGCAAATATATGAAAAGTCTTTTTACATACAGACTGTCACAGTTCATTGGACATTGTTTATTTACTGTATTGGCTTCCGCCATGCCCCCGTACTACATATTCTTGTCTTCTTGTTGAGCGGGTCTTGATAATCTCGGATTCTTGGCGATTCTGATTGCTAAACCCATAGGGGCGGGTTTGGGCCGTGACACTTGGTATCCCACTGTTCCATAACAGAGTGAGCAGGGCTCACTTTGCTTCCATTTTTTAGAAACTTCAGAATAGATTGACTGGTTGGAAAGCAAATATGTTATCTATTGCAGTGAGGGCTACCTTCATTGATTCAGTTACCTCAACCCTCTCAGTGTATATGATGCAAACTATGGACTTACCTATGAATGTGTGTAAGGATATGGATCGTCTGAACAGGAATTTTTTATGGGGTGATATGGGCACCTCTAAAAAGATTCAGTTAGTGAATTGGGCCACGGTGTGCAATAGTAAGAAATTGGGTGGACTTGGCATTCGGAAGGCCAAGGATAGTAACCTTGCTTTACTTTCTAAACTATGCTAAAAACTCCTTTCCGAGGAGTCATCTTTATGGGCTAGAGTTCTTCATGATAAATACCTTCACGGGGACTCCCTTCTCAACTATTCTGGTAAGAGAAAGGTTTCTCTCACCTGGAGGGGTATTCTTAAAACCCGTGATCTCCTTGTTTATGGTAGCAAATGGTGTATTGGCAATGGTAACAACATCTCCATTTGGTTTGATTGGTGTTGTGGGGAGGGCAGTTTGGCCTCCTTATTTCCTAACTCTCGCCTTATTAGCTTGGAGAAGGTGAATGCTCTCTTAGATGAGGAGGGTAGATGGGATATGGGTGTTATATCTGTTAAGTTACCTAGGGAAGCTTGGGATCTTGTCTTGAAGATTTAGGTTCCTAGGTTTGTAACTTACCCAGATATGCCACATTGGAAGGGCTTGAAGTGTGGTGCTTTCACTACTGCTGCGGCCAATGAGTTGGTGACTGATCTAGGAGTTGATTCTGGAAATTGGCTTTGGTTATGGAAATTGAAAATCCCCCAAAAACTCAAAGGCTTTGTTTGGTTGGTGCTACATCAGAAATTGCTAACTAACAACCTACGAGTTACAAGAGAATTGTCGAATTCTGCTATGTGTAATAGTTGTGGTGCGCAAGTTGAAGATTTAAACCATATCTTCAAAAACTGTCCCAAAGCTAGATCTATCTGGATGGGTTTGAATTGTGTTTCTTGGCTGTTTAATTGCAGGAACTGATCTTTTAAAATTTGGGTGGAGTTCTTTTTAAAGTCAAAATCTCATCCTTTCATTGAACCCACGCTTTTTGTTACCTCATTATAGCAGATTTGGAAAAATATAAATCTTTAGATTTTTGAAAATGTTGATTTGCCTTGGTAGCATAGTCTTTACCTTATACATAGATATGCTACTGATATTAAAGATGCTTTTAATATGTCTATTGTGAACAATTTGGATAATGAGCTAATTGGTTGGTCTCTTCCTCCTCCAGGTAAATTAAAGATGAACACGGATGGAAGCTCAAAGGGAGATCTAGGTGATGGTGGCTTTGGGGGCCTAATCCGTGACGAGAGAGGCATTTGGCTTTGTGGTTATTTCAGTAAACTCACAAATTGTACCTGCATTGAAACGGAGATTTGGGCTCTATACAAGGGTTTGACAATAGCTTTCGAAAAAGGCTATAGGGATCTTAGCATCGAGACAGACTCCCAATATGCTATTGATATGCTAAAGGGAAACATTGAGGTTATTTTCCCTCTAAGAAGTTTGTTGGAGGATTCCAAGTTTCTTATTCGAAGATGTGGCTTTTCGATTCAACATGTCAAGAGGGAGGGCAATATGAGTGCTGATGGTCTTGTTAAAATAGGAGCAAATCAAAATGAAGTGCTGGTTGTTATGGATGATCCTCCTAAAGAAATCCGAGGTCAATTAGTGGCAAACATGGTTGGTCAGAGTTATCTCAGACATCGTTCTAGGGACTCTTAGCTTTTCTTTTTCTTTTTTTTGTTGTTGTTTGTTTTGTCTGTCTGTTTGTTTTGATTTCCATTTCCAATGTACCCAAAAAAAAGGCCTATGGGTAGGAAAGCTGTAAAAGAATTATTTCGTAGATATCAAGTCGTTCAAGCTGAAGTCCAAAAAATAAGCATATAATTGGAGACATTTAACCAACACCTTGATGAGAAAGAAAAGAAAAAAGATGAAAGAGAAGAAAAAAAGATTCAAGCACTGTAGGAGTTGAAGGAACTTGAGATAAAAAAACATGACTTTGAGACTAGAAGATAAGAACATGAGATAAAAAAAATGAAGAACATATGATAATGACTACGGACATTTTTTATTTGGATCCTCAAATGAAAGCGTATTACACAATGCGAAAAAATGAGAATTTCGCCAAGTGGTCCTCAAATGTCAGCAGCCCAAATTACTATTTCCCCTACCTCGTGATGAATAATTATTGTATGAGAAGGTTCCAGAACGTTGTTAGAAAATTCGAAGATCTTTGAAGGAAAATTCGAATTCTCTAGAAGATGATGAGAGGCTTAGATTCTTCAATAGTCTCAACTAAGAACACAAAAGAAAGGAGATGATAAAGATAAGAGATTGGGTGAAGAAGAAGGCAAAGTAGCTAGAGAGAGAATAATGGCAAGGCTCTCCCATGGATCTCCCATTTTCACTCTCAAGGTTGATAATGGAGAAGGGAAATTAGTTCTTTCCCAAGAGTCATCTCTCCAAAATCCATCTCTTGTAAAGCTATGGGTGGATGCTATTTATAGGCACCTCATGATTTAGGATGGAGCCCATGTGCAAGGCACGTGGGAGATATTCTCTCTAACTACCTTGTCCGAGGAGGTGACCTCTCCGAGAATAAGGAAAACCCCGAAGAGGAGATCAATCCCTCGGCGAACCCTTCTTTTTAGCCACACCTAACCAATGATCTCCAATCATCCCAAAGGGTCAAGGGTAGTCCCAGAGGACGTCCTGCCGCATAAGGGTCAGGGGTAGTTCAAGAGAACGCCCTGCCGCAAATATTGCCGAGTCTCAAAGACCCCCCTAGATCGTGCCTCCTCGACCCGGGTATAGGCTAGTTTAACCGAAGAGTGAATTTATCTCCACTCACCGTCCTCGGAATCGGGTCCTTTGTTCGGACTCCATTACGCCCATGGTTCTGGTGCGTAGATCCCGAAAAGCTCCGAGCCCACAAGTGTTCTGAAACTCATTAACGGAATGACTTCTAGATTGCGTCTGAATCCGTTCGAAGTCAAGTGCTTCGGACCTCTAGGTTCGTGGATCCGAACCCTTTCGAGTCCGAGTGCCTCGGATCTCTAGGCTTGCTCAATACCTTTTCGAGTCCAAGCCTGAGTAAGTCTCTAAGTTCATGGATCCAAACCCTTTCGAGTCCGAGTGTCTCGGATCTCTAGGCTTGCTCAATACCTTTTCGAGTCCAGGCCCAAGTAAGTTTCTAAGTTCGTGGATCCGAACCTTTTCGAGGCTTAGAGCCATTCAGTCCGTTTGATGGCGATAAATCCGGACCCACCAATCTTGGACTTGCGATAAATTCAGACCCATTAACCTTGGACTATTGGGCCTAATTAATTTAGTGGGCTCAAATTAGCTCCTCTTAATAATTTATTTTTAAATTTTTGCAATGTCATTTATCTTTTAATGTAATTGTTAGTCTTTATTTGCAATGTCAATTTTTTATTTTGTAATGATTTTTTTTTCAATATTTTCTACAACAGAATGTAATATTATTTTTGCAATATATAATTTATTAAATATGTAGGGTGTGTTTGGTAACGTTTACATTTTCAGTTTATATTTACAAAAATTTTATAAACTGGTTTTTGTTTATTTTTTGTTTATTTTTAGAAAAACATAAACTACAAACGTGTTTGGTAATTGACAAAGTGTTTTAAAAAAATTAAAAATATAAAAAAGAGTGAGAAATGGCAAGTGATGGTAAGTGGCGGCGGAAGACAGTTGTGGAAAGTTGTGACGGTAGATGGTGGGTAGCTGGTGGTGGTGGTGGTGGTGGGTGGGTAGGTGGGTGACGGTAGCGGGTGGTGGGTGGTAGCGAGTGGGTGCTGGTGGTACTGGTGGTGGTGGCGGGTGGTCGGTAGTGGTGGCAGGTTGGTGGCGGATAGCGGTAGGTGGCAGGTGGTGGTGGTGGGTAGGTGGCAGGTGGTGGTGGTGGGTAGGTGGGTGACGGTGGCGGGTGGTAGCGAGTGGGTAGTGGTGGTGGTGGTGGCGCGTGGGTGGCGGATGGCTGATGACGGGTGGTGGTGGGTGGGTAGTGGGTGGTGATAGTGGGTGGGTAGGTGACGGTGGTGGGTGGTAGTGAGTGGCTGGTGGTGGTGGTGGTGGCGGCGGCGGTGGCGGTGACGGGTGGTGGGTGGTGGTGGCAAGTGGGTGGCTGATGGCGGGTGGTGGTAGATGGTGGCGAGTAGGGTGGCGGGTGGTGGTGGTGGGTGGATGAGTGGGTGACGGTGGCGGGTGGTAGGTGGTAGCGAGTAGGTGGTGGTAACAGGTGGGTGGCGGGTGAGTGGTGGGTGATGGTGGTGGTCGTGGTGGTGGTGATGGGTGGTGGTGGTGGTGGCGGGTGGGTGGCAGGTGGGTGGTGGTGGTGGTAGGTGGGTGGTGGTGGATGGTGGTGGTAGGTGGGTGGTGAATGGTGGTGGAAAGTAGGTGGCGGGCGGTGGATGGTAGTGGTGGGTGGCGAGTGGTGGTGGTGGCGAGGGGTGGGTGGTGGTGGTAGCGAAGGGTGGGTGGTGGTGATGGCGAATGGGTGGTAGGTGGCTGGTGGTGGCAGGTGGTGGTGGTGGTTGGTGAGTGATGGTGGGAGGTGAGTGGTGGGTGGTGGGTGGTGATGGTGGAAGATGGTGGTGGAAAATGGTGGCGGGTGCTGGCTAATGTTGGATAATAAAAAAAAAAAAAACTGAAAACTTAATATGGAAACACATTTTTTGTGTTTTCATTTTTTGACCAAATTTATAAACTGAGACTACTGATTTATAAATCAAAACATTTACCAAACAAGTTTTTATTTGAGTTTTTAAAATTTTTGTAAATATAAACAGAAAACTGAAAACGTAAGTGTTACCAAACGGCACCGTAGTGATATGTTTTTGGATGATGTGAATTATTATTATTTTTTTCCAATTTTTAAAAAAAAATTCATTTTTTTTAAAAAAATTCATTTTTTATTCTAGTCGGGAATAATATAAATATATAATTTTTTTACAAACAATTAAAAAAAATGTCACAAAAGATAAAAAATAAACAAAAATAAAATCACAAAAAACCTATATCCAAACAACACGTATAAATTTGGAGGAAAAGTTGGTTGAGATTTGTCAAAATACAAATGATTGTTGTAGCAACATTGCTATAATTTGGTAAAATAATACTATTTATTGCCAAATTATAATAATAGCAATGGCATTATAACAACGAGTTATACTAGAGGCCCTAAATATTCTACCAAACCTCTCATATGGGCATGAGACACACATATGTGGATTTGTGTATCTCACCCCATGTGAAAAATTTAATAAAATATTTAAAATACATAACATTTTTCTTATAGCAACAATCATTGGAGATGCGATTTACATAATGAGACATGTAGAATGAGTTGCCAAAATAGTATATATTTGTTTCTTCAAAGTTATTAGAGGAGACAAAAAAAGAAAAAGAAAAAAAGCATGAATTAGATGACCAAATGAAAATATAAATAATTAAGTGGTGTTTTAGAAAGTTGGTAAAAAGTTATTTTTTTGATTTTTTAATTTTTTTAGTAATTTTTTTATAAAAAAAAAATTGATCTTTTTGATTAAAAAAAATTGACTTTTTTTATTAAAAAAATTTAAAAACTAAAAACTGACTTTTTTTTTAGACTTGTCAAACTGTTCCAAAAAGGGATCAAATGCAAATTTACGAACCAGTATAGAAGTAATAATCGAGTACCCATCATACCGCCTATTATGGACAAGCATTCTTAACCGTATATATTTAAAACACAATCCTCACTCTCATTATTTTAATATAAAAAAAATTTTAAAAAAATCTTTTATCGCTTCATCCTCGCTCTCTGGTCCTCTGCTTTTTTCCCTCCCACAGTCCTCACCGGCGAAACCAATCCTCCGCCGGTGAGAAACCTCCAATTGCCGGAACCCTAGCTTCTCCGCCGCCTCTCTCTCCTCCACGCCACTACTCAAAATCACTTTCTCTCTCTAAAACATGGTCTCGATTCCATTCGTCTCCTTCACGCCACTACTCAAATCGCACCAAAACGCCTCCGAATTAATCCTTTTTTTATCCTCTCCTACTCCGAAATCGAAGCCTCTCTCTACAATAGCCAAGCGAAGAAAGTCTCGCTTCGTGACCGAGCTCTCGAAGAGCTCCAATGGCGGTTCGCTATCGGCATTCGCGTGCTCGACTTCGTCACCGTTCATCGGAAAAGTCGGACTTCAGAGAAGAGAAGGTAACTTCTCGTTGCTCTCCTTCGGTACAAACCCTAGCCACGCGTCCGAAGTTGCAATGAAGTCTGATTCTTCGCAAATTCTCTCGGCTATGCTTCCGTTCGTCGTCGCGCTCACTGCAGTTGCCGCTCTCTCTCAGCCTTCGACTTTCACTTGGTGAGAATTATGTTTTTATCAATTTTTTAACACAATTTTAATTAACAAGGCTTTCAATTGCTTATGCTTATGCTCATGTCTAGTGCAAATTATTCTTCATTCACTTCATGCCAATCTCTATTTGTATTTAGAATTTTTTGGAAATTTATATTTTCTTCAGATATTAAAATATTGAAGTGTGTGAATTGTAATATAATATTTTTATACTATATTGTTATATATAATTGTTTTTAGTTTCTTCTTCTTCTCCTTCTTCTTAGGTTTACCAATTACTCATATTTTTGTAATCTAAACTGAATGAATTGAATTCCAGAAATTTGAAATCTTCTTAGTGTTGTCAAGACCTCCTAGTATTGTTAGCCTTACTTATTTAAGGCTTGTAAGCAAGGTTTCAAAAAACGCTTGTAGTTGCCGTAATGGTTGCGGTGGCGCGGTTGCGCAATTTAAAGACTATACTATAACGGTTGCGGTAATTAGAGTCGTGATTTTTTTTAATTTTTCGTATAATTTGAAAAAAATTTACCGATATGCATTTTTTTTTTTTCTCTATGATCACATTTATTAGGATTTAAAATAGATTTTGATCAATTTTTGTTAATTTTTAAGTATGATCTAATATGTTTTATATTTTGAAACCACTATAAAAGGAGCTTTTTACATTTTATTTCAATAGTTAATGACTTTAAGAATAATTTATTTTAAATGTCTATGAATTATTTTTGATCAATATGTGAACTAATTGAATAAAAAATATTCACAATTATTAAATGAAATGATTATAAAAATAAAAAATTATGCCACAAACAAAAAATTATTTTTGAGGCATTTTTTTAGACAACACCTTATAAGTAACTAAATAAAATTATTTACAATTAAGTAAGAAATGATTATAAAAATAAATATTGCGCCATAAACAAAAAATATTTTTGAGTTTTTTAAAGACATTTTTTAGACAACACATTACAGTAATAAAATAAAAAATATTTATTACTAAATATTAAATAAAATGATTATAAAAATAAATATAACTACTGTTTATATATATTTTATTTTACATGCTAATGTAATGAAATAAAAATTTAAAAAAATTATA